>JAODTK010005258.1:0-22719 GCA_026419785.1 Sclerodactyla briareus | reverse complement strand
CCCTCAAATCATCTGAAATCTCATACGTAACTTTGTCAATCTATCAGCCAAAATGGACTGTCCCATTTGAGTTTGCAGATGGAAAGCTTATCCTGGAACAATTAGGTTTGACTTGCTCTTCCTGAATATGCTCTGCCTCTCACAACTACAGCAACCCAATAATTTTCATCGATATTGGACATACATTGCAGCTATCAACTTTGAATGAATTTGCACTAAGCCCCACCAACTCCTGAATACTAGGAGAGATTGACACTGGAATCAATGAAGACCAATCTCCACTCAATGGGTACAATTCCACCAAATATGGTTCCAACAGAAGGATGGGATGGATGGGGGGACATGTCCCCCCCACCCCCACTTTTTGACAATGTTGCTATGATTTAACATTCCCTAACATTCCTCTCGGTGTGGTCCTGTGCCCCCCCCCCCCTTCAACTTTTGAGAGGTGACCTCGTATATCATTCAGTTATATTGGTTATAGGCTAAGCTGATCAGATTACGTTCAGCCCTGCCCCTCATGAATATTATTTAGATAGATATATTATCACCTACAGATATACTTTAACCTCCTACCAAAACCACCTGTAGTTCCATCACTATTTTGAAGAAATCTTGCCATCCCCCACCTCATTAATATTACTGATTCTGACAAACACCAAAAACATTAGGGAATATCTACTCGTCACAGGGGATGAGCTCACTACTTTCTTCCCAAATATCTTGATGGCTTTGGGGGGGGATGATAAAAAAGAAAAGAAAAAAAAGTAGGTTTGACCGCATGGTTCTGGCAGGACTTTCACATTAGCTAGGATGTGAGAGTAATGCATTGTCTGCAGCGTATTATATCAAACCTTTCACATTTAGCCAGGATGGCATCACTGTTGGTGCGTCGCATTGTTTGTAGCATATTATACTGATTTAAAACGGTGATTTGCTCGATCTGGCTTCTATTTCATTTTGGTTGTCTCATTTTGAGCACTGTTACATGTTCAGTATTTAATTGAAAGGTGTGAGTGCTTCCACTCCACTATCTAGTGCACCAAAACAATGCTGCCTGTTGAAGTATTAAATATAAGTTGGTCTGTGGTCGTGCTGAATAAAATTGAGGCCGCAGGCTTCATCTTGAACACCACCGTTTCTGGTGCAGGAGTGGCCCAGGAGGGGTCAGGATTGTACCCACCAACTTTTGGAAGTCCCTCCATCATACAATAGTTTTTTTCCACTCACAAAACATTTTTTCGTTAAAAAAAAAAAAAAAAAAAAAGACTGCCTTGGCCCCCGCAACTCTCACCTAGTGGTGTCTCATTTTTGTCTCGCCTGAACAAAGTGTCAGGAAGAGACTTATTTATCACTTTTCATGTTTGGTTTGTAGTATGTGTGTCCCACTTTCCACTATGTTCCACTATTTGTATCGGGTTTGGGGTGAACACAATCTGATTTTGGACAAGTCAATAATTAAGTAGCAGCCTATTTTATGCATTTTATTGTTGGGCTTGCGTTAGCAGATTAAGCGGATGACGGTGCTTATTTGACTTGGTTTTGGTACATTTCTGCGTTTCGTCGGATTTCCACCACTACACTCGGTGAATATGATGTACCTTCGTCCCCAAAGCTTTCGATTCCTTGACGAAGTCCGAGGAATCTATGCGTCAACGTCGTGTGTGTTTGTGTGTGTGTGGGTGTGTTGTGTGTGTGCGTGTGTTTGTGTGTGTGTGCGTGTTGTGTGTGTAGTGTGTGTGGTGACGCCACTTGTAAACACGATACTTGCTCAGGTCTGAGTAGGTCCGGCTTATACTTGGTCTGTGTGTTTCCCCATGATAGAGTACATGAACCGATATTTTTTGGGTCAGTCAGAGTCATCTGAGTCACCAGAAGTCTGAAAACTGTAAACACGATAAGTCCATTACCGTTGGTCTGATCATAGTGGAAATTAGTTAATAGCTTCTTATGGGGAGTACAGAACCTATTGTTTTTTGGTATAGGCTGGGGGTGACTTTTGGTCAAAAACAGAAAATTTGTGAAAAGTCATGTTTTTGGCCAATTTTGGCTTGTACACGATAACTCGACCCCGTCTGGATGATGAAGCCATACTGGTATGTATTTTCCCATGATGAGTACATGAACCCTATCGTTTTTGGGTCACGGTCAGAAGGCCCTCTGATGTCACCAAAGGTCAAAGTCTGAAACATTGTAAACACGATAGTCCAAATTTTGGTCTGATCAAGTTGAAATTCGGTGTATAGCTTTCTTTCATGGAGTACAGGAACCCTATTGTTATTGGTTCAGGTCGGAAGTGAATTTTGGTCAAGAACGGAAAATTTTGTGAAAATTCAATATTGGGCCAATTTTGGCTTTTTTAAACACGATACCTCGACCACCACCCGGATGGATGAAGCTCCTACTTGGTATGTGGGTTCCCCGTGATGAGTAAATAACCCTATTGTTTTGGGGTCAGTCCAAGGTCTTCTGAGGCAAGTCTGAAAACCGTTGTAAACCTATAAGTCCAAACAGTTGTCCAACCAAGCTGAAATTTGGGTGTGTAAGCTTTCTTATTGGAGTACAAGAACCCTATTGTTTTGGGTGTTGATTGAGGGTCATTTTTGGGAGAAAATAGGAAATATTCAAAATTGATATTTTGGCCAATTTTGGGCTTGTAAACACGAAAACTTAACCCCATCTGGATGATGAACTCACCTTGGTATGTGTTTTCCCCATGAGGACGTAATAACCCCTATTGTTGTTTGGTCAGGTCAGATGTCACTGAGGTCACTAGTCGTCAAAGTCTGAAAACTTGTAAAGCACGATAAGTCCAGGAATGGTTGGTCTGATCAGTTGAAATTAGGTGTATACTTTCTATGGGGTACAGGACCGCTATTGTTGTTATTTGGTTCAGGGCGGGATTGAATTTTGGTCATCAATATAAAATTTGTGAAATTCAATATTTTGGCCAATTTTGTTGGCTTTAAATCCAGTAATCGACCCCCACCCCCGGATGGGATGAAGCTCATACTTTGTATTGTTTTCCCCATGATGATACATGAACCCTATTGTTTTGGGGGTCAGGTCAGAGGTCATCTGAGGTCACCAGAGGATCAAAAAAGTCTGAAACCTTGTAAACACGATTAAGTCGCAGAAGGTTTGGTCTGATCAAGTTTAAATTAAGGTTAGAGCTTTCTATATGGGAGTAAAGGAACCCACTGTTTTTGGTTCAAGTTGGGAGTGAATGTTGGTCGAAAATAGCCATTTGTGAAAATTCGATATTTGGCCAATTTGCTTGAAACACCAATACTCGACCCCACCAGGGAGGATGAAGCTCATACTTGTATGTGTGTTCCCCCTTATGATTACATCACCCTATTTTTTTCTGGGGTCATGGGGGGTCTGAGGTCCCATAGGTCAAAGAGTCTGAAACCTTTGTAGACCTATAATGTCCAGAATGGTTGGTCTGATCAGTTGAAATCAGGTTGTCTAGCTTTTCTAATGGGATTACAGAAACCCCTATTGTTTCTGGTTAGGGAGGTCGGTTGAAATTTTGGTCCAAAATAGAAAATTTGTGAAAAATTGATATTTTCTGGCCATTTTGGCTTGTAAACACGCGAACTCGACCCACCCGGATGGATGAGCTCATACTTGGTAATGTGTGTTCCCCCATGATGAGTACACATGAACCCTCTTGTTTTGGGTCAGGTCAGAGGTCATCTGAGGTCACCAAGGTCCAAATTCTGAGAAACCTTGAACACCACGATAAGTCCCAGAACGGTTGGTCTGATCAGGTTGAAATTAGGTGTATCCTTTCTTATGGGTAGTACGAACCCTATCGTTTCTGGTAAAGGCGTGGTGAATGAGGCTCATACTTGGTTTGTGTATTCCCCATGATGATACAATATGAACTCTGTTGTTTGGGTCAGTCGGAGGTCATCTAAGGTTTACCAGAGTTCAAAGTCTGAAAACCTTGAAATTTAGTGTGTAGCTTTCTTACCAAGGTCAACAGGAACCCTATTATTTTGTTGGTAAATATAGGAAATTTGTGAGACGTTATGTTTCCCACATTAAGCATGGTACTATCTCCCATTGTCCGTGTGCCTGGCGAGGGTTGACAGAAACATCAAGAATCACTAAGCCTTTTTTTGTGCTTTCTTCTGCTAAAGATTTGGTTTCAATGGAGGTCATTCAACGTGTCTAATTTGCATAATTTAGTATAATTTTAAGGTTTTCCCCCGGATTTCCATCAACTCTTCGGTGGGTATGGCTACCTTTACTCCTCGCACTCCCAGGTCACTGGAGCTTCAGTGTGGTTATTCGGCATAGTTTTTCCAATTTTCAAAGTTCGTTCAGTCCGTAAGGAAGCTTGATGGGTATTGCCTACTTTTAGTCTCCCACTCTTATTAAAAATGACTGAGGTCACTGGTGGTTATCATTGGTGTATAATTTGCTTCATTCATGCAAATGTTCACGTTTGTTGAATTCCTATGAAACTTAATTGTGGTCCCACTATTGATCCTCTGAGATATTTAGTCATGGCATGGAGTATTGTGTCCTATTTGCATAAATTTGGACAAGTTTTTATTCACATTTCAAAAACTTCTACTCCTTTGCAGCAGAACATTGTCAATAATCAGTCCTTATGACGTTGAAATTGTTCACTGATTAGAATTGTTTTCTGTTTGATGCTAATCACCAAATCTGAAAGCAGCACATGGAATGTCTCATAATTGTTTGCATAGTGATTAGATTAGAAAAATCCTGATCGGTCAACCCGCAATCATCGTAGGCTATCGCCTTGTCTATTCATTGCCGAAGGCAAAATAATCTATGGCAGTCATCCCATGTGTTGTTGTGTCACCACTTGCAGCAACAAAATCTAACGACGCAAAACCGGTAATCAGTTCCAATTGGGCACATGGGTTTTGCTCATGGGGGAGGATGAATCCATTTTTTTTAGTCCAGTTCAAGGTCATCCAAGGGCAAGGTTACAACAGGTCAAAGTTCAAAAACCTGATGATGGTAAGTATCTATTATGAATAGCATGTTTCAGAAGACAGATGCGAGGATTTAACCTCATTTGTTATAGGCTGCACGCAGAGGGGATTGGTCACTGTAAAAATCCCAGACTGGTTATACTCAAAATTTGATTTGTGATTATTTCCTAAAGGTGGGAATAGTTACTGTAAGGGGTCGAAAGGCGAGCTGTTTTTTATGCCTTTTGTGGAAACTATTTGGTGATAATATTCACATAAACGGAGTGTGAACCAAGTACCTGTTGACAGGAAGAGGGAGGAGTGGTCATACAAAAAAGGACCTAAACCCACTATTAGTGGAACCGCAACACAGAGCCTGATGATAACTGCAGTAACAAGTTACAGCTTTCAGTTGATCTGTACTTTACAGTAATTACTGTTCCTTTTATCTGGACTGGAATGAGTAAATCATTTTTCATGCTATATTTTTTGAGTTTCCTCCTGGATTTCATTTTCTTGAATGCTGGAAACCCTGTTCAGGGCTACACAACTATATCAGACAGGGGCTGCAATGCACACTCTCTTTCAATAAACAAATACGACTTGTTGTAAACATTTTTGAAGGGGAAAGTTTTATTTTAGAGCCAGCTTCCGTTCAATCCCCCTGGGTACATTCGGTAAACTATAAGAAGAAAATCTGCTCATCCGAACGCTCCAGGTCCACATCCTGAGCATATAACGATCATGTTCCAGGAAGTTTTCTGACATTCTGCACTCCATCAAATTCTCATTATCCGTTCCTGATGAAGTGTCCGGATTTTAAACGAATTCTTCATGGTTTACTGGCAACCGTGAGGCCAGGGATGAACTCCCCCCCCCCCCCTTTGACTCGCTGGGATTCCCAGTAAAGCCACATGCACAATATTCGAATGTTATATTACCGCACCCATGCTTCATATAATCTCTGTTTATGTGGAGAGGCTTCGAAAAGTTGAACGACAAGCATAATTTTAATCACGCACAAACTTTTGATAGGCGAACTTCTAGACAATCGTTCCCCCCCTGATTGCTCATGCCTGCATGGACCATTCAGTGGAAGCTAAATGCACCGGTTGGAAATACATGCGCCAGGAGCAGGAGAGGGCGCTGTTTTGTACCTCCGAGAAACTATGTATTGCAACTTCAGTGTTTATATATAACCTTCTTTACTTTCTCAATGCAGTTGCAGTCAACCCTCCTGAACCAGGGGCTTCGTTGCATCCACTTTTTTCGAGCAGTCGCTAGGAAATCATGGTTTATAATGCGCAGTTGAATATGCAACATCCTTGACTTGAAGTGACAGTGAAAAAAAAAATTGTGGTAGATTTGTGCCCTACTTGGCCGCTCACCTGGCGCAAATGCAGCATTTACTGGGTGGAGCTACGTGCTGCCATCACATTTCCCATGTGATGTATCCGATCATTTGAAATTTTGTGAACCTTTTATTCATGTGAAATTAATTAACTGGCTAGAATCTCAAGTGGGTGTGGGGGTTCGAACGCCTCATTCACCTGTGCCGTGCAAGGTAGTTTGTTCAATGGCAATCAGACTTGCACGCATCGTATGGTGCACCCCCATAATACCCTGGGCATAGAGGAGTCATTGTCAGAGGTGGGTCATACAAATCGTTACATGTGACGCCCCCTCAGTCGCCTAAGAAGACGACTAACGATTCCTTCGAAAATGACCCCACTAGTAGTTGCAGGTGGCCCTCTTTTCCTACTATTCACTACAATATCAAGAAAAAGACACAACCCCCAAAATGGCTCAGTGACTGACCTGCTAGTGTAATTGATGCTTATGTGAGCCTTTCTGATTGACAATGACCCACATTTAACTGACCAGTCCACAGGGTATCGGGGAGGGTTGCGTCATGCATTGACTAATTGTATTATCATATATCAACATCAGTTTCACCGGCCCTCCCTATGCATTACAGACCTTGGCAATCAAACACTTTTGAGAATAGAAACCCTGATAGAATCATAAACCATCTTCCTAATGGCTTTTTGATGGCTCTTCAATAATACCAGAGGCGGTTCACATCATCACTCTATTAGTTTAATACAAACAAACCATTCTCACTCTGGGTTTGATATTCCGCTCCTTTCTTTCTATTTATTTGGCTGTATTTATTTATTGCCCACCACGTTCCACAATTTCTGTCTTTTGTGAGCCAAATTTAACAATGTTGAAATGATCACGCCGGTTAGATGTTTTAGGGATAAATTTAACAGACGGGGGTAATATAGGCACGGTTTATATATGGTGCATTTACGATTCTAGTTAGAAAAGGGAGTCATTAGTTTTGGGACTTGGCAGTTTGCTATGGAGATGATGATAAAATAATGAATAACTTTGTATTTTCAGGCAAGGATCCCAGTGGTCACACAGACGTTTGCAGCATGAGACCGTAAATATCGAATTACTAAGCGGAGACAGGTCCAGTATCGAAATATCTTGTATGTGGCTAGAAAAGTAGGTTCAAATAAGGGCAAGAAAATCATCCACTTGAAACAAACCAACAATTGGTAGGCAAAATAAACCATGTTCAGTCAATGCTAGGGGGGGTCTCACCATTTGTAATTATCTCAATTTCATCACAGGGGGAAGACTGAAAGGCTGCCCATTGTAGACTCAGACTCTACACAGGAAATGCTGTTTTTTGCGGCATGATACTCAACCAATGAATAAAATAGTATTCATTCAGAATTAATTAACCATTTGGCCATCCATTCGGTTACCAATTTTTGCAAGCTTTTCATTCCAGATCCCATCTATATTTCTTCTGTCACAGGGTTTTCAGAAGTGCGATATTTTGCATTGACTTTGTCATATGCGTAACTTTGCGATACTGATTTGCGGCCTTATCCGCACCACTCGATCAGCTGAAATTCGGTATGGAGGTTTCGCGGCCAGAAAGTACGCAATCAAAGCATATTAACATTCCATTTGGCCTTTAATTCCCCTCAACAAATTCGCACATGGAAATCTAAGCCTACTAGTGCTTAAAAACACTCCACAAAGACACCATCTATGGGATCCTAGCCTAATAGTGCAAACACTCGACAAGATCACCTCTATGGGATCCTAGCCTAATAGTGCCTAAACACTCCACATCGAACACACATCTATGGATCCTTAGCCCTAAACACTCCCAGAAAAGTAACAGAAGGCATATTTTTCCCAGTTGTTTTGTCATAAGATGTGTTTTTGTTGGCTAAGAGTATCCATTTATTTTTTATTTTTCATTTGCATCATTTAACCGTGCCTGTCACGGGCACGCCAGTGTTCTCCCCAGGGTTCATGCACAAACCATAAAGACAATAAAAATACATAATATATCGAATACATCATATAAAACTTCCACCAACCTAAAATACTCAAGCCATCCAATCCAGTTTGCCTAGAATTCCAATCCACTTTCAATTGCACGTTTCAATTTTAGATTTGAAAGTATTTGTATTATGCACATCCGAATTCTTGAGGCAAGCATATCCATTGATTACGCCATGGCTAGATAAACTTCGCCTCCCCCCTCCCCCAATAGTTGCCGAACATTGACGGTAAAAACAACCATAGCGGGATCTCTTGTTAGCATGCTCTCTAGGGGCATGAACATACTTATCACAAATGTAATCAGGAGCAGTGGCTATGTTAATCTCTTGCATAAAACCTGACGATGGTATTCCACCAATCCAACACTTTGCTCCAATAGAAAAACTATACATGTGAAGCACATCAGATGTGGGGTAGTCCTTGAAGATCTGAATGATCCTGCCAGCTCTACCTTGTAAGAGATCACCACTTTTTTGTTAGTGGGTTGGACCAGATAAGCTGGCGTAATCAAATGGGGTCTAATTATGCTATCAAAAACAACTCTTCCAATTTGTGTGGAATATATTGCTTTACCTTCCAAGAATCCCAATTCTGCAGATATTCTCTTGCAAACCATATAAATATTTTCCTTGAAGGTTCAAGTCCTATCCAACAAAAACTAACTCAAAGTACCTAAAAACAACATTACTGTTCTACATCTTGCGATCATGTTGAAGTTTGAGTGGACCACTTCTCTTAAAAGCATAGACGGTGTTCCAAAACAGCATGCATTTTTTTTTTTTCTTTTTCACTTTAGGTCATGCTGTTTTTTGATCAACCACTTACCAATCATAGTAAGATCACAAGAAAGAACTTCATGTCATCTTCACATCCTCAAACCCTAAATGGGTCTGTATCGCTGCATAGTATGTTCTGGCTTTTACGTGCAGCAGAAGGCACGTCATTAATATAATAGAGAAATCATTGGTCCAATTATGGAGCCCTGTGGAAAACCAACTTTAATACCCAACACATCAGATTTTTTTATCTTCATCTGACCAATCTGGCTCGATCAATAGGTATGAACGAACCAATCCATGTTGGGTCAGTAACTCCACACTATGATTAGGGTAATATTGATAGCAGAACCAGGTGTACCGAAACCCAGAAAAAGGAGGGGTGGGGCAGGATAGATTGACGACCAAAGCCCAACAGTATGCACTCCTGGGGGAGTGCTAAGCCTCTCACAATTTCAGTGAAACGCTATTGTGTCATGGTCATCCGGGTACACTTGGTAGTCCGACGACCTGTACACACCACCTGTGTATGACGTGCTTCAGCTGAACGATCTTGACAGTCAAAAAATCAACCTGCGAAAATTAGGGCCAAAATGTATAAATCCAGTGATTAACAGTCTCTCCATGACGAAAATGGGCCAACATATCTTAACCCCCCTAATCATCATTTACCCAACTGGGCTATACCAGCATGCAGGCCCACACTTCCTGACGCACAACCATTTCAGTATGGTACTTTATCTGGCCCCCCGTCTGCCCACAAGGGCATTTGCTGTTCTTCACAAGTCCCCTCACAAGGTACCCACTTTACACGTGGGTAGCGTGAGACATTCAAAGACGTGTCTTGTTCCAAACCGCATTTTGGAAAGTCCTCGGGCTTTCAGCGGAATTCTACCTCGCAATCAATGTTTGAGCCGTCGAAGCTCTACAAAACTCACTGACACAAACTTTGTGTCCCACCACTTATACTTTATATTTCTTTAACCGGTGTATTTATCAATTCCAATCCACCACCTCAATATTCACTCTCTGAGAGAGATGTGGTGTTAAATTGGCCCTAATGTACCGGAAGATCGCTAAAACAAGCCCTTTCGCAGAAACGCCTGATCTAATTGAAAACTTCTTGCACGTAGTCTCATGAGGATTTTAACAGGAGGGGATATGGGCGGTGAATTACTACAAGACGGCGGCAATGGGCATCTTTATCGCTTCAGTGAGGCCACCAAGACGTCCCAATAAGACACTTCAATGATCGCTGTAACACGTTTGGAGCATAATCATTAACTTCAACAGTGTTTCTGTTACGGCATTTTCCGTCGTTCCTAATTACTATACACCAGAAGTAGTTAATAGGCAAGTGCCGAAAGTAATGAGAAAAAGGCAGCCCTTTGAGAAGTGTTGGTGATGCCTATAACGGTTCCATGTTTTCTACCCAAATTCTCTCAGGGAGTTTGCAGGCAGCACTAGGGCAGCATTCGTTTTTCAAACAGGGAAATGGAAAGCTAGCAGCGATTCCGACCGAATAATGGCTTCATATGCAAAACAATGAACATTTACTGCCTTTTCTTTATTGTGATTCCATGGATCGAGACAACGTACCCTGACTCGCATTGAGAGAACTCGAGTCCAGCACTGGTGTGAATTTATGTGGATTCACATTCTAACACCGCTGTAATGTTTTGCCAAATGTCCAGTCATTAGATAATACTGTTTCTGGGGCAAAATACCCCGCATCTGTAACCCCACTGGGCATTTTTGGAATGATTTTGTGGTCCATTGTTTCCCCCCTCTCTTCCAGTTTGTATTTATGAGTTGAGATGTTTAAAGGAAGAATATGCGATTATAACGAAAGGTCGACAATGAGTCAATATATTTTATATCGTGGCCGTTAAGGCCGCTCAAATGAACCCTCCTCTTATTTCAATGAATGACTTCATCGTATGCATCTATCAGAGAGCTCATATGGTTTGTTCCCAACCCAAATACAAATGGTAAGGCTTTCCCATCTTCAGACAGGCAACATTGCCAATTTCCCTATGTGCACATCCCACTATGAGTCCATTACGGAGGTCTTATCACACGTTCATTTTCTTATTTATATAAGAAATTTTCACATCTACTTGTGGAGGAAGAGCAAGAATTTCTGTTTCTTCATACATGAGTCAACCCCTCTGAAAAACGAAAAATACTATGTATGGACAAGCTAAACCTATTCCAAACAGATTTCTTGAGCATTCTTTACCTATCATGTCTCACCATTTTTTTCTTCCTTCCACTAATACTTCTGCCAGTTTTCCTCTTCAATGACAAACATTCTCTAATTTCCCCGTAAATGCTCATCGACTTGAGCAAAGACCATTAGTTATGTCTTGATTACACCAATCTTTTATATTTTTAGAAGGAAATTTTTACTCCTGAATTGGTAAAGGAAGGAGCTTTTATACTTCTCTATTGAATCAATTCTGCAGATAAAAATGTTCATATGCTCTGAACAAAAAAAAAAAGATCGTTCTCCGATTTAACTTTAGGGATGGTTGGCTATATAATTGTCCCACTGACACATCGGCATTGGTTGTCTTCCTCCAGACCTTCCTTGTGGTAATTCAAACATAAATATTTCTGCGGTTTAAATAATATGACTCTCCATCCTCAACCACATAATATTCTCAAAGCAGTATCTAGTCCTCAGACAATTTTTAAACAATTTCATTAATGTAGGCCTGGGGTTGTGGCGTATATGGGTAGGGGATAGGTTGAGGGGACACTGGGCCCTGGCCTCCTCGATGATGGCATATTTTTCCATTTTTCCAATTCTTCCTCCTTTCATTTTCTACCTTTCAACCTCTACTTCTCTTGAAGTCTGAGACAACAACTTAACAAGTCCTGGCACACAGAAAGTCTTCTTCGAGGGAAACGACATCGTAGGATAGCTGATAGTGCACCATAGGAAATCTCTCCTTGGTAAGGGCTGAGAAAGAGTGGTTCTAAGCCGAATCCTTACGCCAGAACTTTGGAGCTGATGCTCCCTCTTGGTGGCATAAATAATAATGAAGGGGGCTGGTCGTGTGTGGTTCCAGTGCACCTTTTGTTTTCCTGTCCTGACTAGGGCTAGGAAATATGAATATGCAAATGGTGTGCAGGTAATGGCAAATGCAGTGAATGACTGCACCATCAGTGGCTGGGAGTGGCTTTTTCCTACCACATTGGCAATGGGTCATAACAGTCCCTGTCTGACTTGAACAGCATCAGTTTGACAGGATTTTGCTTCATTATACATTGCTCCAGTAATGATATACCAGGATATTGAGTTAGGCTATCAGTTGACACCCCCGTCCTAGTGAGCTTCATGTTGATGTCAAATTTTTATTTTATTTCATGGTATACTTTGCCCGAGCAAGGATCGCCCCAACAAAGGTGAATCCCTGGATACAGCACCTTATTGTTAGCTGCTAATCCCTCACCAGATACACGAATGAGAATGCCCTCTTTGGCTGTACCTTTATAATTGTTGTGGTTGGGGTGATCGCACTCGGACGGCAACTTCGCCAATTGCCTACTTCTCGTTTGTCCTCTCTCCAGTCTTTTGTGCGAGCATCCAGCGAGACGCAACAGGTACCATTTTTTAATGGCTTTTGTATTACCCGACCGGTTATCGAATCCTAGTGAAAGGCCTATGATCTACCAACCACTTTGTGTCAGTTGTGATGTACCATACAACAGAAAGTGGATATTAAGCTAACTCACAGTTCTGTCTAGCTTGAATGTTGACTCATAGATACAATACGCAGGAGATTGGGTCCGCTAAGCTAACATCACACCAGTCATTTCTATTGATGCTGACATCAGTAACAACAAAGATTGGGTCCCGGCCTAAGCTACATCAGTCATTCTAGTTTGATTCTGACATCAGATCCATCATAAAGAGGGGTTAGCTAAGCTAACATCACAGCACAGTCTTTCTAGTTTGATGTTGAACCTCACATACATCAGAAGATTGGGTTAGGCTAACTAACATCACGTCATTTTAGGAGTTTATGCGACTCGTCATATACAAAACAGAAAAGAAAATTGTGTTAGGATCCGCTAACATCACAGTCACGTCTACCTTGATGCTGACATCAGATATCCGACACCAAAATGTGTTAGTCAAAGCTAACCTCACGTCATGTCTACATTGATGCTGACAGCACAGATATAGCCGATAATGTGTTGGGGCAAGCTAACTCATCAGTCATGCGAGCTTGATGTTGACATCAGTTTGGACACTAATGGCAGCTTGAGTCTTTGATACATCTTTCAAGATTTTGCCTTAAGATAGCATACTGCTGGATGACTAGCCTGTTGAAACAGGTTTTGACTTTGTTCACCTAGCTCGTATCACGTCCATCTATTATAATGTGGCGGGATTACGCTTCAACAATTCGGTGATCTGCCCTACACAAATTCTGTCTGACTCTGTTCTGCTCGCTGTCAAACTGAAATTATGGCGGGACTAATTGGGCGTTGCAAATCAACGTGATTGTGGGCAAATCATCAGTAGCACACAGGCGTGGATATTGACTACAATGCAACTGAATAAATCTGTGAAAATCACCCAACATTTTGTCATAATTATTCATAGGAAACTTTAACTATTTTCCGACCCCTTACAATACGAAAATTATTGAAACATGCCATACCTGGCAGGAATCTTCATTGATCTGAAATTCTTTTTGACAACCTCCACCCTGATTTGACATACAATAATGGTGATTTTCCAATTCGAAGGATTCTGATTTTTTTGAACTCGAGTGGTGATACCACAAGCCGCGATACACTGCGCAGATCTAAACCAGCGGCTTCGATTCATTTTAGGCTTCAGAGGCATCATTCTTGAATAAATCCTCATTTTCGGTATTGTAATCGTTAGAAATGTTGAAAGTTTTCCACAAATAATTATGACCAAATGTTGGGCGATTTTCCACAGAATTTATTCAGGGTTGCGTTCGTCCGTATCAACGCCCGTAGTGTAACTTGAATGATTGACATCTATGTCACCTGTAGCAAATCCCAATTTTTTTGGATTTGGTCATATGAAGTCCTGCAACTTATGTTGTATAATACGAAAGAACGATAGCCCCCTCTATTTAGGAATGGCTTCCCTCATACGTCTGCCTTTTGCAGGCTACTGATGAATGGAAGATACCCGCTGATACCAACGACTCCTGGACAGGGGTGGCGCCAGCAGGGGGCAGGGGGGGCCATGCCCCCCCCCGGGAAGCCGGGCCCCCCCGTCGGGGATGTTTTCCCATCTCGTCGGGGAGCCCAGTGGTACGCTAAATGTACACACCCCGACAGGGCTTTTTGCCACGACAGTATATGTTTCCAACATTCTTTATAGTGAAAATTTCCATATTGAAGTCTGAAAATTTTCGGCGCGCTTGCGCGCCTCATATCTTTCTATAGCAATCCCAGTTCCTCGATCGAGGTTAAGATCAGCGTATCATTTCTACAGACTATAAATTGTGGAATATATAGGGGATACACAGCCTTATGGATATCTTCGAATGTCCCTGCAAGAGATCACGGTTACAATCCGTTTGGAGAGGATGCTCGTTCTGCCGTCTAATCACTGCTTTTGGCCTCTGTTCGATGGTGTGCTTTTCACGAAATGCATGCCCAGGTATTTCCTGTGCATTTATTGGGAAAACCTGACCCTATTCTATTATACTAATAAGGGCGTCTGGATTTGAGTGGGAAACATTGCTCTCCACAATTTGTATTTCATTTTTCGTTTTTTTTTCTTCAGAAAATGTTCAAAAAATGCAAACATCAAAATGCAAGTTTTGACTTAGAGGGTAGGGTGAGCCTTGTCGGGGAACCTTGGCCCCCCCTGTCGGGGAAGTTCGCCCCCCGTCGGTGAAAGTCCGTGTCGCCACCACTGCTCCTGGATGACTGCAGAACTGACTCCGTCAGGTTTCTCGGCCGGCAGTAGTACCGATCAATCAGCTCAAGCGTCCTCATCACGAACCGATTCTTTGGATCCTTGGTGTCTGCTCTAACGGGCAGTTGGACTTCCTGGTGAAAAGGTCTACAAACGCCAGCTGTGGCCTCCTTGGTAAAGGCACATCTGCAATGAAATAAAATACCCACATTTAAAAAAATTAAATATCGAATTGTGCTCACTTTACTGTGGCAATGCCGGAGGACCACTAGGCCCTAGCCCATACCCATCCCTCCTCTGGTAAGCATATTAGCTAGGCTATTCCTGTCTGGCGTCCTCAGGTAATAATATTTTTTTTTTTGGATATTCTCATTCTCCCCTCCCAGGAGCCAAAGAATTGTGAAGTTTCCAATACGTGGATATTGTTGCAGTAGTATGGGTGATATCATACGGCCACTATTAGCCTGTTAATGTGCCTCTTCGTCTGATTCCCCCCTCACCAAATTGGTAGGGGAAATTGCTAAGGAGGATACTTACCTGTACAACCATATGCCTAAGTCCCATTTCCAGCTGCATCGGGCAGAAAAACAAAAGATCCACTGGCAACCCAACTTGACCAGCCCTTCAGTTTTCCAGCTTACCTCTTGGTGGCTCTTACTGGCCTTCTGTAATCTCGCTAACCATCATGAACCCTAGATAAAATAGGATAGCCATTGCCCTACTTAAACATGAACTCTCTTGTACGAAAATCTTATTCCACCGACAAAGTTTTCATCAAAACTGTCCCCCGGTTTTGCGAAATCCTGCAACGGAAAGTGTGACTATACACACACACAGCACCTTGCTATGTTCCTTTCCCTGAATTCCCCTTTTCAAGTGAAAACAAATAACTATAAATGATCTGATAGGTTAAGTTTCCCGCCTCCTGATATATATATATTCAGCTCAGCGGTGTCAGCCAGCCTTTCCAGTCAGAGGGGGCAAGATCAATTTTTTCCTTATTTGGATCTTTCTTTCTTCTTCCCGGGTTCCACTCCTCAGTCCCTCTGCTCCATGAGCAAGGAGCGGCAGGGGGAGTTGGTGACCCCAAAAAACAGGGCAGGCGTCCCCGGGGCTCTGGTACCTTACCATGCCCCCATTACCTCAATGCCAATTTCCGTTTCGGCCCCTTCACTTAATTTTTATTTTTGCGATTATTCTATCCATTCCCAAGTTTACGCATATTTTCAGGTTTTTCAACTATTTCTTTCTCTTTTTTTCCCCTTTCCTTCCTTCCCTTCCTTCATTTCCCGTTTTTGAGCCTTTGATTCCCTGATGTGCCTTCTCAATCTTTTGTCCGGAGGGTGGGGGGGGCAACTTGCCCCTCTCCTGTCCCCCCCTCTAGCTACGCTACTTTCCGTCAATTGCATGAGCAAAGGGAATGACACAGGATTTTGTTTCTCTCATAGTGCTCATTGACATCGCCATAATCCTTATTTTACAATATAAACACCTCAACACAGCACGGACTGTCGTCGTTTGGAAAGATGCCTGCTCAGCAAACCGGAGCCGAATTCATGAGAGTAAATAATCAATCATTCATCATACGCACGCGAAGTTATGCAAATCACCTCGGGGGTTGCAAGTTCATTACCCAGGATAAAAATGTGCAATGGCAAGTCAAAAACTTAGAGAAACATGATGGTAAAGAAAGTTCTATCAGGCTGCTGTGACCAGCATGGTAATATTGAAGAATGGATCTATCCAGATAATTAAAAAAGAATGACGCTCTCACACAAAACGGATAGCACGGGTTGCACATAGAATGTAAAGATATCGATAAAACGCAGACGAATCCATGAGCATAATACCGATAAACTCAACATATATCGTTGACCAATCAGGAGTATGTTGACACCCGACGTAATAGCCTATTAATAGCCTATTCAGCTCCCGGCCACTCCGAGCTTGTTGTTATTGTGGTTTTATTATCGCTATAGTGAACGCTTTCAATTTTATTGTTTAAGTTATTGTCACAGGTGACCAGGGACTGTGCTATTTTGTTTGGGCCTTGATGTCATTTGGTCTAATATATATATATATAAGATAATATAATTATAAAGCGGATCTTATGAGTCATTGAAGAGAAAACACTGGCCTCAGTACAAACACGTAAACAATATGTCTCTTACTGTTACAGTAGGACTACAGCTAATTGAAAACATGAAGAAGTGGTGAATTGAACTCTGGCAACTTTGTCAACTGCGGGTCCATCGAATGGGGCTGTTTGCAAGGCGGAGTGTGAAGCTTGAGGAACGAGGAGCTGGCCAGAGATGAGATGCAGTTACAAATAATGTGGGAGCCAGCTCGGGCCATGGCAATGCTTAAAAGGTATCAGACGAATTGTCAAAAGTGTATGTGCTTTTTGGACTGGCAGCCCGTGTAAGTGTAGACGGAGTGGAGAGTTATCATAGTCCGAATGTGACAGAACGAAGTGTTCTGTAGATGAATTCATTCGGATATTCTTCATGAACATTGACTAGTATGACCTACGGCGCTATTATGGTTGGGCTTATGTAAATGTTCTGTAATAGGGAGCCTCTGTCAAGGGCAAGACGACTTTGTTGAAAATTGGGAGGAGTGGTAGGGGGGTTTGAAAATCAGTAGGAAACAGTTTTCTGTGGACGAATTATGTAAGGATGCCAGGCCTCCTTAAAGTTGGGCAGGGTCCAGGTCCCGACTGGGTTGTGCCCTGAGCCATTGTAACGGAAAGCAAATTGCTACATGGTGACGTTTGAAGGACAACTGCAAACTTGAATACAATAGAGTTAATATCGTGGAGATTGGAAAACTTTATCTATAGGTCCAAACCCCATTTCATGGGTGTCTGAGTGTGCCTATGTGGAGTTCTTGGCCTTCCACGTTCGGGCCATTAATCAGAGAAATTGGGGAGAATCCCAATTGTGCGAAATCGCATGTCTTCACACCTAGACAAACACAGGAACTTACATGTTATGTATTTCAATTGTTTCATTTTGTTGAATAAGATAACATCTCTAGCGGAAGTTTCTTTTTGTCTTTCCTCTTCACTAAACCACCAGAACGACCAAACCAACCCACTACAGGCAACCAACCCTCCTCCTCTAACTGAAGCCTTTTCGAACTGAAAATTTATGTTAAATTTCAAAGAAGAACACAGAATGTTTGCAGGGTGCACAAGAATGACATCATTTATTTATCCGATGATGGATGCCTCTCCATCTTGTGCAATTCTCCAGCTTCACAATACACAAAGTTCAAGGACTTCAACTCGGTGACAGAAAGTCAGTGAACTATTATATCAGCCCCGTAATAAATCATCCGGCCTTGGTCCTTTAAGTTTATATACATTATATGCCAAGACTTGCAGAAATTACGATAGGCAAAAGTTTGAGCCCTTTGAAAGGGGGGTGCCAAGGTATACAAGGCACTTGGGGACATTGGGTTTTCTGGGGTTGGGTGGACCAGGTTTCACATCTCTTTGAAATGTCCCCATCATCCAGGTGTAGCAGTGGGTAATTTGTGAAGAGTAGCGATCGCCATATTTGGTCAAGCCCTATTAGAAGCCCCCTGGGCCGATGACTATGTGAAATGATGCATTGGAGAGTTTGTGAGGAGAGTGCTATAGTACGGAGTGAAAAGTCACTAATGATCAAGGGGTACTATCTGTTGAGGGCTTTAGCACTTTAACCATAGGAACGCCTGCTAAATCTTATTTTATTAATTAATATCTAATGACATGGGACTGTGCTGACTTGATTTGTTCAGAAATATTTCAGGAAAGGTTTGTTGTTGGTGTGTTGAGTGGGCGTTGGATAGTGGTTGGTTGGGGGTGGGTTGGTGGTTGGGTAGGGTGTGGGTGGTGGGGGTTGGGGTGTATAGGTGTTGTGGGGGGTGGAGTGGTTGTTTGGTTTTGTGGTGTGGGGTTTGTGCAGGGGGTGGTTTGTGGTGGGTTGGGTTTGGCATGAGGGAAATGTAAGTGTAGAGACAAGGGTGGTGCATTGTGCCCACGTGGGGAAGAATGTTTTTTTTCATCTGTTCCTGGAAAACCCATTTACAGTAACCATTCCCCTATATGACCGGTGGGAGCATCACTCCAAAAAGATCAATCAACCATAGCTACCAGAGGTGTCAGGATTCTGGGAGAGAGGTTTATGGGAGATAGGGAGAGAGGTGGGCAGAAGGGTGCTGTGGGCATAGTGGGCATAATGAAGAAGCTTGGCCCACTAACTATGAGTCATCTCCAATACATTGTAAGTACTTGTGAAATGAAGCATTTGTCAATGTACAACCAGAAAAGGCCAAAAGGCTTTGTGATGTCCTTGAATAATTCCCTGGACTTGATCAGCTATCTACGCATTGACGATTCCACTGTTTACGAGTTTACAATAGGGATAATGTAGGGCCCATCATGGTGAATCTCACAGGAGTAAAAACTTCGCCCATCTATGAGGTAGGTTCTTGTTAACAAGCTAAAACCAGCCAAATTTTGATTTTTCACAATATCCTCTTTCCCTATTTCCCCCCTCAGATACCTTGAATCTGACACAAAAATAATTCAGTATGAACCCTCCTCCAGCCAGAATGTGGTCGAATTATCGTGTAACAAGCTACAAATTGGCCCAAACATCAATTTTTCAATTCTTCTCCAACATTTCCCCAATATTGACCCTCCCTGGTCAACAAAGGGTGGTTAGGGGGGACCAAAGCAATGGGGTTCTCATACTCCACAAACAATACTTGCAATACTAGATTTCACAAGCCTTGGTGAGTCGGGTGGTGTCAGTTCAGTATGGAATATCGGTGTTAACAGATTTTCAGACTTTTACCCGGCTGTTGACCTAGAAGACCTTTGAACTTTGACCTTGACCCCAAAACATAGGTAACATGTATTCATTATGGTGAACCCACATACCAGATATAAACTTCATCCACCAGGTGGGATTGAGTTTTTAAGCGTGGTAACAGCTTTAAATAGCCAATTTAATGATTCCTTTCACATTTTTTTTTCATTTTCCCCTCCCCAAAACTAAAACCCACCCCCTCTCTGTCCGCCCGTCCTACACCAAAATGATAGGGATCATGTACACCTCATGGGTACCTGTATCCATGTGGGGTTGAAGTTATCGTGGTAACGAGGCTAGGCACCACATACAACAACACCCACGGGGCACGTGCGCACACATGGCATACACACAATGTCATAGTGCCAACGATCCTCGATTCGTCAAGATCATCAAAATTTTGGGCAGCTATACACTGCATTCTTTTCACTTTAATTGCCTGCCTGTCGATCCTGTGGAAGGAAGTGATAATGTCACCTCTCCCACAACGAAAGTTAAGTTGTCAAAGCTTGTTGCTCGAATAACTGGGCCAAACGAACAGGCCTACAGTACAAACAATTAAAACAATGTCTCTTATGTACAGTAGGACTTATCTCGCCACTTTTAAAAACAGTCACAGAAGGGAAGTGGGAAGGAATGGCACCTGTTTCAAAGTGCTGTCCGATCGAATGCGGGGTGTTTGACAAGGCGGGTGTGAAGCTTGAGGAACAAGAGAGAGCTGGCCCGAGATGAGATGCGGTACAGATAAATGTGAGGAGCCCAATGTCACTGGCCTGCTTATAGGTCATCACCCCTGAAGAATTTTGCAAAGTGTATGGGGGCTGTTGGACTGGCAGTCGTGTAGTGTAGACGGGGTGGAGAGTTATTCAAAAGTCCGAATGTGACAGAACAGATGTGTTCGCAGATGAAGTCATTCGGATACCGTTCATGAAACAGCCTAGTAGACCTATTGCGCGAGTGGGGTTGGGCCTTATGTAAATGGTCTGTAAAGGGAGCCTCTGTCAGGGCAAGACTACTTGTGAAAATGGCAAAGGAGTGGAGGGGGTTTGAATCAAGTAGGAAACAGTTGTCGTGGACAGAAGTATGTAAGGAGCCGGCCTCCTAAAAGGTGGGCATGGCCAGGCCCGAATGGTTGGGCCCTGAGCCAGTAACTGAAGAGCAAGGCCTACATGGATACTTTGAAGGACAACTGCAAACTTGAATACAATAGAGTTAATATCGTGGAGATTGGAAAACTTTATCTATAGGTTCCAAACCCCATTTCATACGATGTTCCTATGTGGAGTTTATTGGCCTTCAAAATTTGGGCCACCAAGCAGAGAAACTGGGGAGGATCCCAATTGCGAGATAACGCATGACGTCACACATAGACAACACAGGCAATTATGTTATGTATATTGTTCATTTTGTTGAATAAGTCAACATTTAGCAGAAGTTTCTGGGGTCTTTCTCTTCACCAAGTAACCATCAACACTTACCCACCCACTACAGCAATCCTCTCCCATAGACTAAATGCCTTTTCGGGTTGAAATTAATGTTTAAATGTCAATAGAAAACCAAAGAATGTTTGCAGGGTGGTGCAAGTAGGACATATTTATTATGGGCTTGATGGGATGCCTCTCCATCTTGAACAATATACATGCTTCACAATACCAAATTTCAAAGGACTTCAACTCCGCTAACGGAAAGTTGAATATAAATCAGCCCCTTTATAAACCACATGCAGTTGTCTTTAATGTGCTAAACTTTACTGCAAAACCATTGATCGCAAGTTCGGAGCCCATTGGAAGGCCAAGGGCTTGCACACAGTGCTGTGGTACAAGGCCAGTCTCTTGAATGCCCCAACCACCAGGGTAAGAGTGCGCGTATTTGTGAGTGACTTGTGAAGGTAGCGAGATGCCATATGTGGCAGCCCTATTGAGTTGTCCCCCAGGGGAACAATGGGAGAACCACTGAATGGATGAAATGAGGCATTGGGAGAGTTTGAGCGAGGTGCCTATAGTACGGAGTGAAAAGTCACTATGAGCGAAGGGGGAAATATCT
This sequence comes from Sclerodactyla briareus, assembly GCA_026419785.1. Classification (NCBI taxonomy): domain Eukaryota; kingdom Metazoa; phylum Echinodermata; class Holothuroidea; order Dendrochirotida; family Sclerodactylidae; genus Sclerodactyla; species Sclerodactyla briareus. The sequence goes on along the minus strand of JAODTK010005258.1, from coordinate 776 downwards.
GTTGAGGGCTTTGATCAGGTCTCAACGTGGGAAAGCCTGCAAAGATATCATTTTTATTAATAATATCCGAATGATTTAGAAGTCAGCGAAACCTAATTGCAGCATTTTGATGTAGTTGAGTTGTTTCCATGCATGGAGGGAATGTAATTACTGAAACAGTGGTGCATTCAAGTGGGAAGAATGTCATCTGGTCCTGGAAAACCCAGTTACGTAACATCCATTATATAGTACACAGTGAGCTATCACTCCAAAAAGATCAATCAACCCCATACCCGCTACCAGACCGGTGTCAGGATTCTTTTTTTTTTCTTTTTTTTTTTTTTTTTTTTTGTTTTTTTTTTCTGGGAGTAGAGGGTTATGGGAGTAGGGAGAGAGGGGCAGAAGGGGAGGGGGCGCAGACTGGGGGGTGGGCAGAATGAGAAGCTGGCCTACTAACTATGAGTCCCCCATCGCAAGAAATTGTATAAGTAACTTAAGTGAAATGAAGCATGTGTCAATGTACAACCAGAGAAGGCCAAAAGGCTTTGTGATTCTGTGACTGATTCTGACTCGAACAAGCTATCAAGCATGGTGATTCCACATGCTTACGAGATTACAATAGGTATAATGTAGTTCTCAGTATGGGGAACTTACAGGAGTATAAACTTCGCCCACTAGGTGAGGTCTTGGTAAAGTCTACAAAACACCAAAATATGATTTTTCACTATCCCCATTGTCCGCCTCAGATGACCTTGAATCGACACAAGAATAATAGGGATTATGTACCTCATTATGCG
>JAODTK010005257.1:0-23054 GCA_026419785.1 Sclerodactyla briareus | reverse complement strand
AAACAGCATAGGACATTCCGCGAAGTAACTAAACTAGGGACCCTTTTTGCGGGAAAAATTTCTGCGGGGAAATTCAATTTCATGATTCGTGACGATTTAGCTGAAATGTCAGGCTTGTGGTTACCCCTGGAGCGGTGAACCAGGAACCGTAGCTTCACTCCGGAGAAGAAAACTTTTAATGATCATTATAGACAATATTCATACAGCCGTACAGCTGAGAACAAGCCCTACTCCAAATATTAATGGACTGGTTGTGTATTGATTCATTAGTATAGTGGTGATCAATCCTTTGAGGATGTGAAACTCAGTCTGCAGTGGCGGTCCACCAGACGGTTCGTCTTGGGGGCACAGGGAAGGGGGCACAGGAATTTCAAGGGTGGGCCAATAATACTATCTTAAGGGAGGCGCCACCACGGGTTGACGCGAAGTGACCAAGAACATTTTTGGTTTGTGCAAGCCCCCAGACGGATGGCAGGAAATGGCCTTTCCAGGGCGTTTAAGGGAGGAATGCACACGCTCCAAACATGGGTATTTATAATCACAAATTGGTAATCGGTGGGAGAAATTGGAACATTTCGTCTTCAGGCCTTCGTTGCCCCACTGTACTTTTTGGGGCCCATGGTGTTCAAACAATTGCTGCACCTCCATACCAATGTTCACCAGCGCGCCAGTTATGTATAAGCTAAGGGGACATGGGGAGACATTTCCCCATAAAAAGCTTGCGGAGATGTGGGAGACGGCGAAGCGCAACGGGACGAATTCACCAATGGTACCATGCGCGAAGCACAAACTTGTACACTTTTTTGTGCATTCGAGGCAAAATCTGGCACCAATTACTGCTTTTCTGGTCATAAAAAAACAACCAAATACCCAGGTCTACATCAGAATAGTAGCCGGAATACTGACTACAGAATTTTTTCCGAACAATCACAAATCTTATTTGGGGGGGCACACAGGGGCACAATGTTTTGGGGGGGACATGGACCCCCCTGCCCCTGCCCCCCTCCCCCTCCCTATTGGGCGACGCAGCTGCCAGTCTGCCCATTTAGGCTTCTTTCCATGAGGGACAGGCGGAATTCAATTCACAAGAGTGAATAATGACTGTTGATTACTGTATCCCGTTATCCAGTTGTGTTTGAGTTCATAATAGGTTCAACTGAGAAGGTAGTGGTTGGGGTAGTGTAGGTCAAAATGAGGATGATGAATCCTTGATTTGAGTGAACCTAATCGCCATTAATTACCTATGCACAACAATTAAGCAAGCAGGGCTATACCAGAATACTGCTAACATTGTTTAAATTTGTCATTCACACACCTGCACAAAAAGTTTGACTCTTGATAAACTGCTGTGTCTGCATGGTCATCCTCTTAGAAACCTCTGTAAATTCAGACTCAGTTATTTCCTAGAATAAATGTCAAACATTATGTGCTAAAAAAAAATTTTGACTCCAGGCGCGAGGAGATAAATGGAAACTTAATAACAGCTATACATCTGCATTACCTTGGTAGGGCCCTATAGCAGTACTGGTATGTAGTGCCCATTCTTGTGCAACTGGTTTCCGTCATTTTAAATTATTTTACTCTGGGAATTTTTGACGTTTAAAAGGCTACTTCATTTCTTCAGGTACTATTGCTATTTTTTGAGCAGAATGTATTTTTTATTTGCTATGAGTTTCCGAGACAACGATGATAAAAATGACCAGTTTTTGCTTGCAATAAGTTCGGTAAACACGTCAATCATAAAGTGATGTCGTCTGATATCACGATTTAAAATGAAACATTATTGGCCATGTAGCCAAAGTATTCTACTGCCTCTACGGCTTTCATCATCCCAATCAGCCATGCTCGGAGGGAGCTGTCCATTTAGATAACAGCCCTGGGAAAGTAGGAGTTCCTTGGTGGCATCCACACGTTCCGGCAAAGTATATTTGAATGGAGGTGTGTTCGAACGTGTGTTGGATCGTGTGTGATTTTTAATATACTTCGCATAAAAATCGGGGAATTCTAACCCAAAAAAATGGAAATACGATTTTCCAATCAAATCAAGCATTTTATTTTGGTTTTTGGCCCAAATGCGTTCCAGTGGAGGCCTAGCCTTCACTGTTATCATGGTTAGGCTGATTTTCGGCGATCAAAAAAACGGCTTCATTTGATGTTAGAACTCGGGTTTCAATCAGAATCCCTGCTTTTTTAGGGAAGTGGAATACTAGAACAGAATATCAGAATTATGTGGCGGTACACCCACGGAATGTGTGGAAATATTGTAATTCCTGGCTTACTCCATTGGACTGCTGGACACAAAGGGGCCCCTAGTATGATTCATTAATTTATGAGAATGAAATTTTGCACGTAACTTCTAGGCCTAGCCTAGGGTTCACTATTATGGCCAATTCTTAGCTAAGTATTACAGTTTATTCTTGGGAATTTTATGTGGGCCCACCACATATCTTGCTTGGTAATCAGAGTTTCCTCAGTGGAATATTGTGATCGGGATGGCTCCCTTATCAGTAAATCCAGGAGAAAACATCATGGAATTCGTCAATCATACCGAGTTGCTTGTTTTGATCTGTACTCCGGCTGTTTGAAGCTTATTATTTTCAACTGATTGCGGGCTGTTTGTATATAATGAGCACACAATTTTGTGAGCTTTTTTTCTCATAAAAGAAAAGAGTGTGGGTTGACGAATTAATGGACAGTAACGATTTCCGTAAGATGACCATTTTTACTGGTTTTCCATTGGAAATTGCTGGTTTTCTGAGGGTTTCACAGTTTATTATTCCCCCAGGAGGGAAATTGCATATAGATCAGATGTAACCCAAGTGGATAGATTACTGAAAATAGCAACGTTCAGGAGGTGGCAGCGGGGTATAAGGGCCTTCCATTGACTACACACTAAACGGCCATCTCATATAGATTGAGGTCGAGGGCGTTCAATGGTGCACCAAATTGGCTGGTGTACAGGAGAAGTCATATCCATTTTTTACCCACAAAAAAACATTGGTTCCATCAAATAAGTTAAATTCCTCCTAACATGCACCTCCAAATTGTTGCTTCACATGTACAAATTGTATATTGAAGCCTTTGTAGTGAAAAGCTTACATTGACTTGCCCAAGTAGAATGTCCTATCATTGTACCGTGGTCAGTAATGGTGTGCCTCAGTGTTCTTTTTTTAACATTTTGACATTGAATCAAGGGCCAAGCTAACTGAATACTAATTATGTATTTGGTATATGGTCTAGCTGACAACATCAGAAAATGGGCTGGCTGGGACTGCAACAGCTATATTTTGTCAGGTGAAGAGGGGAACCATATCACTATCTGTCCTACATGGAAAAAAAAGTGCGAATGACTCCATGTCACCCAGGCGTATGACCCAGAAGCCACCTGAATATTGAATGGAACGATATATATTTAAGAGGACTCACCATGGGACGGGTTGACAACTCAAGGACATCAGGAAGGAAAGAGAGCCACCTCTAAAAATGACGCCAACCCAAGCACACAAGTACATTCCCAGCAATGAGTACCGAGCGTTGTGAGGTCGCCAGGGAAAGTCGGGGGGGGGGGGGGGGGGGCAGACAGAAGCTTGCTTTACTCTGAAAAGAGAAATGCCGATTTCGTTTAATTATATGGAAGAAGCCAAGGAAGGTAGGTGCAGAACGAGGGTTATGTCGCACTAACTGACGATCTAGGAAACGTTACCCAAAAGGGTAGGGCTGTAACCTGTAGCAAAGATGTAAGACATCAAACAACCGGCTCTCTGCAGTTCCGAACAGGCTAATCTCAACGCCTCCTGCTCCTCTGAACTTATTCTAGTTGGCGGTTCATTCAGCTACCGTGGGGAAGACGCCGGGTATTACACTTTTTCATGGTTTGGGGTTTTTTTTGGGGGGCTTGCAAAAGAGATGGTAGAGACGGGTTTGACTCTCTATTTTAATAGGGTATGTGCCATTTTCAGGGGAAGAGAAACAGCAGACACAACCCTCTCTGGGACATTCCACCGGACAAAACACGGTTACTGACTCAATACTGATTTGAAGACCATCCCACCTCCCGGAAGTATGGTCAGCCAGTGGTCACGGGGAAAAATGTAGCCAAGCGGGACCGTGCATTTTGCCAGGAAACTGAGACTGTGTCGGATTTAGGTAGGCCCCTCAACAGTAGGTACAATGATGAAGCATAGGCTCAGCAATGTTTCAGTGGGCCAACCAATACCACTATAGTGAATAACGTTAGGCTGTAGGAAATTCCTACCACTGACCTACTCACAATTGAACAGTAACATGGCCTACGGACATGGACCACCAGCCTCAAACTGCTGTAAAGACAAAGCTCGACTTGGATTCCCAGTCCCTCTGGGGCGACGCTCTCTCTCGGACGACTGAACACTGGGCTTATCGAGGAGTTTCTGCATTAGAACAAGTTAATGACAGGGCAGTAGTGGCATGTACTGAGGTATGTAGTAGCCTTCAAAAAGCCACCCATAGCCCCAACCGTACCCGTCGGTTGGGAAGAAGGCTGGCTGGAATATGTATTCCCACTTAGGAGAAAGCTTGGGGACAATCATACGTTGCCATATCTGGTCATGTGACACTGCTTTGATTAGTAATATTGCTCATTTTTGCTCAATAATCAATCACATTGCAAGATTACCCTAAGGGTGGTATTCCAGCACACCTATCTGACCTTACTTAATATTTATTTGGACACATTTGCGAATTCCCGAAAGTCTGATTGGCTCCCGGCTTAAGTCACAGTAACAAAACGTCAGCTGGCTGCATACTCATAAAAGGAGTAATATGTAGGCAGCCTGACAAGGGGACTCACAACTGACAGGCTAGTTGTGGCAACTACAACAGCTTTCTACTTTGCCCTGCCACACCATTGGGGGGTCGAGCCTGGGGGGACAGGGGGCACGTTCCCCCCCCCCCCCACCACCACATGAAATGTCCCCCCCATTCCCGAAAGTCTGATTGGGCTCCCCGGCTTAAGTCATAGTAACAAGAACTTCAGCTGGCTGCAGACTCATAAAAAGGAGTTATAGGTATGGCAGCTTGCAAAGGAGTCACACTGACAGGCCTAGTTGTGGCAATGAACAGCTTTTCACTTATGCCCTTGCACACATGGGCCGTCGATCCTGGGGGGACAGTGGGGCACGTCCCCCACACACGAAATGCCCCCCCCCCACTTTTTGATTCCTCGATGAAGACGAAAAGTACATGCCCGTTTACACCACGTATCCGTTAGGTGGCTGTGGGGGCTGAAACTTTTGAGAAAGGCCAGCCTCACAAAGACCACATGGCCTTTAGTCCGAACCCACGATCGTCCAAAAATTCCGCGCGCTGCGCGCGCAGACGAGCTATGACTATTGCTTCCATAGTGGTCGTGAGCGATGCATTTTTGAGCATATTCTGGCGATATGAACGCTTTATGCAAGGTTTTTATCACTGAAACCTAAGTGAGACTTATTTCTATTTGTGTTTTTAAACAACGGGTAGATTCACAATAAAATGCCATGATTAAACCACGAAGCGGCGTTGCCATACGAGGCAGATGAGGAGTCAGACTGCACTGCTCCAACACCTTATGGAAGTAAAAGCAAGGTTTTGCAGATCGAGGATTCAGGCAGACAACCTGCCAAAGTTGCCGGCCGGAAAAAGGCACCCACAATGTCAGCAGACTGCCGCTTCTCTTGGCGGAAAGCCCGATGGTGATTGAGCAAAATGGGTCAATTTGCAAGTTTGGACGTTGTCGGTGATTTTATCGATGTCCAAGAAAGTGCAAAAACTGCGTGCGTTTCGGTATCCTGATGGAATTGTTTCCTGTCAGTAACTGTAGACCACGTGCACGAAGCTATGAGATTCCGTGCTAAATATATTTGAGTTGAATTTTGTAATTCTGGGAGTATATTTTACAAATTGCTCCCGAGACATCGCATTATAGCCAGCTGAAAGGCATCGTATAGACGATTGCACTCCAATTGAGCATATATATCTTGCACTTCAATTTCAACAAACACGTCCGTGGCCATGATCCGGAACGAGACAGCAACCAATTGTGATGTGGAGCGCGTCGAATATTCCCGACATATTGTAAGGCGTATATAGGAATGAATATGTTATGTTAACAAAACCAGGGCAAAGGAGTGATAATTTCAGCAAAGAGATGAGAAGCATTTTTTTAAATCAGAGCCTATACCAGGAAACCGTGCTAAATTAAGAATTTCCCGACTTTTTGTGTGTTCTCCTTCATGAATTGCAACAAATTCGAACAACTTGTGATATTAGTCAAAATTTCCCGTCGAAAAATGGGTACGAGCCTACGGTGAAAGGAAAAAAACGGAAAAATTATAACCCTGGGTTCTTCTAAAATAGGCTAACCAGTCTGATTTCCAGGCCTTTTCCCCAAGACCCTAACTAAGTGGTCCCATGGAAGGAGGATCAGGCCAATGACCAACAGAGAAGAACTTACTGCCCTGGTGACAGCACATTTTCGCACACAAAAAGAAACATTTTAGAGCCATGAATTTGCCACCTAATGCCAAAACTGACAGCCTGAGACCCCTCTCACAGGGCCGTCCGTAATAAAGCTAGCCCTCGCCTGGTCAGAAATGTCTTACGTCACTGGCCGCCAGAGGGATGAAAATAAATCTGAGACCTCAGTGAACGGATTCATAGTTTTCCTTTCTTTCTGCAACATGACATCACATGCACTTACTAATTTCGAGGGCGAAATACCTTCACCGAATAAATCAATTTAGGACACGCCCAGTCTGGACAGAGTAGGCTAATAGTGTGTTCACAATTCACTAATGTAAATCCCAACTGCTTGACTTCTGGCTCAGACTTACCAAAGTGCGAGCCTGTGGGAGGGCGCAAAAGTTCTTCCGAGATGGACAATTGGGCAAAAAATTGACAATAATTCGGGGAAAATCTGGACCAGACCCACATAGCAAAAGTTGAAGGAAATGCCCAAAATGTTTGCTGACTGGCCTTAATTTTCAATCAAACGCTCGAAAAAAACATGCAAAATTTCCGCCCGCCTCGCGCGGCGGCTGGTTTTTAAGTCGTTTGGCCAAACAGTTATGCGAAAAAATCAGAAGGGTCCTGTACGCCCTGAGGGCCAGCTCATCAGCACTTTTTTTCTCCTTTCGAATTTATATATTCTGCAGTCGTCTACGAATGCATGAGGACCATAATGTCAATGGTGTGCTCGAACCAGTGGGCACTGGCATCACATCTGCACATTGGCTTTGCGTAATCGTCAAGGGCGCAATTCTCGTGGCTGAAAGTTGAGGATCCCGGGTGGTCAAGAGTGACACACCATGTACGGGAGGCCTTTCCAGAAGTTGGGGGTCACGACCCCACAAGACTGAACGCCCTTGGATTGGGAAAATAGCCCCAGAAATATACCGTATATTGCTAATTGGCAAACATTTATTTTCATGCATTCTTCAACCCCAAGTTAAGTGATATTGTAAATCATAACCAAAATATACTATTAGTAAGTGGTAACAGTATATCACGGAGCGGACAGAACCAACTTAGGGCAAATCAGCCATGTTATCCGAGACTGGGTCGGGCCGGGATGCAGATAATTTGAGAGTGAAACACGAACAAAAATACCAAAATCGGAGAAATAATGGAAGACAAAAGAAATTGGAAAAAAAAAAGAAAAGAACAAAAAAGTAAAAAAATGAAAAGTTGTTAATTGTGGATTTGGCGGCGAATTTCGCGCGCATCAGATAGCCCTACTTATATAAGTGGGGATTAAAACTGTAATGAAATCCACTAACCCTTTTTTCGTCTGGGTAAGTTGTTTCTTCCCCAATCACTGAACCTGTGAACGTGTACCGTACGACCTCGTTTCATTTTATGATATGATCATCGTCTAAACTGATTCAATAATTGTCTAACCAAACAATTAATCTCGTTGGAAATTGACTTAAGTCACTTAATTCCAGGAAGGGAACCCAGGATTGAAGATCTGGACCAAACTAGGGCCGAAAAGTAGAAGGATTACCCAGTTTATCCCGAGTGCTCGAATTTAAAATTTGTCTTGAATGGCCGAAAGTACATCCATTTTCAATTAGCGTGTTTTCGACCCCTGGCGTTTGGGAATATGGATGTAATGCTGCGAATCATTTTGTACACTGAATAATTCAAAGCTGGGGGGCAACTTCCCCCCCCCCCATTTGTCTGAGATGAAAATGGGGCGGAGAATTCTAGGAAATTCAGAAAGGAGAAAGGCAAAGTGACAAAAAAAACCCGAATTTTCTGCTGACTTCTCGATAAAATGCCCCGGAGAACATGCAAAAATTCCCCGCAAAATTGCCATGCAAAAATTCCGCCGCGCTTCGCGCGCGCTGGAGCCTTCGATGACTGAATTGTCAAATTCAGCCACATATTTACTGGATCCCCAGTGGATGGTCCCGTACGATATGGCTTTCCCATTGATCCCACCAGGGACCGTTTGGCAGACCCCTATCCCACGCACGAAACCAGAGTTAGAAAAGGTAATAAAAAATACCATGTGTGATAGTTGGTAAATCATCTTAGTATGCACAATGACAACGTTTTTCGTTTTTGTCTCTTACTTCAAATGACACAAAACTGTAGGGTAGATGGGTGATCCAGTCTGCAGTGCCGTTTACGGCGATCGGGTAGGATATGAGAAGCTAAAAAAAATTCTTTTGTGCTTCGCGCCAACCATGGTGGCGACTCCACTTAGATGGTCATTGCAGTCGATGTGTACCCCCCCCGCCACACTTTTCAAAACGGATCGACGCCCATGATCGCCACAAAGGCACAAGATCGAAGAAGGGTTTTACCCCTCGAATCGTGTTTCACCCCCACCGGTTACCAGTCAATCGCGAATTTGCCCAACGTCAACCCATTTTCTTGAGAACATGGGCGGCGATCACGGGGGGGACGGTGGGGGGATGTCCCCCCCCAAAATTTTGGTGGGGGGACATAATATCAAAGTCCCCCCCCCCCCCAATATTTTGCGAACAACTGGCTGAAAAAAAATCCTATAATCATATGTACAGTTACTGCCATAACACAAGGGTCTAACTCATTTTTTCTTATCGGATGGAGCATAAATTTTATGTTGAGACGGCCGAAATGCAAACAAGTCGCGCTGAGCGCCTGTATTTGTCGTTTTCCGGTACATTGTATTATACCGTTAGCCCATGTATACAATACTTGTTCAGATTTCTAATTTAAATATGACTTTTCTCCATGCGTGTCTCTTCACGGGGGTGAACATATGGTAAGGCAACAGGAAGAAATTTGTTTGGGACATGGTTAATGGTGAAACCCCTCCCCACTAAATAATACTGGAAACCAACTGCTATTTTCTTAACACTGCACATAGACCAATAGCTAGAGTTTAGTTAATTCTGATCCTTATTGTTCAGAAATACAGTGGCTTTTGCCACCTGACGTTGCGTCTTAATTAGAAAATGACAGCTAATTGCCAACGAAGAACAACAGGACAGGGATCGTAAATCACTATGGAGGGTTCACAGTGATGACGCTTGGCACTATGAAGGCGCGATGCGGGGCGGACGGAACAATTCTGAGACATGAAATATTTCGACGAAAACTTTTGAACGGAAAACTAATCTGAAAAAAAATGACCGAATTTATTGTGACTGGACTCAATCCTCTAACCAAATGGCCCGGAAAGGGCATACCATTTTCAATGAACAGTGGATTCAAGCAAATGTTTTAAGAGTGCGGGCAACCTCCAATCCAATGGGAGGGACCTCTAAAACATAGGGCTATATGGTAGAATGGAGGCCCGATTGAAGAATGTAAGATTGAACATCGATCAGTTTCAGAAATTATTGGTACAATTTCAGTGAGGCTGTTACTGCCAAAGCCCCGGCAAGTGCCACTCTGCAATATGGGTTCTGGGGGAGGGGGGTTCTCTGTAAGGACTTTTTTAATTGTACGGCTACGCATCAACTGTTGGGGGCGCGAATTGTTTGTAATGAATTGAGTAGCAGAGATCCAGTTCTTTGCAATGAGCGTTTATTGAGCTATAAATTTAGGAAAATTATTGTCAATTTCGGGATGTTGGTTTACTGCTAGAGATCCGGGATAGTCCGTTTTCGGCAATCAGGGGGGTTCGTAAGGCTCACGATTTCCTTGTACTAGGCATCCACTGATGGTGGCCCGAATTGTAAGGAATAAAACATCGATTCAGTCCTTACGTGAAGTTTCTTGAAATATAAATTTTCTGCAATTTGGGGACGTGCTAATTGCATACGGCCCAGGAGTGCCGTTTCCTGTGCAACGGGGGGGGGGGGGGGGGGGGGGACGGTTTTAAAACGAGAATTTTCCTTGTCCCCTTCGCGTCCACTGATGGGGGCCCAAATTGTAAGGACTAACCACTCGAAAACAGGTGCATCAAGAAGAGTTTTTTGAGATATAAATTGCTGAAAAAAATATTGACAATTTTCGGGACGTTGCGTACTGCCAGACTGCGAAAACGAAAATTTTCCTTTTTACACTACGCGTTAAACCAGATGCGGGCATGTCCCCGAATTGTCACCGGCATGAACTTGATCAATTTTTGAACTGTTTTTAAAAAAAATCGATAATTTATTGCCCAATTTTAGGGATTTAATTACTGCATATGCCGGAAATACCGTTTCCTGCAAATTGGGGGCTCTGTAAAACGAAAAATGTCTTGTACGCTACGCGCCAACAATGGGTGCCTCCGCTTAGATGGTGGCCAACCTATATGTCCCCCCCAATATTTGACACAGATCACCACCCGCCCCTGTGTTGTAGTTACCATCACGCCAAGTGCAATTGGCCATGATTCAACCTTGCAGGGCTACCGAAGAGGAAAATCAAAGTTTCTATATAGATAGCGGACCTCCATTAGGCTCTTCCATTGACTTCTTACACTTAAATTGCCTCCGTTTAGCGGCCTCTGGATCCTTGTGTGCCCTACTGGGAGGCCCAAGCCGCCCATTCATTTGAAAGCAGAGAAGTGTAGCACAATGGCACTTACAAAGTACTATTGTTGACCGATTACTTTTCAGCTAGCGGAGCTTGAAGTTGGCGGTGACTTTCACTCGACTATTCTGCCCAGACACCAGTTTGGCCCAATTCTCCTGTGAAGGTCAAATTAATCAATATACCTGGATTCTCACCAAACTCACACCATTTGAACTTTCAAATATGCCCTTTCACTTGAAGGCAAAGACAACCCCATCAGATATCGATAAGTAACAGAAAAAAGGGTTCCAAAAAGTTTTTAGGCAATATTTTATAAGGCAGAATCTCCGGTAGGAATATCGTGATGGCGTCCGTACCTTCATTCCCCTCCTGAGCCCAGGAGAAGTTTTCACTTGGCATAAACATGCCACACACCGCTCCTAAGCTAAACAAAACAAACGATTTGGCACCTTCAATTATCATAACCATGACCATTATTTTTAGCAGAGGCAGGCTGAAGTTAGCAGGCCCTTTCCAGACACGTAGCCGTACTAGGTAAAATCCATTTTGCCCATGGGCAAGATTTAGTTGGAAATTTAAAAAGGTCTGCCAGGTTTGTCCCAAATTTTCAACATTTGCATTTGGACATGAGATAATAGCTTATAGCGGAGTGGAATCCAGCCGAAATTATGGTCTGTCACTCGGCGGCATGAACATGAGTGCAATTGGATTTGCCACCAGAAGAATTGTGGTGCCACTGGCGTTTCTGGATATTCAGGATTTTTTCGTGGCCATGCAAGAGGCATTTTCAAGCAATTCTGAGAGAAATGGGGAACATTTCCAAATGTGAACACACCTTCGTGGGGATTTTTCAGTAATTCCAGGTAAATGAAACCCCCCCACCCTTTTCCCACCCGAAAAAAAAAAAAAAACTTTTACCCAAATGAAAGCTTAATTAGTTCCTCTTTCAAATATATAAGTTGCCACTCGTAGGTCTTCAAATATTCTCAGTCTGTATTATGTCTATGGCCGTAAACTGTTTCTCTGAAATATTTTGAGTTGGCCATTGCTGACATTTTTTTTTTGGGCTTACATGGGCGAAGGGTTAATAATATTTTTTATGATACAGTTGCCGGCAGAGGATCGAATGTATTAGGGCCGGCCAAGTGCAGAACCGGAGAATAATGCATATGCGACACTCTTCATCTTACATATCATGATTATGACATGATTCCCGCAGCCAGTTGTGCTTCATGTGTTTTTACATATAGATATATATTATCGTCTCTCGTGTTCAGGTACGGATTTTCCGGCTCACACGACTTACAGCCATCCAACCATGAGGGTATCAGGTAAGGGTTCCCAGGGGACGTCGCGAGCGGGGATGGTGGGTCTTACCGAGAGCGGTTCTAGAGTCCATTTTTTTTTTTTGGGGGGGGGGGGTTGGGGGTATCGAACAGAGGTGGTTAAATGAAAATATGGGTGGATCATAGCAAACGATTAATTTTTATTTTTTAATTTTTGGACGACTGAGCGGAAGCGCCAACACAGGTGCGCGGAGCGAACCAGGAATATGTTGACTTCACAAATCTCCAGATGGCTGGAAACGGCACTCCACGAATGTCTATCCTGCATGTTCACAGCTTTGAAAGATCGCTCTGTGTCTGCAAATTTCTCAATGAAACGTGAGAGTGTTTGTGAAAAAAGGGTAACAATGATATCACGTGAGTTCTGCGATATAAGAATAATCATGTAGTGGGAAGTGACAAATGGCCGATGAGCAAAGCAGTACGCTTGCCGTTTCAGGGGTCACTGTTTAGAAATTTAACTTACGTATATATGTGCCTAACGCAACTAGTGTGCTTCATTTTCCTTCAAAGACCGCTTATTGGTTTGCGTTGCTCGAAAACAAGGAAATACACGGTAACCGCCCTAGTATATAATTTCAGGTAAAATTCTACGCACAGTGTGTATGTCACATCGATCAAACGACACATGTATTACAGTGGAGGCAATTGTAACCATGGAATTACTCGGAGAACGCATTTGCGGGTCACGTAGGCATTCGCACAATAGTGTGCCAGGGTGGTGTGACGCAGGAAGTCCTTCCGGGCCTACCAAGTGGCGGCTTTCCACGAGACCAATATCCTAAATTCTGGCTGGGATTGACAACCCGAATACAAGCTAGGCCCAGATTCCTTACAATTTACAACCCTGACCAATTTAAGTTCTGATTCTCCTTATGTGTCCTAGTAATAAAAATTAGCACGAGGACGGAAGAACGTGCTTTGAACCACTAATACACTGTGCACCGGTGTAGGCCGACGTGTACGCACAGTACCGGAAATGGGGCGAAGCGTGGTTGTCGATTGGCAGTTAACACTACTAGTGTACTAAGCAGCCCATGACTCGACCTTACGAGAATATGAAGATGGCACCACTTTCAAGGATATGGAAGAGTATGCGTAACCTGGTTATAGCCCCCCCCCCGAGAGATGTGACCATGCGGCGGAAAATTCGGGTAGGCCCAAAACTGACTAAAGAAAGACCTGTTTCCATGTGTCCGTATGCGTGAACGAATGCGGGAATGAGGAATGCGGAGGGGGAGGGGGATTTGGGGATCAAGCCCCCTCCCCCCCCAAAAAAAAAAAAAAAATATGACACAAGAAGTGTTCTTCATTTTGTCTCAACACATCACATAAGAAAAAACAAGAAATGAGCTTCAGCTGGAATGTCACTCAATGGAAAACTCAGCTCTGTAGGTATGTTAAAGTTAACCTAAACTACTGTCCAAGCACCAACAAAACAGGAATAAACATATGAAATGCAAGTGGAAAATTTGACAAGATGACCTGAAGGTACATGGGCTAACTACATGTAACATCATGAGGTTTATAAGTGCATAATAGTCCGGAATTTCCCGTTTGGACTGCTGATGCGTATCGGACGCTAACAGTAGCTCCGGGCGGCGTGGGGTGATACGCATTACGCATTCCGCGATACGGACCATCCTGGAAACACATCGGTGAGTATAGTAGTACGGAGGTTGGTCTCGTCTAGACGACGGCTCAGTGATCAATTCCGCAAAGTATCACGATCTTGCGCAAGGTTTATTGCTTCCTCGAAAACTGGTAATGTTGATGTCTTGAATTGCGATTTGATTTTTTCCGAGCAAGGTAGTCAAGGTCTCCCAACTGGCTAGTAGTATGTCGCAATGCTTCTCTCAGAGCGATCTTCGCTGGAGCTCTTCTTGGAGTCTCGCGCTTGACCAAAAAATCTCAAAAGTCTATTGCTATACGGAAGGACCAGGGAGTTGATTGGTCAAATAATAGCGTTCGTCGTTTGGTATCCAATTGTTATGGTCCATCTGATGTTGGAAACATGCGGGAGTAGTTTCTTGGAAAGTGTCAATTTGTGATCACGATCTTCGTTGTACCCCACAGTTTCACAATTATACAGAAAATACTCTGTATAAGGGCTCGAACATCCGGAGTTTGATGTTGATTATTCGTCTGCTCTTGAATATGGTTAACAGAGTGTTGAAGAATTGTTGGTTATACAATTCTTATGTTTGATGTCTTCTACGGTTCCTAACAAACTTCCTACATATTTACCATTTCTTCCAATTTTCAGTGCAATTTTTGTGATTGAGACATTTCTCAGTTTCGTGCTGTTTATTTTTAGATTTCTTCTTGTCAGTTTCTCAGTCACTCGCTCCTCGATGTCTTGTAATATATGTTCTCAAGTGCGATTCCAAGAGATATCATCAGCGTATTTGTGGATGGTCCACGTGAAAAAGTTGTCGGTATACTATTTGCGCTGTTAGTCATGATAAATAAACTGAGATGGTTGGATAACTGCATCAATGTCAACTCTAGTTGAATACACATATATTGTTGTTCACGCATTACGAATTACCGTTTACCATTACTCGACACAAGGGAAAGGGCTAAGGCGGTGGAAGGAGCAAGACGCTTATGTTAGTCAAGACGATATTAACTTGAAAATATCAACTACTCGGGACGCGTCGGGGGAGGGGGGATCGAGCAATTTTTTTGGCAGGGGGTTGAGCCCCCAAAGCCCCCCCCCCCCACATAGAACCACGCATGGTCTCACCCCCCGAAAGGGTAGCCCCATGATGAACGACAATGCAGTTGGAATTTTAGAATATCCAGTTGGAATTCAGACATCGTCAGATTGTATATTTTCCGACTGAGTGTGAGGCCCAATAAGGGCTTTTGTAAGAATTCCACCCACCAAAAGGAATATTTTTTATTCATGTATCAATAAAAAAACGGTGAGTACACAAATACAAATAAGGACTACCTCTTCTTGGAATTCTCGCTTTTCTCACACAAATTATGGCAATCACGCAAATCCTTTCCTGTAGAAGTTTGTGCGCAGGTTAAACTTTATGCACAACAAATTATGCACGTCATTGCACGTGCGACGTTACACTGAGCAAGCGTGTGCGGGCCCATGCCCCCCCCCACCAAAAAAAAAAAAATCTTCAGAGGTGTCATAAACTTTTTTCCTAATTAAATTAAAAAGGTGTTCTTGAAATCGGAAAGTAAACTGTATATGGTCAATTGTTCTTTAATAGTCGTGCGGGTTTCCCCACACACATCTCACTCCCTCCCTCCTTCCCACACACACCTCACTCGACCTATATCGGATTAGGAATGCATTCCTTCGATATGTTGTCTAGCTCGCGCTTGATGTTTGATATCAATTATCATAGCGCCAACAACAGGACCGACATGAGTCTTGCAGATCACAATCTACCGGCCGAGACAATGCATCTAAAATTGCATTATATGTGTTCACCCTGAATTGTGAGTGTTTTTGTTCTTTTCTGGGAATATGTCAACATCCACAAACAGCCTCTCGAGGGGTTCCCAAATGGCAATCGCGCGGCCAAAATCGGTCCGCCAAATTATTTAATCCGGCACACCCTAACTACAAATTAGGGAAAAGTATGTGAGGGTTGTCCAGGCAAGAAAGGGTAGGAATTATAAACGAACGTTCATAAACTCTGGAAAACATCGATGCATGTATTAAAATGTCACTATCATAAAATATCAAAATCACTTGTATCAATTATTGGTGTGAACACTATAGAATCCCGGGCTTATAGGAATATTTGTTTGTTCGTTGTTTTAAACAACGGCCAGACAAGCTTAGAAGAGGCGCTTAGTCCTACCGGAGACCAAAAACCCCCCCAATCTGGTGCAGCAGATTTAAAACCAAGACCTCAAAAATATTAGACAAGATCTGTATCTCGGACGGACGCTCTAGCAGCTTACAAGTGAAGAAATGTGTGGGAGAAATCACAAGTGGGTTTACGCGAGTGCAGGACAAACCGCGGAAGGCGTGCCTGAGGGGGGGGGGGCTGGGGGGTCGGCGACGAACCATGAAAAATGGCCATCTGGAGCTCACCGTGACATCTGAGAAATTTAAAACCATTAATTTGAAGTTTTCGCTAAGGCTTCGCGGCAATCAATGGTGCGCTTTGCGTTCATAGGATAAAATGGATCGCTAAAGTGAAAAACCTTTTTTCTCTATTCAGATTTGATTCAATTTTGATACTTTGAATGAAAAATGGACCATCTGGAGGTCATTTGCAACGGAGAAACACTGACTTCAATGATCGAGCGCGGGAAAAAAATGGTGTCGCGCAGCACACTAATTTATCGCACATATTTTCTAGCTCAATTTTTTTTGGGGGGGTGGGGGGGGGGGGAAACCCATTATTGGGTAAATCCTCTGTGATGCGTAATGAGAGAATTGGAGTGAAAGAAGTGAATTGCAGCAAGAAGCCTGAATAGTTTCGAGAATATTCAGTCCCGGAATGAAAACGTTGGAAGCTTTTTGTGAAGTTAAGCCGTGTGATTTACTTCATAAAGACACGCGTAAGTGTTCACCTTCCTGCTATTGACGAACATTTTATTCTATGTTTGATTGTAGTTGAGCGCCACCGTGGTGGAGCACGGCTTAGATAGTCATCACCTGCTGCGACCCGCTGAACAGTCTGAATTCACCCCGGCCAGGTTTCTGTCCGACAGACAGACAGACCGCGCAGACGTGAGGATAATCCAGCATTGGAAATACATGCTGAGAAGATATATAAGGACATTCGAAATATAGGGACAATGGAAAATGTCAAAAAACATCGAATACAAACACGGGCAGAATGGCAAGGAAAAAACCAAGAGGCCATGGTGTTAAAATGTTTTTGTTTTTTTTGTGCGGTAAAGATGCGTTGGATGCCCTCGCTGGCCCTCATCCGTCCACCGCGTGGAATAATGGAATTTGCCAAATTTCCGTGAAGACTGAGAGGGTGATTGACATCCTTTGAAGAACCCGGTAAGTTCTTGTCATCTCGATTCAACACTCGTCATCCGTAGGCAAAAACTTTTCCGATAGCCCTGCCAGCAGAACGCCTATTATGTTGGTTAAAACTGTGGTGGAGGTTGGAGTTGCATTACCGCCACGCTGTCATTAATGTAAGAACAAACACTATCAATTAATAGGAGTTATAAAATATGGATAGAATATCTGGACTAACTTTGAAAGAGCGAGTTACGCTACAGTATACTTAAAGAACTAGATGAGCGGCTTTTTAGCGCGGAAACGGACAATAAACATGCCTAGTAAAGCAATCAATCCAGGCAAGATGTCATTATGCCACAGGAAGACCTCCTTAGTGAAGAAGAGACAGGAGAGACGCAGTGCGCCCATTGGGGGAAACAGCTGTTGGCTATGGGCATATAGGGCTATGGTCCTGTACGTCCCTTCGAGAATTTCCAAAAGGAATGGGCGCACACTCATAAAAACAAAGAGTGAATGTAGTTCCCATGAAGTGTGCCGTGTGATTATCACTCCATTCACTCCATTGAAGAACATCTTCGCCCATTATGGAGTAACTTAACTCTTCTAGAGTGGAATTCGGAAGTTGTAATGACTGACCACTCAAATGTTCATAGAGAGCACTCGGACGCAGATCATCACTCCATTTCAGAGCGCATTTCGCTCCATGGAGCGGAATCTTTCGCCCATTTATAGAGTGATTACTTCACTCTATTAGAGTTGTAGAAATCCCTCTACCTTCGAGGTGTGCTGGGTGACTACTTCATTGGAGGCGAATTACCACTTCTTTCGCTTCTAGAGAGCATGCATGATTGACACGGGTTATACTAGACACGACATGACATTTTCCGGTTGATGAAGTTGTTTCAGTAGTTTGTTATTTCATGTCTGGGTGGTCAGAAGAAGGCTAGAAATTACACAGTCCCTGGGTTGGTCGATTCTCGAGTAGATCCATCCAAACTGATGCGGAAGATTCCCGAGACCATGTGAGTGATAATTGCACCCACACCCCGTAAGCTCACCCTGGGATCGACAGCCTGTCAGAACCATCTCATCTGACGACCCCTTGTCTTTATTCGCACTTCTATATGGCAAGTGCTAGTATACCGTGCCCCCAGTGAACCTACCTGTAGGCTTATTTAAAAGGCGTTGTGTATAAAGGCAATTGCACGATGTATGTGTGACCATCCCGATCTATGACCCAATTTTGCAGCCAAAATACCCTGAAATTTGCCTTTCGCCGAATTACGGTGTGCCACCTATTACCCGGCGCTTCGCACTATTTGGCTCACCTCTAATATCGCGGGCTGTGTCGCTCTCCCCACCGACACCATTCAGCCCCGATCTTCGACCCCGCCCAGACAGATAAAAATCGACCACGTTACGCCCACATCACCGCTCGTGCCACGCGAATAGACCCATAGGAATACCCCCACACAGGCAGCCGATATTTTTATACAGCATCTTTGTGTTCCGGCCGTATATATTCGCACTCCTGTGAGGCTGCGGCCCTCCCCCTACGTAACATGAAGGTGCCCACCCCCCCCCTGCAATACATAACCACGGTTCCATCTTTCACGTGTTCATTAACCGTGTCTTACGCCACATCAGTTTGAACTTTATCAGTTGTTTGATACTGTGTCTGGTCCTCACGTCCGCTGAATTATCACAGGTGGATTTACGTGTATATGAACTCGGGATAATCCACCTCCGGGCCTGATTTCCCCATCCCACTGTATTTCTTGGTCCTTTGCCTGCCAATTCCGTCCACACTCTCCCGTATTTTAAAATTCAACACCGTGTTTGCTGTCTTTTGTTTGTGGTAAAAGTTTCGCCTACCAACGTTCTTTTTTTCCCCCGTTGTAGTTTTTTGCATCGTCATCCGTCTTTGACCAAGCTCACAAGCGCCGTGTCTATCGGAAATTGACCAAGGGCAAACATGGTTCAGTGAACGTATATCAGAGTGGTACAAAAGAAAAAGAAAGGGTGCAAGTATGGTGCCCTGGGAACTCCAGTGTAGTGTGTTACGATTTCAAAAACATCACGATAAAACATTACGACCAATGCGGAAGGAAAATTGGAACCGGTTAGTAAGATATTCTGGTACCCATCGAATCAAGGCAGAAGGGATAATGTTAGTTTAAGCAAGGATCTAGCTAAAAAGTGGGCTGGGAAGGATTAACAGCAGATGCGAAAAAATCGAAAAGAATATAGAAATAACACGAGCTGGATGGATATACCAACGCTAGAGTCCTCAAGATGAGACGATAAGTTGTTGTCCAGTGTATTACATATAGGCATATTCTTCTGGTTACCGATCCTTCCGATAGGCCAAACTGGGGATCATTCCCATTAGAGGGGTTGTTTAACTTTCTAAGCTAGTTCAAAAAGGAAAAACGTTTTCAACATGATTTCATCACCACATGTGCGGGCAATTGGCCCGCCGAAGGTCAGTCATGGTAGTGGTATATAACTGTTTCCGGTGACGAGGAGTGATCAAGATTGATTCTATATGTGAAGGATTGTCTGAGTTTTCGAAACACAAGTTGAATGCTACCGTAGTAAACAATGTACAACACTTCACGGCTGCTGAAGTTTCAGGACACGAGGAGAAAGTAATGCTCAGGGTCACAGGATGGTTCAACCGTAAACTTCTCCACGCACTTCATCCTCTGCGACAGTAAAAAAACGCTTGTGAATCTCCGAAGTTGCTCTTAAGGAGGTCGTTGAATTCATCCCGAAAAAATCTTGGTTGTCAGAGCGTATAAAATGAGTTCAGCTGCTTGGCATATGTCGGAGAAATTTCTGGCACTGGGCATATTCTGAGTAGTTAATGTAGTGTAACCGCAATCATCCGCCTGCCCTCCAGGCAGTTTTTACACGTTATTTGTGTTGAAGTTTTTTCTCAAATTCTGTTTTGTACGCTTCCTTCTCTTGACTTCTTGAGCAGGGGAACGCCCTTTTTGAAATATTTTCGTTATTGTTTATCTCCTCCGTGGAAGACCTTTCGCATCACCCCATTGTTCCACCGCCCAGTTACCCAGGGTTTGTTGTTCTGGTAACATTCGACCCGTCTCGTAGGGAATGAGTGGCTTTCGTTCTCACAAAACTGAGTAGGAAAACGCAGTTGTTGTACCTCGTGGATTGTCGGCTGCCAGTCTCGATAAAACATATCCAACATCTGGAGTGTCCAAACGTCTGAAGTTGTCCAGGGCTTATCCGACCATGTGGAGTTGAGCTCGATCACTCGTGGCTTTCACGTTGTATAATATCTCAATTGAATGAGAAACAGTAGTTGAAGTTTGATTGAGATTATACTCACCGAGCAGAGCAGGCAGGGGGCAGGCTTTGTATTCTGCCCCATCCCATGGAACATTTTTATAGTTTACTCCAAACTGTTTTTTTCTATTGAGAACATATTCAATTTGGGTGAACTTGGAAAGTTTTTTTTTTTTTTTCCCCCCCCCCAGGACAGAAAATAAGCAAAATTCACATTCAGATTGATCAAGTTATCCAAGGCGTTGGGTTACAGTGTGTCGGGGTCCATCTTCACACGGTCGGTTTAAACAAAAGGACAACCGGAAGGGGGAATAGGGCCGCCAAACATAACAGGAAAGAAACTTTAGTGCATTTGACTGAGATAAAAATAGCCTGTTTGATTGACTGTACCAAATGTCCAGGCTACCCCCCACCCACACCCCCCCTCCAAAAAAAAAAAAACGGTGGGCAAGGTTTCAAACGGAACCCGGTAGTTCGGTGGCCTGCTTGACTGTGGGCCTTCAAAAACGAAACACAGGGGCCTTTGATCTATCAAACTAGTCATGTGGGACTCTCGCGAGTGTATGGTACAGTATAATTCGGGGTATAATCGGCGTGCAGAAAAGTACATGTGAAAAAAACTCCGTGGGAAGTTCGTATGGCCCGAAGAAAAGGAGTACAGCTAACATTTCCAAATGGGAGGGGGGGGGGTGCAAAACATATGACCTTCCATGTACATTGTTAGGTGGCACCACATGCATTAAACGTAGGACAAATTACACAACCCCCACACATGTACGCCACTTCCAAATCCCTATCGCCACGAATAATTTTGAATCCATTTTTTTTTTTTTACCAGGGGGATGTGAACATGATCATTCACTATGATTATCTGTCCAGCCAGGTTTCCGTGAAACGAAATGACAGGCCTCCATTTTACCCCGCACGATTTCCCGCGTTTTACGTCGTCACATTTCTGTTGGCCAGTTGTAGATTCAGCCGGACGGCACCCACTGTACAGCTGGGGTACCGATTTCGCGAAGTCAGATGGGGTGTAATGAAAGATAGTTTGATAGTCGTTTCGGAAAACATTGCAATATGTCCAAAGGACAAATACAGCAGAACAACACAATTAAGAGGAACAGGACGATATATAGCCTCTTGGTACACCATTGTTACAGTACCCGGTGGACGGACACATGACATGAAAATGTAAAATGAAAAAGCCAACAGAAACGGCACAGAAAAATTGCAGCCTGTGTCGCCACGAGAGCAAAGCCACCAAGAATTCCAGATGACATTCGATCACCTATAACAGCTCTTGAAGATTTGTTTGAAGAGAAAGGGCCAACGTGGGCATGCAAAATTGCGATTCGGTTTCTCCAGAATGCATCAACTTTTGTTGGGAACACGGTGGTTGCCACTGGACCCAAAAACAGGGACTTTAGGTGGTCCCAAGTACCCTGGCTGGGGGCGCAATACTTATAGCAATAGTCCTAGTATGACCCTGACCAAGTTGAAGACAACAATGAGGGCGGGTCAACAAGCGCCTCCTTTTCTGTTACGTTTTAAATTTGTGTTGAATAAGTGCTTCATGCCATTTTCTACTCTAGTTTATTAGCTATAGCTTTTTGGGCTCCAAAGAAAATTCGTTTCGGAAGAGAGAAACTGGCATATGGCATGAAAATATCGATCTGCGTCCTCCAGAGCTGTGCACCAGATGCTGTGCTTCAAAGGACTGCGCCCGGGGACCCCAACAGGCCGGGACCTTCGGGGACCCCCGACGAACGAACCTCTTGGGCAGGAGATGTGCAAACGTCGGAGAACAGTAGGGAGGATTCAGCATCAGAGAAGAATACTACCACTAATACATGACTAGTATATAAATACGGACCGAAAGTGGTGAAAAGATTGTAATTGACTTCATTTGTAAGAAAATGATTTTGAAGTCAAACGTTTGCTTTTGTCCACCAAAAACCTTGAGACCCAAAACAAATGGACGAGGCCTTTGTAGTTAGAGCCGGATTGAGGTCTTCTCAGGTACTTCAGAGGCACGGATTTCTACATTTTTGCGTGTGCGGGCTACCTCAACTGAGGTGGCCGCTCCGCCGATAAGTTTATTATTTACTAGCTCTCATAGATTTACCCTTTGACGGTGCGACCCACAAGGCCCCTCGAGACCATGGCCTACACAGACGGAACACCATAATGCTTATACCCCCTCCTGACACCCATGTAGGCTTCAAGGAAGGAAAAAATTGCAGTTAGTATGGGTTTTTTATCCTCTCCTGTCCTCCTAATCGGTAGACCATAGCTAAGTTTTTTTTACTAGCCTAAAAAACTAGTCTAACCAAGCAAGACGTTTCCGTACATCCACACACAGTCGTTATCTGCTGACCATATGCGGCCATCTTGGTTGCATGGGGCTTATATTTAATTGCTTCGTTCTTTGATGCTACTAAAGTGAT
>JAODTK010005256.1:0-15566 GCA_026419785.1 Sclerodactyla briareus | reverse complement strand
GGGAAGATGATGCTATAGTCAGGTGAGGACACAATTCGAAAGAACAAGAGAACAATATCATCAGGTTGACATGGGTCCAACTTCCGAATAATAATCATTTGCTATATGCAATGCCATCAGCACTTTTCTCGCGGAAAAAAACAAACAAACGCACACTGATACTTGGTGCAAGCAATCATACATCCTATTATCGACGCATATACTGTACTGCGATTGTGAATCTTCTCCTAAGAGCAATGTATTTTGTCAATAATGTAACCCCTCGAATATACCATCGAGTTGTTTTAAATTAGGATGTTTAAAATTAATTGACTCATTACAGAGTGCATAGTTACAGAGGACATTCTTGATTTGATTTGATTGCTACGGGTTCAGGAGCGCAATTTGACTCATGATGGAACCCTAACCGAGTTTCTTGCTCCAAAGGTTGGCGGTTACTTGACTTGCCTTGCCTTTAAATTGCTCATGACTCTTTTGGATGCCAGCAGCTGTCGCCCTGGCTTTGCGGGATTTCACGGCTTCGATGCATGCATGTCACTACAATCGATTGCGGCCGACTTACGTGCTAGCAACGGATTCCAGGGAGGTAATCAATTGGGTAATATTATAAGTCAACTTTGAAGAGAGCTTTGGTGGCCTGCCTGCCTGCCGCCGGAATCAAATTTAGTACAAGGATCAATCACAATTTTCACTAGGGAAGGAAAATATTCCACAGGACAGGGAAGACGCAGTCCCTGGGAAATGATAGTTGTGTTTCCCGCACGTTCTGAATAGATTAGCAGTATGGGCATTTTAGTGAATACAATACCAAGCGGGCAATCGATGTGCGGAAAGCTTCCTGAATTTAGGAAATGTTCTTCGTATGGTTAATTATATTCGGAAAAAAGCAATGGAAATTTGAATGCGTTTAAATTGAATAATGACTGTCTCTCTTGTGGAATTGTGTAATGTGTGAATACTCGAAACGGCAAATGGAAACATCCTACATCTTATGTCCACGCCTATTCAATGTACACAAATGCGACGCTGACTTGTAAATATGCACACCGTATAAAACGGTATTCTCTAACTTTGTCTGTATGTGTTTCTGCCAAAAACGTCCGGCAAAGAATACTGAAACAGAACATTGTCGGATAAATGGAACATATTTTTTTCAAATGACGATAATCCACACTGGCAGCTTGAGGACCATCGATGCACCGGTGCGTGGTGTGATGGAAAATCTAGACGTTCTTCTAATGACAAGCACGGTTCTAATGTTCGCGACCACTGATACAGGAGGAGTCAAACTGCAGTTTGGTTTTTTTTTATTTTAAAACAGAAGAAGGCCATCCTAGAGACAAAATATTTAGTTTCCGAAGCTCGAATGAGAGCGTGTATGGCAATCGACGAAGTCGGTGAATTAAGGGAGCGAAGTAATGTTTTTTTCAAGGGTATAAGGCTTTCTTATCTCCAGGTTAGTCGGAGTAAGGGTTGAGACTGAAACTATGGCCGCCGGATTCCATATCAGAGTTCAGTAATTGCATGAATTAACGAGTCGAACGGCAACAGCAAAATACTTGATGAACAATTGTTCTCGTTGGCCTGACTGATGACAAATTCGTAAAGAACTGGCTAATACATGACACAAATTCCCCGAAAGCATCACATTTAATAAGATAAGTGGCATTGTGTATTGACTATCACTCGTTTGGTGGAAATATTGGATTATTCCTGCCTTTATCACAACCCTTCCATAGGGGGTATGTCTATGCTGGAACAGTATATTACATTGAAATGTTGAAATATACGTTCTAAAAAAAAAATCAGAATTATATTTTAACACAATCAGCAGTAGTCTGGTGGTGTCGTCTGATCGAAGACGATTTTGTAAATGGGAGAGAAGAGATGTTGTATCAGAAGCAAGTATGCTGATCACATAGCATATATAATTGAACACAACATACCCTTCACACTCCCATGAACGAATAAGCGTAGTATGATTTTGGCGAGACAAATAATAGAAGTCGACTGAAAAAGCCTATAGGCCTACTCATTATGATGACTTTGGTTGCGACAACGTTAATATCGTTATACTGACGGCGAATGATAGTGTTTATCGTCTCTCTTGGGCCATAGTGACTATAATTGTTTCAGGTGCGAACTGCATTTCGGAGACACTCATTAAGTGTTTCCAAAAGTATCGTTGGAATTATCAAGAACACAAGTGGGAATTTCAAGGTTCATCGTCAACAGAAGGACGAAAGCATTGGTGAGTGAGTTTAATTCAATTCAGGTGGGTAGGGAAGAGTCCGGGGGGTAGGAATGGGTTCCTCGTGAACGACCTTGAAACCAAACACCGAAGAAGAAAGTCAGAGAACAGTAGAAAGAAAGAAAGAAGAGAAGTAGACGAAGGAGAGTAGAACCAGACCCAAAATTTCTGGAGAAACAGAGAAAACAAGTCGAGACTCGTCTTGAAGACATAAACTATCTTGAACCAAACAACATCTTATGGACGCTACGCTATTTCCAATCAATAATCACTCCTCGTTTGAGAAAAGCAATACTTCCCGAATGTCGAATCCGTTAACGGTGTCCACAAACCTTTGTGACAATGGGCCCCCATTCGTAGTAACATCAAAACATTTAAAAGGAACAGTCGAAAAGAACGGTAAGGTTCATCAAAAGCCAGGACAATTTTGGAGGACGTTGAATCAAATCACCGGGAAGTCACCTTGTTTATTGAAGTCAGACCTTTGACTGAAGACGCTTAAACTTTCCCAGGCCAAGTACGACAAAATCTCGCAGATAGTGGAATTATTCTTGTAGCCCCTCCTTTGAAGTTCTTCGCTTAAGTAATTTGACAGGCTCATCCTTCTCGAATTAAGGAATTCTCCATGTGATGTCTTACCAACAGCTTGCTTGAAACAGCCTGAAAACAATGTCACGTGTCAAGAGGAATTACGTTGATTCAAGCCTAAGAATAATTATCTCAATCGCAGCTTCCACACACTCTGCTTTGGGGATCACTGTAGAATCGAAATACACACAAGCATTTTTTCTGAATTCACCACATGATTTCGTGACTATTACACGAAAGGAACGGCGTGGGCGACTATGATAGCCGGACGGCATCATTTGCATTTATCGACGTTGAAAACATTGTCGACTGGGAAGACGTCTGGAGATTCGGTCTTAAATCCCTCTGAATAATCCACTCCTATTGAGAGTTCACTTTCCGGAATAAACTTCCTGATTCTAGATTGCACAGAATCTTTGAGATCGTTTATATAGGCCAAAAAAGGGTTAGGGGGGACCAAGAAACCGACTCTGGGACCAAGATATAGAGAAGGAAACGCCCCCCAACCAATAAATGACAAAACTCCCTGCGTCGATTGTGAAGCCATTTTAGTCCACTTCAGGAACTTGTCGGTGATACCCAAACTCTCAAATTTGAAAAAGGGAGACGTTTATGCGGCACTCGTCAAACACTTCTAAAAGTCCTGGGAAATAACTTCAAAGTTTAACCGTGCCATAGCACTAGTAAACGTCTCCCGTACTTCTAGTAGATTGGTCAAGCACGACGAACGACGAACCGATTGTTCTGAACAGGCGCGGATCCAGGGGGGCTTGGGGCGCCCCGCCCCCCCCGGTAAGAGAAATAGGGGGAAAAGGGAAGGAAAAGGGAAAGAAGAAAAAGGGGAGAGGAAAGAGATAAGAGAGAGGAGAGAGGAGAGAGGGGGGGGAGGGGGGGTGGGGGGTGGGTGGGGGTGTAAAAGGGGGGGGGGTGGGATTAACTACACACTTTATGCCACAACGAACGTCGCAAGGGGGGGGGGGGGGGGGTGAGATTTTGGTGAGGGAGGAGATGTTTGCGAAAATGCCTAGGTAACCATAACAGTGAACATGGAATGAGAGTTGTTAGCGTCGGGGCAATAACTGTATGGGCTAACGGACGGAGGAAGGTGGAATCAATGGGTTGTTGTCACTTCGGATGGTTATGCGCCTTATGTAGGTAGTTGTGGAGAAGAAGAAATACCCAAACCCTTCATATTCAGATTCAACCATATTTCAGTTAAGTAGTGGCACATAGACCCCCACCAAAACCCCAAAAATTTCCGCGTACGATCGCGCCAACCAGTGGCGCTCCGTTAGATAGTGACCCGCGCATCCCGGTTTGACAAATCCTGCATTACGCCCCTGCTGTCAACGTCAACTTGATGGCAGAGAGTTCATGAGTGTCTCAATTCTTCGATAGAATTATGCACACGAATAGGACCGCTGGCAGTGCTCATTCTGCAGATCACAAACGCAGAATTGTGGGGAATCCCACCTTTCGGAGGGAAGGGTTGTTTTGGACAGCTGGCGTGATCAACAGCGTTGTCATTCTTACTGAGGTAGATTGTGGTGTTATTGCGAAATAAGGAATCAAGCACATTGCTCGTTATAGGCTACCATGTTTTATCAAAACTCGAAACATGTATGTTGATAGGTGATACAAATCTTGAACAAGCCTCTGACCTAAAGGAGAATGCTCGTTACGCCAACGAGTAGACGGCAGAATTATACCTTGACAACATGGGGAGCGCTGTGAACATTGGAGAGATGTCCTCTTCTTTAGAATCTTGTACCAGTCCGTTCTAAAAGTCTTGGTGTGTGACAGCATCTCACAAAGGAGGAGCACCACTGAATGTAGCAGGTACCACCCTCAAGGTAAATGGAATCGTTTGGCGCCGAGGTTTTCGACCCACAGCAGTTTTTTGAAACACAGCTAATTGTTTGAAAATAAATCGCGCCGTAATCATTGCGCATGAAAGCTTGCAGGCGGGCGGGCCGATCAGCAGGGGGGCGCCGAGGGGGGGGGGGGGTGGGGGGGGGGGGTGGGGGGGGAGTGCCTGCCATCACGGAATAATGTGGGAGCGTTGAAGTGAAGAAAAAACTAGACTGATAGTGTGGTCTAAAAATAGTAACAGTGAGGGTGGTCTTAAACAGTTGATTGTGGTCAATTTAAACCGTTCAAAGCGGTTGCCATATCGGAGAAGTGCCAAACCACGGCGTTAGAACGCGATTATGATGCCACATTTTTAGGAAGTTGTACACGATTTGCACCTCTGAGGGATTGAATTCCCATCTGGACGGCTACTGAAAGCTTCAAAACGCCAGCGTAAATAGGCTTTCTTAATATTGTTCATGTGTTCGAAGAACGTGATAGTACAGATGTTAAACAACGGGAGACATAAATTTCTACGCATGTCTACTTGCTGCTCTATGAACGAAAAATGACGCCCTGAGCGGCCTCTCCCTGACTGAACGTCCTTTTGGAGGGGGGATGTAAAATGCGGTCCCGGGCGGGCAGCCAGATTGGAAAATTATACACCTGCTCCGATATCATGTGAGACTAGTCGGGAGAAGAGAAGGC
The DNA here is from genome assembly GCA_026419785.1 of Sclerodactyla briareus. Lineage (NCBI taxonomy): Eukaryota > Metazoa > Echinodermata > Holothuroidea > Dendrochirotida > Sclerodactylidae > Sclerodactyla > Sclerodactyla briareus. Next base: position 10,168 of record JAODTK010005256.1, on the reverse strand, counting down.
GAGTCTCGCCGGGTTCGTTCCACGATTAATATGGACAGGGACAGGGTTCGTGTGAGCAATGACCAGCTCCGGAATTTTCGGGAACCCGTTTATTAGAAATTGAAATCCAACAGGTGAATACCTTGGGAGAAATGTCAGCGCTCTATACAGGAATTTGTAGGGGTGGGGTATGAGATTTATGGACACAGGAGAGTGGATAGCCCCACTGGGCAAGAAGAAGTATGTCAGTAAACAGGTAAATAAATGTGAACTCGCTCTAAAAAAAGAACTTGTGTTCATGAATTGAACACTTTGATGAGCACTATTCAGCTATCAGAATGTACGCGTTGAACGCTAAATTCTTAGACGTGCATTGTTTAACTGTTAGATGTTAGTGGTTAACTTATGTCATACAGGTAGAAACAAGCAAACGGTGGCTTTGCACTATTTCGTTTGTGGTTTTCTCACATAATTCAATATGAGTTAAAATTCGTTTTGCCAGCAGACACAATATTTTCTTTTCGTAAAATTATTATCCGCGGCGGCCTGTCCAACAACGATTCATATATTTTAATTTGCTTTTGTGGCTCTTGCTGATATTAGGATTGGATATTAGGCATTCTGCAGAAATTATTTTGGTATGGGAAGGTTAGCAAGTAGAATATAAAATAGGATTCTGATGGATTAAACAAGGCTTGTTATCTCATCGGTCCCCGCGAAGGGCCCCGGAATGAGATATTTGTAGTCACTTTGCCCCATTCACCTATATTTACTGGTGTTGGTTGCTGGTGCAATGGTTAACAGTTAGTGGGGTTAGTTACTATCCACTGAGGGGTACCATTGATGTCGTACCCGTGGGTGCCGGGTGTTGATTCCAGCAATGAGGTGCACCTTGCAATGTCCGTCGTTGCGTGTTGCGTGTGTGTGTGTGTTGGTGTCCGTCAGATTTTTCATCAAATTTTGCGCACACTTGGTAAGTCACAACAAAACACCATATTGTTCTCAAGAATAAGTGGAAAAACGATCAAAATTGTGGAATTTAGAAGGGGCAAAACAAAAAAAAACGAATTTTGGGGTGCAATTTCTCAAGTTTACGAATTTTTCACTATGTTTCCGGATATTCGCTGATTTGTACAAACTTGTATAAAATAAAACAATGTTTTTAAAAAGGCACAAAATTACAACTTTTCACATGCGACAGCCGAAAAATTACCAAAGTGTGGAGTTTAGGGGGGGGGGGGGACAGGGGGAAAGGGAAGGGAACGGGAAAAGGGGGGAGGGGGGAATGGATTTTTGGCCAAATTTGGGAGAATTTTCGAAAGTCTGTTCTGTTTTCAGTATATCGAAATTGGGAGGAATGAATGATTCCAAATTTAGACAAGGTTAAAGGGTATCAACAACAAAGGGTGTTTCCACAGAATTTATGCGTAAAAACTTTACTGACATTCCATGAATATGAATATTAATTGGGGAAAACAGCGGTTTCCAAGATTATTTTGATAAAATTTTGTCGATTTGTAACTCGCAAAAATGCAGCAGGTTAGAAACAACTGATTAGGTCCACCATCCTGCACCTCTGGGGATTGCCCTCTTTGTGGTACGGATTTTAATTTGATAAAGGCGAATATGGACAACGGCAGGTCGGGGGAAGGATATGCGCCGTGTTACGGTTTGTGTTACATATTGCACTGAGCCACTATGCTCGGCGTCGGGAGTCGGGAGTAGGTTGGTGGAAAGCCCAGCCGCCAGAAACGGCTTCGCGCTTATTGTTGGCGCTGCCAATTTGCGGGTGGTGTACCCTCGGAGAGTTGGGCGGAGCTCGGCCCAGGGCCTGCGTGCGGGTGACTGAAGTAAGTGAGCGGGGATCTCGTTTTTGTCTCGCTGAATGAAATTCGGAGGAGACTTAGTGGTCATATGGCATGTGTGTGTGTGTGGTATGTGTTAGGTGTGTGTGTGTGTGTGTCAACTTTCTCGTGAGCAGGATTATCTTGCGAACGGCAAAGTGCAAAGTGCTCGAAGTCCAATACTGAAGTAAGGTAATAGCCATTTTATGTAATTTATGTAAGGCTCGTGAGCAACGATGGCGGATGAACCGTAGTTGCTATGGTGAATTGGTTTTGGCACATAGATGCGAGTTATAAGTGAGAACTTGGAAAGATTTTTCAGCTTTTTTTAAATAAGGTCATCAAAGGTCAATTCGGAGTTTAAAATTACTGGTTTTTTTTTTTTTTTTTTTTTTTTTTTTTTTTTTTTTTTGGCCATAACATCGGGAAACCAAAGGTCTGCGAGGTTGGAAAATGTGCGCCATTTTGTATCCACTCGTTGACCTCCATCTGGCTGTGACCTTTGACCCTCAATTTGACCTTTACCATATTTTGGGCCACCACCGAAGCAAATTTTCGCGGTTGCCATTTTCGGATCTCAAAGGTTACTTCTGATCGAAATGGACCATTAATTGGACACCATGGGACCTTTGTGTTGTTTGAAGATTATCCAAGGTCAAAGTTTTTCATTGTGAAATTCAGTGCAGTTTGTTAAGGTTTTAAGTTAGGATTGTCATAGTGATTAGTCATCATGGTTGATTTTTTTAGAATCAGCGGGGTTTTCGTCATCAAACTCCCCCTGATAATGAGGGGGTCAAAAGTGTCAAAGGTCCAATGTCAAATGGATTTGCTTTATTTTTAGAAGTTACAGGGCAAAGAAAATTGAAACTGTCCATAGTAACCTTGGATTGGATACAGTGACAGAGCTCCGTGTGCTGAGTAGGACGAAACAAACTCCCGTTTTAATCGGGCACTCGGTTCCTAAGTTAAAAGGGGCAAGGGTTGGTTTTGATACCTTTACTGCAATAACATCAGCAGTACACTTTGGGATACTTAATGCCTGTAGGGCGTGCATATCATCGGAGTAGTAGTAAACAGTAACATTTATCATATAAAACTGACACATGTCATCCCAAAGTCATTCAAAAGTCACTTATGAAGAAAAAAAACTAATAATTTGGGGGAGACCAAGCTACAGTGACATGATTGCACATGGTTAAAATTTCAGGACAGGGTTTTGTACTTTGTTGTACTACATAATGGAGGAGGAAAGGAGGAGAAACCATTTTTCATAAGAATTGTCATGTCATGAAAAGGTAATTCAAGGTCACTTTGGGCATAAAGCTGCAAATAGTATGTTGCTCCTGCTGCAGCAAATTCCAGTTAGTGACATTTCCTGATGATGGTTTATATTCAGGACAGGGTGTTTGTTTGGTTGTTTGTTGTATCTCATTGCGGGGTAACCTTTTCATCCAAAATGGTCACATCATCCAAGGTCTTAAAGTCCAATTAAAGGTAAAAACAAAACTAGTTTTTTCGGCCCATAACATGGAAACCAAATGTCGCCGAGATTGGGAGGTGCGCCGTTCGTTTATGATCCACGCGTTGACCCCCATCTGTGTGACCTTTACCTTTGACCTCAAGTTGACCATTACTCTATGTGTTTGGGCCGCCGAACCGAAAATCGAACCGACCGAACCGAATCCGCGACCGACCCGAACCGACCGACCGACGACCGACGCGACCGACCGAATCAAATTTTAGGTGGCCATTTTCGGATCTCCTCAAGGGTACCTTCGGATCGAAAATGGACCATAATTTGACCCCATGTGACAGCTGTGTGTGATGAAGATTATCAGAGGTCAAATTTTCAGGGGTGGCATCTGGGGGATTAGGTTGAACACGATTGATAAGATTTGGGGAGACAAAAAGTTACTAATTAAGTAAGGTAATTAGCCTATTTAGTGTAATTCTATTGTTTCGGCTCGTTAGCAAGATTTACAGATGAACCGTAGGTGGCTATGGGACTTGGTTTCGTCCTAGATGCGGAAGAAGGTAGATGTATATTACTATTAGATTTTCAGGCGTCTAAATCAAAAATAGGGGTAATTAGGTCGTTTCTTAATTTGCATATTTATGAGAAAAAATTCAAAAGTTGTCGGATGTTATCGGAACTTGGTGAAATGGTCTAACTTCAGTCCCAAAAAAACGTGTTACCAAAGATTCGGGGGTCAATGGTGGGGTCAATGGAAGGGTCATCAAACCATACCTAATTTGCTAATTAGTGCCAAGCTTTTTAAGTTTGCTTGGATTTTCATGAAACGTTGTAGGTATATGGTTTACCTTGAGTCCAACATATTTATCATGGAGTCAGGGGGGTAACTGGAGGTCCATTCAACAGGTCTAATTTGGCATAAATTTATGCATAAGTTCAAAGTTTGCCAGATTATCGTGAAACTTGGTCAATTGCTAAAATTGGCATAAGATAAGGCAAATTTCAGTAAACTCCACAAAAACTTTTACGACTTTAATATGGACTTGTCATAATTAGTCTGTCATTGCGACATTGGTTCACGTTAGTGGCTGTTGTTTCTGTTGAATTGATAATACTGAAATCTTTAAAAGACACATGGAATGCCTTGGAATGTTGCATTGGTGACTAAAGAAGTAGTAGGTGAATAAGAGTAAAAACACTAATCCGCGCAACCAGGCGAGACACTGGGGGGCGATCGCCACTCGTTTGTTCAAGCGTCTTTTTCCTCCGCTTTCCCTCATTGATTCCTTGCCGAAGGCAAAAGAAAAGAAAGGAAAAAAATCTTAAATTATTTGTGCGTATGTGGTTTTTTGTGGGTTGTGTTGGGTGTAGGGGTTGGTTTGTGTGTGTGTGTGGTGGACCGACTTGTCAGCACGATATCTAACGAGCGCAAACAGGTATTAAGTTCCCATTCAGCACACGTTGGTTTTGCTCGTGTGGTGAGGAGTGTGTGGAACCCTATTGTTTAGTGCAAGTGCAATGTCAGTCAAGGTTCACGAAGGGCAAATTACAAAAAACCTTTGTCAGCAAAGATATCTAATGATGGCAAGTACTATCAAGTTCATATCAGGTATGGGGCGTTTGCACATATGGTCATCGAAGGTCACAATAGGCAATTTCTATATCTTGGCAACGAAAAACATTTGTTGTAATGGAAGGTTTATTAGTTAGGTGACCTAATCGGGGGTGACCTACTTTGACATCAATTTACCTAATACCTTTGTAACCTTTTGGCGTAATGTTTTTGTGACGACCAGACACGAACCAACGTGTCACTTGCACTGGCGTCCTAAAACACTGCTATCACATGCTATCTCCAGCTGTGTCCTCTGTGAAAGAGTCAAACAGGGCCTTTAAAACACTGACAAATTTCAAAATTCAAATCTTCGCGACGAAACTTTTTTTTTTTTGGAGGGGGGGGGTGGGGGGCGGCTGGCGTACTGGAAAAATTTGTTCGTCCGAGCCAACTACAATCTGTGACCTACTTGACTTTCCTTTGGTTCTTTTGAGTCAGTGACTAATGAACTTGTGACTTTCTGGGTCAGGTCTTCGTGACGACCAGAACGTTTATTCGCTGCGGCAAACAAAAAAGTCAAGTGTACTTTGGAAATAAGACAAAAGGGGAGGGAGGCGGACCCGAAAGAGAGAGTAGTTAAGAAGAGTAAAAAAACTGGAGAGAAAGAAGTCGGCTAGTGAGCATCATATAAGAAAGAATCTCTCACGATTTTAGCACTATCCCCTTCCCCTTCCAGTCTCGCCCCATCTATCAACTGAGTAATTATATATATAGATATATATATATATATATATAATATATTTATATATATATATCTATATATAATATATATATATATATATATAATATATATATTATAGGCCTAGCCTATATTGCCCGCTAATCCTCCCCCCCCCCTCACCCGCCAGTTCAATCATGGTTACATTCGTCAGCTTACGGTATCTCGACTCCAAAACATTGTTGATTGTGGCCCGGATTCCCCCCCCCCTCCTCCTCCACCCATACTAGAGGCATATCTGCGGAATAAAGATTCCGGTGGATCCGCCCCCACCCCATTATGAGGGCATGGTGGAATTCTGTTTCGACATTAAATTCTATTAAATTAATTGTTTATATTTTGAAGAGAAAGATGGACCATAATTTGCTCTAATGGAAGCTGACGAGAGCTCCCAGGTAGCACACCATTACACCCATCACACCCAATGACATCCAACTTGAAACCAATTCATTGGCGCGATTTAGCTAATCCCCCTCCCCCGCGCCTACCCCACCCCCCGAACAGGAAATCCTTTTATACGATTCCGCAGCAGCTAATGATGGTGCCCTGCTTAGATGACCACGTCTTCAGAGAACTCCCTGAAGAACAAATAATGATTTGCCTTACGAACGCGCCATGCCCTGCATGTAGGGCAAAACGTTCATATAGTCAGAAGAAACCTTCACGTTTTGATCTGTTGAATTAAAACCTCCCCTGTTGCGGGCCGTTGGGTACCCATGATTGCATGGAAGGACTTTAGAAATCGTTATCGTGTGACGATGTGCTTAACTCCAATGAGTTTCTTGTCTGGCTGTGGCAATACACAGCTTTACAGTTTAGCCCTAGCGGCTACACCGCATACTCGCCTATTCGAGTAAACCTGGAGAAAATTCATTTTTTTAGTACACAGTCATGGTGACATAACCGACCAAGTAAAGGTGGCAACAATTTTTTACAGATATCCGAGGCAGACTGTGCATATTCAAGTTGAGATCGTGATATCGAGTTATAGCAAATTCGGGCGAAGAATGGGAGGAAAACGGTGCAGCTAGGATGAAGCAAAAGTGGATTGTTACTCAAAATATTTACGAGTGCCTACCAAAATTGTGGTCTATTATATGTACTGCCACATGAGTTTTAATGAAATTTAGGCAAATTTTCCGAGATTTGGGTATTTTAATCGGAGAAGAATAATCGATAAAGCCACTATTTCAATATCCAGCGCCCCCCCCCCCCCCCACATAAAACTATGCTACGGCCTACATTACGTTCGTGAAAATAGGCCAGGAAAACGACTAGGATAGTGCCAGTCATGTAAATTGTAAAGCGTGCAGTGAGTGCTTGATATTTGGTTGCTGTGTAATCACTTGCCGACCATATTTTTTTCACATTAAATATAGGCCGTTAGATGTGTGTTGCTAGGACTATCCGCGTATATCCTGCAGAACGACAACCTTTCAACATTCTTTTTTACTAACATTGCACATTCGTATGTTCGCAATTATGCCCGGCAAGTTGCCATTTCCGGCGATCTAAGGAGGTTATAAGAAGCAAATCATTTTCGCGTTAAAAGACACCAATGGTGGCGCCTCCGCTAATAGTCAATGCGTCACTGCATCCCCCCCATTGTTCGATACGGATCGGACACCCCTGGTTCGTGCAATTCAGGTTGCCTATATGGAGAGAGTGTGGGAGGGGGTTATTAACTACCCCCCCCTACCCAAAGATTTCCTGCACAAATGAACTCAGCAGGAGGGGAGAGGGAGGATCGTTTGCCACTGACTAATCTATTAGTGCTATCAATTAGTGCGCAATCATATTAGGCATGAATCACTGAGGTTGTCAGAAGGAACATCCCAAACCCGAACATCAGATTCAACATATTCCAGTTAGAGGTATCAGACTATTTTTGTTTTTAGTGGTCATTCTACCACGAGCAGGCGCTTCGTTTTCAACCGATCGTGTGAGTATAAACGGTCCAATCTTAAGGTCCAGGGAGGGGTCATTGCCGCGCCACCCGGGTTGAAAAATCCTGATTACGCCCTGCTGAACCAGGCGAAGACTCACGAATCAGATTTACTCATGAAATAATCACCAAATGATTATAATAATTATAACATCACTTCGCGAAATAACACTGAGTACGCTACTCTGCCTGTATGTAATCACTTAACACACGAGACGATTACCTTCCTTGAAAACAAGCAAAACATTCGCCTCCGTTTTGTCTCGGGAAAAACTACACCTCCTCTAGAGTTGCATTGAAAATGAGAAGCTAACGAAATAAGACATGAGATCAGCAAAAAAGACTTAGCCAGGGGAGGACTGGAATGACTTCTCTCGGTTGAGAATGAAGTTCGTTACCGATACTAATAATCCATTAGAGTAACAACGGGAAGACGATTAGGTGAAATCCTAGTGGGTATCTCGTACGAAGTCACGAAACTTTCCTAAACGCGACGATAAAATAAATTTCCAGGTTCGAAGCGCTCAATGGGAGCGAAACAAACCCTTTACTTCTACAAAAGACGTCGATTTACCTATGTTTATATGATTACAACTTCGCTATTCCAAGTGTGCGGGAAGGATTGCCTACGATAATCGATGAACAAATGAATGGATGTCAATGGAAAAGGCACGACCCCCAAAATATGTCTTCCACGAAAACACTCAGATTCGACCTAGCCCAGAATGAAGTTGTCGCTTATCCCACAGACCTTTTTATGCAAAGAAAGAACGTTTCATTCTGAACAAGTTCTAGTATGTGATAAAAAGAGACACAGAAAACCGTGTGTTCCAAGACCACGATATTCAGTTATGGTAGAAATTGTTAACATTTTCCGTCGCGAGGAAGCTAACTTAGCACTGACATTTTGTGTGGAAGATGTTGTCAATTGCAAAATGAATTAGGCGTGGGGGGGGGGGGGACGGGATAGCTATATTATATTATTAAACTACCTGGATTGTAGCTTCGAACAGGCATTGCATCCTAGATAAAAAGAGTCATTGGTGATGAATGAATGGGGTCGTGTAGTAAGTGACAATTTAAACTCTTTATTAAAACTGTATATACATGAATCTCGGAAACGACTAATTAGCATTCGCGCCGGAGAAGATGTTTGAGTGCCACAAATACAACAGGGGCGGGAGAATATAGAGCGGGAGAGAATAGTAGAGCGGTGTTTCAGGTGTCGCTTGCATGAACAGGTCCGGGTTCGGAATTCCAGCCGATCAGCAGCGGGCGTTTTTCAGAAGTGCTTGTACTTGCAGTTCGACTGGGTGTGTTCCTGGTCTTAGGTTTGCATGTTACTGCTGTTGAGCAGTGGGCTTGGTAATGTCGGGGGGTTGGGTTGTTTGGGGGGGGCACTTGCAATAGGCTCGGTTATTTTTGGTCGGCTGTGAGCAGTCCGTCGGACATTTTCGCGCCTCCAGGTTCTGAGAAAGGGGTCAGGGCCTGGAGGTTCACTGATCAGTCAGTCGGATGGGGACGTAAAATTGCGGTCCCGGGGGCAGGTTTGGTGTCACTCCTGTCCGATATCATCTGGCACTAGTCGAGAAGAGAAGCGAGTTTGTCGCCGGTGCTCATCCACGATCAAAAATTCGGTAGGTTCCACGATGAGTCACGATTGGCTTCCTGACCAGTAGCAATCAAATCAAAATCGATTACAATTTACTAGCGAAAATTCTCCAAATTGATTAGCTACTGTACTTCCGACAATTATTAGTGAGTTTCAGACTTGTTCATCCCTGGGAGAACCATCCCAGCAACATGATACTCATAAGAGATATAATTGATTACTCTGTTGCCAAGAATAGTTGCATCCTGCTTTTATCGCCTTAGATCAGCGAAAAGCTTTCAATTCAGTCAACTTGGAATTTTGTATTAAAAGTCCTCCGCAAATTCAATTTCGAACACACTTCATCAGATGGTTTTCAATTTTGTACAATCAAATGTACAGTCGTACATTATTATGGTCCCTTTCTGACCCCGTTCCTATTATCCGCGGCGTCCGTCAGGGGTGTCCGCTTTCACCACTTGTGTACGTTATATATATGGAGCCAGTTGCCAACTAATTAACCTTTGCCCCGACTTTCGTGGATTACTCTTCCAGGGAAGGGGTCGGGTGGCGGGGGAAGAGGAAAGTGTTAAGCTTTTGCAGATGCGATGATTCTACTGTATAGCTTCTTTGTTTATGACATTCAAAATTTTTACGTATTTTGCTGTTTTTGTAATGGCAGGGTGTACTATAATGGTCATAATCCCATGCTTAATTAATTGGTAATTCTTTTGACCGTCTCCCTTCAAATATTCATTGGAAGGTAAGTCTTCCATTAGACACGGGTTAATTCGGTACAGAGGAAGCAATCCAGTCCAACTGGGATCAAAAAAATGGTCAAAGGTTCACTAGGTCACTGAGGGTAGTGGAAAGAACGACACTTAACACTTCTTGGAAAGGTCACTGGTGTCAATACGTTCATTTTCCCAGGTTCATTATGGTTGCGCCTTATTCCCTTTCCGGAGAGAAGGCACTTAGGGTTTGATAATAGAAAAATTATTT
>JAODTK010005255.1:0-20384 GCA_026419785.1 Sclerodactyla briareus | reverse complement strand
AAAGAAATGATCCAGTCGCTACTCGCTACTGGGGGTAAGTGTCAAAGTTTTTTACCGATTATGATTAGACTTATACGCTTCCCTCTTCTCCGGAGACCGCCAGTTGGCAAATTGCTTACCATCTGGTAGCCTGATTCAGCATCGAGGTGGGTGGGGCGGGGGGGGGGGTGAGTTTTATTGGCCGCCTACGACCACTCTTGTGACCTACTGGTTCGAGGTTAGCGATGGATTTGCACAAGATATGATAGGCGTACGTGCCAGATACGACGGATCAGTGATTCCTAAATTTTTTACTTACTGAGGGGCCAGCTGTCACACTCTCACGAGTTTTTCTTATCGTTCTGTGCACACGAATCCTCTGGCGATTTCAGGCTCAACATGAAAGGAGGGCTTGTGAGGGAACTTTGTAATACTATCATACATAACTACACGGCGTGTCTTACATTTCAAAGTGTCGAAACAAACGACATTCCTAAGTGACGTCGTACCGAAAAAAAACACGATCAAAAACAAAAATCGATAAATCGGTCAGCTATTACGATTAAATGGCGGAGAAAAGGTGAATATCAAAACGTATGGAAGGGATATTACAACCTAAAGATGGTTCAATTAGCAAATTTATCATTTTGGCACGAACGTTTCATTGTTCCAAGCTGAATGGTTATGAGGGCCGATATTATTAAGCAATAATCGGATCGTGACTAGTACGACACCATAATGTTGTAGTAGGCTACGACTGCCCTTAACAAAGAACAAGAACGCAACCAAGGACAATGTGTCCTATCTTGTATTATGTAAGGCTTATTCAGCCGAAAAAAGGAGGGCAGTCTGATTGTGTGATTGTGCTCAGTGGTGAAGAGGTAAATGGACACAATTTACTGGGTGTAATGCCCCAAGAGTACTATTCATGATATAGCAAGCAATGCCAGCAATGTTTTCTTGTAGGGGACTCTGACATGTGCCTTTTCAGCTAAATAACACCAGGGGCGGGGGCCTTTTTGGACCACTGCCTGGGGCCCCTGCAAGGTGTCATGACGCCAGCCGGTGTGCTCGATTTTAGCCAGCCCAGGTTTTCGGTGCTGTCAAAATGGAATGCATTTAAAGTAGATCCATTGTCATAAAACTCCCGCTCACCCCCAAACAAGCCACATGTTAGCGACTCCAAGGGGGGGGGGGGAAATGGTCATAGGCTCCAGTTATGTGAGCATAAGGGGCCACACGGGCCGAAGGTGGCACCGACAGCGGAAGGCAGTGGGGTGATGGGTTTCCCCTCCGGGGTTGGACCACTTCGTATCTTATAGAAAGAAATAGCTTGCGGCGGAGCTTCATCGCCACCACACTAGCAATGCGTAATAGTGAGGTGAAACTCGAAAAATACGACCATACATTAGCTGCGGCAGTGCTACGCATGATGCAACTCAATACCCTCGTGGGTATGAAACCAACGTTGTTCTTGATCCTTTTTCGGGTCTTGACTCACCCTTGGAACGTGGGGCTCGGCGCAGCAACGGTTTTATTGAATGAACTCACCTGCTAAATACAAAAGGTCTCAGATGAGCTGAGCATGGGCGGATTTAGGGGGGGGGGGAGAGATTCCAGGTTTCCGGAACCCCCACCTTTTTCCAGAAAAAAAAATCACAAGCTAGTATTGTGTATTCCATTTTTTTGTATTACACAAGAGATTAGACTTCTTCCAATGAGTGGGGACATCGCTAATACTACCCCCCCCCCCCATCAAGAGCAATCCATGAAAGAATCATACATTGCTATGACGAGCCTTACGACATGCCATATATGGCCCAGAGATAAATCCATAATAGCCCAGATATGGCAAGCCTATATAACCAATCAACCCTAAAGGTCATCTATGGGTATATTCAGCCTTTGGGCAGAGATAAATTGATAAAAGTATCAAGTTATATCTGGCAACCCTTTATTGGCCCATATAAAACTTATATGGCCATATCAGTAAAATGCTATGGGCCAGATATGGGACCCAATATAAAATCCAGATAGGCCCATATAAAAAGCCAATTAAGCATATTGGGTCATTAGGATTTGGGCAGATACAATTGTAAACGTTCAAGTTATATTGGCAACCCCCATTGATCTGGCCCATATAAACTATATGGCCCATATCAAGTAAATTGATAGGGGCCAGATATGGCCCAGATGTTAAAACCAGATATGGCCCATCTAAAGCCATATCAAGCCATATATGGGTTATTCAGATTGGGCAAGATAGTAATAATAAAAAGTATCAAGTTATATCTGGCAACCCCCGTTATCTGGCCCTATAAAACTTTATATGCCCATATCAAGTAAAATTTATAGGGCCAGATTTGGCCCAGATATAAAATCCAGACTTGGCCCATATAAGCCAGATAAAGCCATATATGGGTTATATTCAGATTGGGAGATATAATTGGATAAAAAGTTTCAAGTTAGACTCGCGAAAAAACCCAACCCCTTTATTGGCACCATATAACACTTTAATGGCCCATGTCAAGTGGTAAAATTGATATGGGCCAGATATGGCCCAGATATAAAATCAGATATGGCCCAGATTACAAGCAAGATAAAGCATATATGGGGATATTCAGATTTGGGCCGATATAACGTGATAAAAGTATCAAGTTATATCTGGAACCCTCATCTGGCCATATAAAATTTATATGGCCCATATCTGTTAAATGATATGAGCTGATATGGGCCAGATATGGCCCAGATACAAAAATCCAGATATTAACTTGATAAAAGTATCAAGTTTATCTGGCAAATTTATCTGGCCCATAGAAAACTTTATATGCCCAATCAGTAAAATTGATATGGGCCAATATGGCCCAGAGATAAAAAAAAAAAAAAATTTCCAGATATGGCCCAGATATAGTCCAGATATGGCAACCATATAAAGCCATATATGGGTATATTCAGATTGGGCCAGATAAACCTGATAAAGTATCAAGTTATATCTGGCCAACCCCTTATCCGGCCCATATAAAATTTATATGGCCCATATAAGTACATCGTAACCCAAGATATAGAAGCCTTATCTGCCCATATGAGGCCATAGATGGCCCCAGATCATAATTTATATGGACCCTATCAAGGATATGTCAAGCACATAAAACTTTAGGATGGCCAGATATGGTTTTGTCTAGCCCAGCAAGCTATATTGGTCCATATAAAGCCATATATGGATAAAATCCAGAGTCAGGCAGATTCTCTATAGGGCTCTGGCCCATATAAAAAATATCAAGTGAGAGATAAAAGTCTAATAAACCAACATCCTCCTTACTGGCCCGTATGAGGGCAGGAATATGAAGGAATCATCAAGTAAACATACCAACATGGTATTATAAACAGTATTTTTTATATCTGTAAAAAAATTGTGGTCAAAGGAGTATGTGGTGTTTTGGTAGGTTTTTGAAAGTTTAAAAAAAAAATATATATAGAGACATAATAAAATGACGACTAGTTGGAAAAAGCCAATTCGTTGTGAAAGTTTGGCAAGGAAGAGTTAATATATAGTTGGGGTTCGACTAACATCTACCGAGCCACGACAGTATGTGCGGTCTTGATACAAAAAGAAGTCCTAGATTAATCTAAAAAACAGTACGAATGGACAAGAACAAGTGCTTCCGCTACAAACTAAATATTATATACATGATGTTAAATGTAAAATAGCGAAGAGATATGACAGTGGTGAAGCAGATTGACAATGGCATGTAAAACATTGCAAGCTACCTATTCAAGTGTGAGTCCGAATGCTAGTCATGGACTTTTTCGGGGTAAAGTTTGATATGCCCATTCGTTTGTGAAAGATTATGGCAAGGAGGAGTGATTATATAATCAAAAGGGGGACTGGAATTAACGCATGGAGTGGTCCATCTAATATAATAGAGGAGTTTGGGTTCAACTGAAACACTTCTCATATCTTACAACAGTATGTGCATTCTTGATACAAAGTACCAGAGATCTAAAAACAATCCGGATGGACAAGAACAAGTGCTTCCGATAACAAACTAAATATTAATATAACCATATAACTAGAATGTACGGAGATTGGAGGATAGACAGTTATGAGAGGGATTGTCATGACTTGAAGCATGATTTTGAGTACTATTCAAGTGGGTTTAAGACTGGTAGTCTAGCAACTTTTCGAGGCAAAATGGCAGGCTCATTCGTTGTGAAAGATTATGGGCAAAGGGAAGGGGGGGGAGTATTATATATATCTATATATATATTCAATAGGTGGAGACGATGAAGTGGTCCACCTGATATAAGAGACGAGTGGGTCCACTGAAACAATCTCACGATCTTACAACAGTATGGGCATTCTGATCAAATGAAGTCCAAGAATAATCTAAAAACAAGTGCTCCCGATAAACTAATATTATGACAGATAAAGAATGTAGGATATGGGAGGGATATGATAGTGTGGGGACGGATTGTCCATGGCAAGTGGTTCAGCATGAATTTTCAAGGACATATTCAAGTGGTTACGAACTGGTGGCTTGCACTTTTCAGTCAAAATGAATGCCCCTTCGTTATGAAAGATTTATGGCAAAGAAGAGTTAATATATATCTACATATATAATATATATATAATATATATATAATATATATATATATATATATTATAATATATATATATAGATATAGATATTATGTATATATATATATATATATATATATATATATATATAATAGATCTCAGATATATATATAGATATATATATTCAAATAGGGGGTACGTGGTTAACCCATGAAGTTGTCTAACTTGATATAATAGTGACGAGTTGGGATCAACTGAAAACACTTCTCAAACCTATTCTACAAAAGTATGTGCATTCTTGATTCACAATGATTCAAGATTAATCTAAAAAAAAGTGTCCCAATAAACTTGAATATATATACATGATAAATAGAAAGTAGGATAGTGGGAGGGCTATGAAGTTGTGAGGACGGATTGTTGTCAATAGCAAGTGATGTATCAGCATGACTTTTCGAGTAATATCCAGTGGGTTCACGAATGACTTAGTCTTGCACTTTCGGCAAAATGGAATGCCCATACTTGTAATTAGAAATGGCAGGAAGAGTTAAAATATATTCCAATGGGGTACATGGATAACGCATGAAGTTGGTCAATCAGAATAATGAGTTCTGGTGCAACAGAACACACTTCTCAGCTATCTTACAAAGATGGGCAGTACTGATACAAAATGAAGTCCCAGATTATTCTGAAAACAATAGATGACAAGAACAAGGGCTTTCGATAACAAAACTAATCTTATATTACATATAATAGAAATGAGGATATTGGAGGGATATGACAGCTGTGGAAGACTGATTGTCAATGGCAAGTGATGTATCAGCATGAAGAATTGGCTACTTATTCAAGGGGTTCAAACTGCTAGTCTTGCACATGCAATCATATTATTTCATATTCAAGGGGTTTGATACCAGCACTGCCAACATTGCCAGTTGTTAACAATATAAATTGATGTGTGATAAGGGGTTACAGCCTTGTTCCGTCTTGGGCAACCATGGGTCTCCTCTCTCTAAACGACTACAATTGCGAACTATTGCTACACGTACAGGCAGTGAGTCATGGGAATAATGCGCCCATTGCCATACCGTTATGTTTCCTATAGCCATAGCTAAATGTCAGCCCGATGCGAAAGGGCAAATAATTGACAGAAACAGAGCGGGAGTCAGGGAAGAATAATTGGCCAAGAGGAGGCTGTGATTCCCTAAGCAATTACCTTCCTAATGGTTAAAAACGTTCGATACCTAGCCGTCAATACTGAGGCTATGGGCAAACCAAATCACCTCGCACCTACGGTGGTTGTATGTTATCTCGTTAATGAGAGTAACAATAATTAAATGAACAAGGGTAATCAGAGATAATGTTCTGTTTGAAAGACGGATAAAATTCAAATAAACAATATGGACGACAACGAAAAAGTGCTTCTACAAAACTAATAAAGACCTAACTAAATATTATAGACATGACAAAAGAGTATGGCCATGATTGACAAACAGGGGAAGCCTCGATGGTAAGCGTCAGATGGTGTCGCACAATCCGTCCTCCCTCCGTCACTCCATTGGTGTAAATTGGATGGACCCTTGGAAAAGGGAAGCAAAATGAGTGTCTCAATGATCAGTTATCAGTTCGGTGATTTGTCCAACAGACCAATAGGAGTGGAAAAGAGTAAAATACCAAAATCAAGCTAAAAAATATATGCGGATTAATAGCCACTGATTTTCTATAGCACAGGCTGGGTGGCAAAGAGTGAAATGTACACACACCAATGCCACAGCTGACATGGTCTATTGCTCGGAGTATGTGTATCCATGTGCGGGAAAAAAGCTTTGAACAACATGCCTAAGTAGGACACACTAAATGACCTCCAGGTCTATGTGAAAAATGTTGTAAAGTGAAGGTAGGCCATATCCCAAGTTTCTGTTAAATTTGGCAAACCTTGAAATCATGCATAAATTATGCAAACTAGAAAAGGTGATGAACTTAGTGGCCATGAAACCATCATCATATTATTTCACAACTAGAACGGTGTACTATAATACAAGTTTCATGTCTCCTTTCCAGCCTGAAGCTACCCATACGTAAGTAATTATTGTAGTGAGATATGGAAACTACATGGAAGAAAATCTGTCGACCGATACTAAGGGCAAAATCCTAATTCGTGGAATTAGGTCTTGTGAGGAAACATATACATTTATGTCGGACTTATCGCCATTTTCTCCAAGATGGAAATGATTTGAATGTGTAGATGTGACTGAAGTTATTATTGCAGAATATGAGTATCGAATGATGGCATCTATTTTCACTATCATTAATGCTATTTTCTTGAATATCAAACGGCTAAATATGAACTTGTAGTGTAAGTATTCCACCTAGCTACTTGGTGAATTTTTGGTGTGGTCATTCATGGAATGTTCTCAATAGAATTTTATTTTGGTCTTGATGTCCATGCCACTGCTCAACAGACCAAATCCGTGGAGAGACGGAAAAAGCCAAGGTAAATTATTGGGCACATAACAATTGAAAGGCATGTTCCAGTCATTCGGTTCTGGTCACATAGTTTGTCACAGACTACCTCAGTTACGAGTCATATTTCTTACTCAACAGATCAACAAGGTTAATCTTGGGTCTGTGCCCACAGAATTCCAACTGTTAAGATTGAACAAGTCATTCGTGTAAGGGTAAAATGCGCCCCAGTAGTTGTGAAATGGACCAAATCATAGGAAAAAATTCAATTGGACGTTGTAGACAAGGTAGTAGTACCTTGGACAAATCATTTGATCTACGAACAGATACAGACGGAGAGGGGGATTGTTAGCGCATCTTTATCTACTGTGTACAACATCGAAATAACTGTACAACATAACAAGTCAGGAACCAGGAAGTATTAAACATTAATTTACATAGGTGTATATATTTTTGTTTCGGTACTATTTCAATTATTGGTGCTAGCTGTCATCTTTTACACAACAACAAGAAATTGATCTCGTAGCTTCCAGAGACAAGATGAAGTAAAAATTTCGTGTTAATTATTCCACCTGCTACTCGAGGGTATGCGGCTTGGTCATTCGAGTGAAGAGACCACTACATATGTATTCACAAGCTGCGTGGAGAAGCCAAGATGATTAGGGGGCAAAGACAAATAAGAGATGAAATATGCATTTTTCTAGTGATTTTCACATCTAGTTATATCATGAAACGTACAGATTAAGTACGAGTCGCTAATTCAAAAGGATAGAGTCTGCCTCATTGGAAGTTTATACCCATATCTGGATAGCCATGTATGATTTTGTATGACATATGAACTTTATATTCATATTGGAAGCTTCAATGTCAAGGCTATAGAGTCATATCAAAAATGACAGACCTAGTTGGATAGTTTCAATAAACATATAGGGTTTCTATCAAGCTGCTTCGATCTAGCCATATCAACTTTATTAACATATCTGGAAAGTCTCAATCATATAGGGGTTTATATGGCAATATAGCGCTATATTCACATCTGAGTAGCATCATATCAAGTTCTATAGGGCCTTATATAGCCATATAAAAATGTATACCCATCTAGGATAGTCCCCAGATAGTTATATAGGGTTTTATATAGCCATATTAATTCTTTATTCAACCAGGGAGCCTCCACATCAAGTTTCTATAGGGTTTGATATGGTCATATAAAACGTTACGTTCACATCGGAGTGATCTCCATGTCAAGTTATATAGTGCTTTATATAGCCATATTAAACTGTATATGGGCTTGAAAGCCATATCAAACTGTATACACGTATCTGGAAATTTTCTCAATCATATAGGGGTTTTATATGGCCCATATAAAAGTTTATATTAATCTGAGTAGCTTCATATCAAGTTTATATGATTTATATAAGCCATATAAAACTGTTATCAATACATGGGTAGCCTCTATATATCAGTTATAATAGCTTTTATATAGCCATATAAAATCGTATACCCATATCTGGGTAGCCTCTATCAAGTCATATAGGGTTTTATATGGCCTATAAAACTTTATATTCAAATCGTGGGTAGCCTCACATCCGGTTCTATAGTGCTTTATATAGCCATATCAAAGTTATATAGTGCCCTTTGATTATAGCCATATCAGAAATGTATACACATATACTGGAAAGGTTCTCAATATATAGGGGTTTATATGGCCATACAAAGCTTTATGTTCACATCTGAGTAGCCTTCATATCAAGTTATATAATTTTATAGGCCTATTAAACTGTATACAAATACATGGGTAGTTCTATATATCAAGTTATATAGGGCTGTTATTAGCCATAAAAAACTATATCTATATATGGGTTAGGCTGCTATATCAAGTTAAAACAGGCTTTATTTAGCATTATGAAACGTATCTGAAAAGTGCTATATAGAGTTATATAGGGTTTTATATAGCCATATTAAAACTGTATAACTGTATCTGGGTAGCCGCTATATCAAGAGTGTAGGGCTTTATATAACATATAAAATGCATCTAGCTATATATGGGTGCTGGTATATCAAGTTAAATAGGTTTATATAGCCATATAAAAATTTATAACTATATGGGTAGCTGCTAACCAGGTATATAAGGCTTATATAGCCAATTATAAAACGTAGGAATCTATATATCTGGGTAGGCTTTACATCAAGTTATATAAGGTTTATATAGCCATATAAAACTGTAGATCTATATATGGGTAGCGGTTTACAGTTATATAAGGCTTATATAGCCATATAAACTGTATATCTATAATGGGGTAGCTGCTTATATCAAGATTAGATAAGGCTTTATAAGCCATATACAAATGTAGATATAGTAGGGTGGCTGGTATGATCCAAGTTATAGGCTTATATAGCAGATAAATGTATACTTATATCTGGGTAGCTGCTATATCAAGTTATATGAAGGCTTATATAGCAATATAAAAATGTTATGTAAATTATGGGTAGTGGTAGATCCAGGTAAAGGCTTATAAGTCATATAAAAAACTGAATTACCATATCTGGACAGTCCCTGTATCAAGTCATATAGGGTTTTATAGGCAAGTAGGATTGTAATTCAAACGGAATATCCAGTATAGAGCCATATCTGGCATTCAGTAGGGGGAGATAAGAAATCAATTTGACGAAAAAAGTTCAGGGGAAAAAAAAAAGCTTAAAAGTTCTATGCGGTTTTGCGGATGAATGTACTGACATGCTACGGTAGCGAAGCTGCGATCTAGCTGCGATTTGTTATGAACAGGAAAAAAACGCGCGAAGAGTTCATGAGGTGCGATGACGGAATAACCGGTAAGCTTACGGGACATATCGAGACACGCCTCGTCAACAAGTACAAAACTGAAATTGGAAGACATGCGCGGCCAATGTTACGCGGGGCATCGAATTTGTCTGAAGTATAAGCTGGGCAGCAGCCCGGCTTATAGCGAAAACCCTAAGGCACATAACTTGGTGTTCTGGCCATATTAGGGAATCTCTGATTGAAAGGAATTGGGACATCGCCTTTCGTCCGCAACATGATGTCTACAAATCAAGAGGTGCATATTTTTTTGCAAGCACAGCCCGATCCGACAGCAGTGTTTGTAGGACAAGATAAGCGTGTTCTATGCAGGAAACAAGAAGAAGCCACTCCTCTTGAAACACGGAGCAGACGCAGCAGTGACAGGATTATTCTTGTTTGGACTAAGCAATAGACCTCAAGCTTATGTTGCTGTTCCTATGCCAGCTACCTAGCCTTGGTGTTCGTTTGCACATCGACTATAGGCGCTTCACAAACCCCAGCATTGCGTCGAACTTATACAGCTACTGCAATCATTTCATACCCCAGCACGGTTTTCATTAGCGAAACCATCCAGCGTATTCACAATTAGACTTAACACACCGATCAAGCAATGACTCTCTTGGCGCCTTAAGTTTCATTTCATTGTATTGTAGTGCTCGTAAGACGAAAGATGTGATTGAGCGAAGCCAGGTTAAGCAAAACCATCCAGTATGTGTTAACAATTATAGAAATTTTGCGTGCCGGAAAAATGTCCAAGGTAAGCAGGGCCAAGTGACAGTATCGGAAGGATGTAACAAACGTCCATCATCGATGGTTTCGAGAAGCTGTAGCTCTCTCCCAGTGTGCCGGGGCTGAGGAAGAGAGTGCATGCCGAGATCTGCGCGCGACAGACAAGCGCGAAAAACGTCAGAGCAGAACCCCGAGGAGTACTACGTGTAACCATTTCGGATCCAATGCTTAGAACACTTGAGCGCTGAAATAGAAATCGATTCTCCGAGCTTGTACGAAAGGGACACAAAGCATTTGTGACAAAGACTTGTCCCCAACGTTAAAATGCCTGCTGAAAATCATCGCGATCCTTTAGTTTGCCTGAAACGCCTCAAATGTTTTTCCCGGTTACCTTGGAAGGGAAAAAAATCAACATGGGCCAAGGGCGCTGAAACGGACTTGCGTTGTTGGCAATACACAGAGACAGTAAAAATCCCCCAATGGCACGTTATGCGTGGTCAGAGTATGCACAGGAGACGGATGTCGCTGTCGGAGGATGTGATGTCTGAGATTTCAGCACTCTAGATACAGTGGTGTAAGGTGGTAACGACTCCACACAAGTCCTCAAATAAACTACGAATGGAACAAAAGGAAATATTAACGGCCAAGGATCACGGAATAGATCTTTTATTCCTGACAAAGTCAGAGAAATTATGCTGTAATGTACACAGTGTGTGTGATTGTGTGTGTGGGTGTACACAGGGCCGTCGATCCGTTTTGAAAAGTGGGGGGAACATCGAATGAAATGATATCGAAGCGGAGCGCCACATCAGTTGGCGCATCGTGCCAAGGAAATTTCAGATTTTCATAACCCCCAGATCGCCGGAAACGGCAACTGCCAGGCTCAGTAGCACTAAGCAATGCGTGATGAGTAAAAATTGAAAGACAAAAAAAGTGGTTGTAATGTGCATATCTAGATGATTGACCGAATACTCACACATGAGTATTTTTCACTTTTCTACGCTGGCTTGATTTGCGTGGTATCCAGGGCAGGCGCGGATCCAGGAGGGGCGGTGGGGGGGGGGGGGGGGTGGGGGACGCACCCGGGCGCGCTCAACTAAAAAATTCTCTGAGGATTTTTTTTTTTTTGGCCAGCCTGAGCAGTTGAGTGGACACAAAGCCAATCGCCATGTCCACAGTCAGAAGAAGCATCACGAAGCGGATAGGTTGTATTGTTAGGTATTATTGCTCCTCAAAAGCTATCGGTATCTAGGCACGGCAGCTCTACTGTTATTAGTACGGAAGAGTGCGCTTGCGCGAAATTGTGGTATTTCCCCCCGTTTAGAGCGGCCCAAGCGCTTGAATGTTGTACGGCGAAACAAAACATCTCTTTGATGATGAAGAAGAAGAAACATTTCCGCGTTCGGCAGATTTGTAGTCATGGGCGTCAAAGGTGGGGGAAGGGGGACATGCCCCCCACTTTCAAAATGGGGGGGGCGGTATCATCATATAGTTTGTCCCCCCCCCCCACTTTTCCGCGACCGGACAATAAAAAATTATAGGCACACGCCCGATTTGTATCACTCTAACTGATTCAATTTTTGTCTAAACCAAATTAAAAATGCGTTGGATTTTGTCTTAAGTCCACTAATTTCCGGGTGCGGACCCCTGTGAAGAATTGGACCCGACTAGGGCCGAATTCAAAGGATTACCCATGTTTCATATTACCCATGTTTCATAACCGAATTCTCGAATTTTAACTAGAATGAGCCCAAAAGTGCATACTTTGTACTTGGCGCGCAATGTCGGTTTAATTCCCCAAAAGGGGGCGTTGAGGCTCAGATGCGATGTGTAATGCTTCGAATCATTTTGTTCACTAGAAAATTGCAGGAGCCTTGGGGGAAGGGGAATGCCCCGCCTCCCCCCCCACACCCCCACCGCAATTTTTCTGAGAAGAAAAAAAAAAATGGGCCTATATATAAAATCGGAATTCTGACAAATTTGATGTAAGTAGAATATTTGTATTTTCTCTCTTTTTTTTTTCCGAGAACGAAATATCAAAATTTACTCACACCAAATGAGTGAAATATCGTTATTTTGCTTGACTGCTCAATTGACTGCTACACAAGACAAAGTGCCCCTATGGAATGAGTTTCGCACGTTGCCTATTTCCGCCTGCTGTTCCAGTGTGCTACCTCAGTTACGGACAAACATTCAAAATGGCCCACCGTAGAATAAGGGCGAGTCCCCCAAGTTCTGGCGAAGAGGCATTAGAGGTCACAATCCAGAAAACTATTTAGTATCAACGCATGAGAGTATCAACATTATCAGAGAATATGAACTCAAAACCGTCTCAAGGTTGAACCTACAGAGAACCAGAGGATTCTGCGTTACTTATCCTTGTCAGACACATGGTATTCTTCGTCATATATGAGCTCAAACTGATTCTTTGTCAGTAATATAGCCAATAGGCATAGGCAGTATTAGCCTACCATGAGTATGCGTACTGTATGTAGGCCCAATGACTGTAGGTCCTAATCGATCGGGGTTGTATGTGGCCTATCAGTAGTAAGTAGTAATTCGAGGTAGGGCAAGCATGAATTCCACATTACTCCAAGGGTGTATACTAGTCAATAGCCTTTTCGCAAATGCCTCTCACAAGGCAGTGTCGTCTAGCTCAGGGGGCAAATAGGAATCTATGGAAAGTCAAATAGGAATTCAGCGGATAAAATTCTTTTTTCTGGCGAAAATTTACTCACTTTAGTCAGATTGTCACGAATTTAAACGATGCAAGAAAAAAACTATCAGAGACAACATACTAAATGTTGAGAGAATGCACAGACAATAAGAAAGTTAATTGAAATTTACAAGGTCCTCATACAGCAACACAAAACTGCCTTGAAGTATCCCCGCAATGCATCAAAACGACCAATAGTGCATCGCAACATGTATTTGCGAAATGTTCAACTTGAAGGCGTCATGGATGAATATCCATGTTCGGCAAGTCAGGCCTCAATTCATTTAATTAATAATAATTGGTTGTTCCGTGACCCAATTGGTTCTGTCTGAATATTTACTGATGTCGCGCTATAAAAAAATAGGCTAGCATGCGAAACACGCCGTTGAGATAACTTGATTGTAATCCAACATTTCCGCTTCCCGCTAGCTAGTGAAACCACCCTTGATAAATGTGAATTGATAACTATTTTACAGTACACAATCAAATTGTCCAGTCGGGGCACGTACATGCAATCATATGCCAATGAAACATATCTCAGGGAAAGAGAAAACTTTTTTCTCTTTCTAACCATATTATTCAGTGTTTGTATTGTCACCGAAGATATCTGTGTCATCAAAATAGGAGGAAAGTTTGAATCAAATCAGTATCACCACAGCCTGCAGTAGGGATGTGCAGGTAACTTTCCACTATTCACATTAGCACGATTCACAGTACCAAACAGAATGAAATTAGCCACAGTCTCTTTGGCACAACCTTGCCAATGTTAAACTCCCACCCCACTTGTGTGATCAAATCTCAACTGAACTGGACCACCCACATGCCCAACGTTGCGGTACAGCACCAGATCCTAAATTTCTCTAAGAGAAATCTATACAATGCCCAGCATCATGTTGAAGAGTCTGCCTAACAAATCTAGGTGTTTCCCAAACTCGAGTATGCCTTCTCAGGTCCTGGTCACCCAACAAATATGGGCAGAAGGAAGGAAATAGAAAATGTTCAATCTAGAGCAGCTGGCAGGTTTGTCAATGGGCGCTTTCGACTACCGGGTAGTGTCACTCATATAGGTCCTCATTTAAATGGGACTCACTGGAGCCCAGAAGGAAGAGAAAATGGGTTGACTGTTTACCTGCCACAAACTTTTGCACAACAAAATTGAAACCCAACAAAACATTTTCATCCCAAACAACAGTGGTACAGGTCCAAACGTCCAAACACTCAGCCCTTCCAAAAAATTGCTGCCATGTTGGTGCCCTCAAGGGCGCCGACTTGCGAAGGACCTTACGAACTGGAACAAGATCCACCCCAATATAGCTGGACTTGGCAACGAGAGTGCTTTCAAGAGGGCAGTGGGCACCTGGGGCTCTACAACCAATGCTGACGCATACCAAACTATCCCCCATCACATGCCAAGATTGGAGTATTGTACTGAAGATGAATCTGATGGCTCTAAAACCGAGACGGCTTAAATTACAGGTGGGGGGGCTTGTGCAGACGATGTTTCGATTTTTAGGTGTCTGAACGCTTCTTGGTTTCAGCATTACCCTACTATTTATTTAATCCTCAGAGTCTCATGTCTGAATAGTGCATGAAATTAAATTTTCTAGGGCAAGCCTAGTGATAATTTTGTGTCATTGGAAATGAGATTGTCGGGTTATGACGATTCAATAGGTGTGTTGTCCAAGAATTAGGAAATGTTTATCAGTATATCTCTGATGACTGTGCATGATCATTCCCTGATACAAGTCTAGTAGGCCTACGATGGAAGGGTTAGATAGTTTTCATTTCAGAAGAAAGTTTCCCATGTGCTTGAAAAAATTAAATATCCTAAAATCGACACTAAAAAGTTAAAGAAACAGAGGCACTTGTATGTAATCCCCTCATCAACCTTGAAGGATATCGTATACTCCAATCATATTGCATCAAACATTTTTCAAATATTTGGACAGATAAAAGACGTATTTGGCCGCAAGTAACATAGGAATTTTTCTGACCAAGAATAACATCATCATCCAGAAAGGAGCGAGGTTATTAATCAACATTCTCAGTGCAGCGCATAATGTCTTTGGCTTGGATAATTCGAAATCCCACATCACGATTCTGGTTAGTTATCAGTAGAATATAGCTTCACAGTGGCTATACTTAACAGCGGGTGAACAAATTTAGCAGTAGTCCGGTAGTCCAAGACCCCCCAAAATACCATCGTGTACAGTTAGGGCAACCAGAAACTTAACAAATATAGATAGTGTGCCATGGTTAAATAGTCCTGATGGAGGATTTGAATGGGGACTACCAAACTAAATGCCCTAAAATTTGTTGCCTGCCAAACTAGTTGCGAAAGAGGTAGGTAGATTTGCAAGTTGCCGGCTGCGTGTTATTTACCGACAACCCAATATAAATGGTACCGCCAAAAGAGGCAGTGCCTTTATTCCATTTCCTGGGAGGATTTGCAGCTGGAACAATAGGGGCAGTAGCCGGTCTGCGCCCCTGCGGGGCATCGAATAGTTTTGGTCCTTGGCTTGGCAAGTTATACCATATTGTTTTGGGGGTCAGGTTACAGGTCATCTTACAGTAGAGGTCAGGAGTGAGGTGCAAAGTTAATCTTTTGTAACACAATAAGTCTAGAATGGTTTGGTCCCGAGGGGTAGCACAGTTGGTTTAGAGCGTCAGTCTTTCCACCCGGTAGGACGGGGATCGAATCCCGGGTCGAGGTCATACCAAGACTTTAAAAATGGGACCTGTTGCCGTCTCGCTTGCGCTCAGCATGAGGGATAGGAACAGGCAAAAATGTGGGTAGGCAATATGTGAATTAGTTGCCGCGGGCGTGTAAGTACCCCCCTCCTTCAATTACGTACCGCAAAAAGAGGCATCGCCTTGTTCGGTGTAACTGGTTTGGAAGGTGTAGCCGCTGAAAATTCGTGCAAATATATCAGGTCTCGCATCCCTTGCCGGGCCGCGTATAGGTAGGGTACTATGGTACGGCAAGTGATGAGAAAAAAAAAAATTCAAGTGTAAGTTTGTATGCCGCCTCCTTTTTTTTATAGAGAGTATGTGACCCCTGTTGTTCTTGGTGGGCTATAGACTGGGGTCATTTTTGGAGGAAATAGTGAAAGTGAGATTGTGGCCAAATAGTTCAGCTGTTAACATGATACCTTGGCCTCACCTGAATAGTAAAGCCCATACCTCCTTGCTATGTGGTTCCTCCTAATGAGTACATGAATTTTGGTAATTTATTGGCGTCAGATATGTCACTTCCTTTTCCACTGACCAATCTGCAGTCGCACCTACTAGCTACCATAATCTAGCATGTTCTCTAAGCCACAGAGGTGGGTCCTCCGCCTGTTCCGTCATGCCAGCCGAAACAAGTCCCGTTACTCAGAATAAATCACTGAGATTTTGGCTTTCTGATTTATAGTTATGTACATGTGCCGTTAGGCCCCTCATCAAAGTAGGTTGGGTTACACCTCAAGGAATCCCTCCTCTCATGGTGGTAAACACGCTTGAAAAGTGCACTTCATAGAGTTCATGTTTTGGCAAGCTGCCAACGTCGAAACGATGATTTAGGACAGTGTTCGAGGGGCTTCTATTGAGATCGTTCATTCCAACATTCAACATTTGATGAAGCACTGTCTGCTTGAACACACAGCGAAGTCCAATGAAGCAAGGGGTCTAAATCCTCTGACAGATGGCACAGAGGCCCAGAGGAAGATCCCCTATGATTGGCAACCTACATTCTGCTTGGGTCAAAGATCTTGGACTGCATGTACAGGACGTGATCGGGTCAAGTGCCCTCCAATAAAAAGAAAGGATGTGGCCAACTTGAAGAGGGTAAGTATGATGAAACATGCACAAGTTTTCAAACAAACATTTGCTCTTCAAGTAAATGTTCTAACTTTGACCAACTAAGAACTTTTGTCCAGGTCTGAGACTTCATGTATGTTTCATATTGTTCTAGCACATTCATAGATGGAGACTAGACATCTCTACAAACATCATTCGAAGGCAAATGGGTCCTTAACAGATTTGCTTTGACTAGCATAGGTGAAAGAGGAACAGATGTTCTAGCATGGTTCTACAGCATGTTGCCTTGTTGAGAGTTTTCAATTACTTTAGAACCTTTCAAGGATCTATGACATCACAGGGGGGATGATGCAAAGGCTTGCCCATAGATCCTACACATAAATGATGCGTTTTGTTCACCATGATGCAGGAAGACGAAGAAGGTTATTTGCTTTAAAAATGAATGAAGATTTGGGGTTCTGTTAATTATTTCTTTCTTTTTTCATGAATGTGGCGAATTCTTTAGTAGGCATCTGGGTGTTCTTCTCTTTTTTGATGTTGTGGTCCCAGAGTTTCTCATAGGATTTTGTGCTTTTCCTGACCCTTTTTTCACTATACTTTCATCTCAAGACAGGATTTTGTAGGTTTTATTCGGATCACATTTATCGTTTGCTTGGAACAAGATTTCAAAAGTAATATTCTCCATGACTTTGTATATAAGGTAAATCTATTTCAAATATTCAACTTACCACATATTGGAGGCCCCGCCCCCCACCTCCGCGCCATTGAAACATCTGGCAATAACTCAAAAGTCCGGGTTGGCCACTCCTCATCTCGGCCCAGTTCCCCGTTCCCCCCCTCTTTCCCGGCCGTGCCTGCGCGCCCCTCTTCTTCCCTCCTTCCCTCCCCCTGGGTTCCTCTCCCTAACTCCCTTCCCTCCCCTCCCGTCCCTGGTTGGGGTGTCCCCGCGCTCAGCGCTATGGATTCTAGTTACTAATCGAGTGAGAGGGGGGGAACGGGAACTCAGAGTAAGTACCTTCGTCTTGGTATGCTATTATGGTTTTTCATGCATGAATATCGGCTCGTTGCCATTGCGTGCGAGCCGTATTACTGTGATGTTTAAACTGCCCATCGTTTCCACTGTTCGTGGATGGGTTCATGCATGTTATCGGCTTGTGGCCTTCGGGTGTGAGCTGTACTTCTTCACTTCGCAATGTTTTAGTGTGTGACGCATGTTTTCTACGTTGCTATATTTGCCCTTATCCCGTGGGTGAGGGGTTCGTGGTCATAGAGACCCCCTCCTCAGTGGCCCCCCTTCCCAGGTAGGAGAAGTGGGCCGTTCATCTCCGATCGTCAATGTTGATGTTCCTATGCATACCACCATTTCCACTTCTCCCAGTTAGGAAGAACTGGATGCTCACATCCTTTGATCGCCGATATTTCAACGTGTCACCATGTATGCCATGTTAACCATGTATTTGACTCTAGTCCCGTGGCGGGGTTCAGACGTATAGACTTCCCCCGGCCCTTCTCCTAGTTGGAGATAGGGGACGCTTGTACCTTGGTTCGCCGTTGTGTCATTGTATTTCTTATGTATGCTTCGTTGCCTTGTATTGACTTTTAATGTCGTGAACGAGGGTTCCTGGACGTAAAGACTTCCTCAGCGGGCTTTCTCTCAGGTATGGAAATGTTGCCGTTTGTAGTCTAATCAGCTGGTCCCCTCCCCGCTGCTGGCCAGACTCAGAGGTAACGGGTATGTCATTGTGCGCAGAGGCCCGTGAGCCACGTTGCGGACATCACGGCGTCGAAAGTGAAGAAGGCAGGATCGTCGCCAGAGAGTGATGTCAGCGTCGTCAGTGTCCTCGAGAAAGACCCCGGAAGGAAAGGTCGTACCAAGAAGACTTGAGCTCGGCCCCCTCGGGGGCAAGGGGTGTATAAGCCCGGTGGAGCCGCTTCCCCCGGGCATGGAGCTCTGGATCATCCCGGTCCTAGGCCTGGGCCGGTGATCCTAAAAAGCCCGCGATTCGCCGGCCTGTCTGCACACCGATTTTGCGGTGCCGTTCCGTCTCTGGTGCCGTAAACACACCCGTCCCGGGCGGAGGCCCTCTCTCCCTGCGCGGAGGGAACCGACCCAACCGGGCCGGCCGTGGTGATCCTCGGTTGGACTGCCGGTACCCGCCGTCACGGGCCGGGGGCCCCTCCCGCGCGGAGGGAGCCGGTTTCCGCCGGGGGGATCCTCGGTTGGACTGCGGGAACCCGCCCGTCATGGTCGGTGCGGGTGCCGTGCACCAATCCGCGCCGGCGGGCCCTGACCTGCCCCTGGATACGGACCAACAGCAGTGCGCCGCGGGGGGGGCGTTCAGACCCAAATGCCGGCCCGGCAGCCACGGTCCCTAGGGTTGCTGCCCAACCCCTGGACCCAGCAGATATCACAGGTCCATCCGGGATCGCCGTCAGCCTCCTCTTTCCTCACGTCCACCATAGCGAGTTGGAAGGGGCCCAAGATCTCCCCAAGATCCCCGACAACCGGTAAGCCTGTTACAATCTATTTCACTTACTCACTTACCCCATATTGACTGGCACCCCACCCGCGCCATTGAACTCTGGCAATCTTTAGACGGGTCCGGCCTGGCAACCCATCGTCCGTCTATTTGCAAAAAAACAGCCGAACGTGAAGTTCGTGCGCATCTTGGCTCAATTTTTTTCACCGTCTTTTCATCGCTGCAATCGCTATTCTACGGGTCAACCTCGTTAACAAGCCGCAGGAAGCGTTTTTTTCACATCTCGTTCGTCAGAAGAGAGTTCCTTAGCGGTTTGAGTGATTTTTTGGATGAATTTTTCTTTCGCTGGAATCCCGTTTTTGCGTAAGTCCGGTTTATCCTAG
The DNA here is from genome assembly GCA_026419785.1 of Sclerodactyla briareus. NCBI lineage: Eukaryota > Metazoa > Echinodermata > Holothuroidea > Dendrochirotida > Sclerodactylidae > Sclerodactyla > Sclerodactyla briareus. The sequence goes on along the minus strand of JAODTK010005255.1, from coordinate 442 downwards.
GCTTTCCTCGCACAGAGGGGTGTGTGTTTCCCCCCCAGCCCTAACACACGCGGGTGTGTGGGCCTCCTATCGGTCAGGCTGATGTTGTCCGGGTGCTTTCCCTAGCCTAGCCTCCTACCCCTCCCTTCCCGTCCCTTCCCTGGGGTTCCCCTTCCTCCTCCCCATCCCCCTTCCCGGGTGGTGGCTTTCCCGCGCGCGGCGCTAGGGGATCGTTTACGCAAAACGGGTGAAAGGGGGGACCGGTTTGGGTTTGTTAACTTAACCTGGTTTTAAGTTATCTTTCCCCCGTATGAGATTGGCGCACGTCCCTTTTAATGTCTATGTTGGTTTCGTTATACAGCCTCATGATCCATGTTGCATGTTATCGGACTATGCCAGTATGTGGCTCTCGATTCTCACCATAGTTGTTTGTGGTTGTTTTTTCCATGCATAATGTTATTTG
>JAODTK010005254.1:0-347843 GCA_026419785.1 Sclerodactyla briareus | reverse complement strand
GTCGTAAGGACAGTAGTAGCATCACGAAAGGCGAAACGTGCTGCATCAGAAAGTCTGTTGAATTACAATTAAGTCCGTGAACTCTGAGTGAAAAGGGAAGTTGAAGCTGTGTTGTAACTGCAGCAACGCAGTGTTAGATCGAAGTCAATTCGTACAAATAAATCGTTTTGTCGAATATGTTGGAAAATTTAATATCCCTGGTGATCCTTAATGAAGCGAAACCTTTAAACCTTGAACGTAAACTGAAAAGTATTCGGCTACTACTCATGTGTGTGTGTGTTTATTTATTATAGTTATGTTGTGTGTTGTGTGTGCTTTGGTGTGTGTATGTATATTTCAGGTAAAATGATTAGGAATTAGGAATAGTTATCTTAATAATTCATCTGTCCAACACTTCCATCCTTGCTGTTTCCGAACTAGCGAACCACTATTCAACCTATTATTTCACTACTATTATAAGTCCCAAATATTTGTTGCTTGTGAGCGATATCTTCTCTCACCACAGAATGGTGCTTCGCTGAACACTCGATAACGTGGGGACCGACATACACTTCACAAGAGCTATCTTTGCACGGTGGCTTCCGTTGCTCACTGCCCCGTGAGGGTTTTCAGCAGACTTTTTTTTCGTTGTCCGCATGAGGACGGGGATTTAGGACCCGACCATGTACTGAACCTGTTCTAATAACACTGACGGCAGGCTGCAGGTTATTTTAACTCACGTTTCGTTCGCAATATTTCGGTATACGTTGCAAAACCCAGTATCTGTTTTTTCGATGCTATTCGATTGTTTGGTGTCTGTTGTTTCGGAAAGTCACTAACCCTTGAACAGTCCACATTCATATTCATCAACTTAGAATAAATCTACATAAACCTACCATACTACACTCTCCACACAGCACATCATACCCAAAGATAATCACCTCCACTCTCCACAGCACCCCCCGCCGATTGTATGTTATCATTTTATTATTTTTTCCACTTTTTTTTCTTCCATCTGTATACGAAATATAGCCCGGCAAAGGGTTGTTCCAATAGTGCGATACCATAGGATATGATACGATACGATGTTTTTTATCGGACGTCGGTTAACAAAGCGTTATTTTCCTTGGAGTGGTCCACGCTGTGCGATCGATACGATAGTTCTATCGGACGTCAAGTTGAAAATATTTCACTTTTATCATACGAAAATGCACACTGCAGTGAATAAACTTGCGCAAATTCAGCAAAGAGTATGGAAGCCAAACAGGCTTTGTGTGGACGTTTGGCGTGAACAGTGGGTTTTGGTGATAATCGGGGTTGAATAATGTATTGGGTGCAGTGACGTATCCGGGGCCACATTGGCCTCTGATTGAGTTGCTCCAGACCCATTTGGCCCGCTATAACAATGGACCTTCAAAACCATGATTTTTTGTTCGAATCCATAATGTCCTCCTCATTACAAAATTATCGTGGACCACTGAGGTCATGAGGAGGGGCGCGTTTGCGTATAATTTAACGAATGCAAAGGCACGATAATATTCGGTTGATAGTGAAGGCAAGATATATCCGATTGATAGTGAGTGGGGGATATGGGGTGTTTGTGGCCGTTTGAGACGGACAGGGGAAGCGGTAAATTTTTTAAGATTGCGTAGGCCAAGGCATTATTTTCACATATTGTTCTAGCACTGTAAATAAGCTCAATGGTGCTGGCAGCTCCTATACTCATTAAGCCGTGGTTGCTCACTGTTGGACTGAGCGGAGACGGAATGCTTTTTCGGCTACCTCACTTCGCCGTATCCTCGATACTGCTAGGCCTGAGTGTCCAACTACAAGGTACCTGGGGAGCGGGTATAGTAATGTCATTCTGTCTGCTTTCGTGATCGTTTTAACTGCGCCTCTTTGGCGTATGGCGCGCCTCCCGTTGAACGATCCCCTCCATTTTGCTCTGTCTCCGCGGCAAATCCCTAGGGTTAGGGCCGTCCCCCAGGCCGTCACATAGCTCATAGTTGGGCGCAGCTGTGCGGGTACCCACTCATTCGGGATCGTTGGGGGAGACAGGCTCAGGCCTTTGTCGCGTTTCTTGAGCCGGCTTCGGGTGTATTGGAAGCTGGAGGGAAATGCGGCTAGTGCCCTTCCAGGCCCTACACTATCAGGATTGATTGTTTTTTTGGGCACAATGAGTCGTGTGGAAATTTATGACTGGAGGTCAGTGAATCGTTTCAGAAAACTGGTGAATCATGTGCTTCTAGTTGCTTCTGTCTCCACACTAGAGATTGATGCTATGTATTGTTCTGCTTTGCTTTAAAACACAATTGGGCCGATACCCCTATTTCACGTCTCCCACCCCCCAAGTCTCCTCAAAAAGACAACGGCTTTTCGAATTGCTTTGACATTACAATTCATGATGTTTCAGATTCTGCGACCAAGCCATTAATTATGTACGACTTTCTCGCACTAGTGTGAACACTTCCATCCGATAACAATGTGGTATCGAATCGTATCATAATACACTACTGTGGACAGGCTTGATAATAAGGACTCTCCCAGCTTCTCAGTTCACCAGGACAAACGTAACATAAACCTAAGATAATGTTCTATGTTGTGAAACATTACCTAGTGCTTTTTTTTTTCTTTTTTTTTCACTTTAACAAAATATTTTCATTTTACTTTCACTGGTGCTGAAATGTCCTAAATGTCGCCTGTAAGTTCGGAATCCTGCTAGATATATGTATTTATTTCTGTTCTATTGTCCAGAGTTGTCATCCCGAAATCCTCCAAGAGATCCACTACGTACGGCCACAGAGGTACTTGCGCGGAAGATGCACCTTTGTGGTAGAGTTGTTAAAGGATCTTCTTGACTGGAAATATCGTTTATACACGAATATACCAGTCAATGCCTCTTAGTTTTTCAATAACTACACTTTATTTGTGAACCATAACGATTACTTGACAGCTGGCGGTGAACGTTTGCCAGTACTTATCGTAAACCCAAGGACCCAGATAGGCAATTGCAGTTTTTCGTCTAGCTCGGATGAACATTTACGACGACGGATGTTATGCACCATCTGGAAATGTACTTCTTTGGCTGGATCGTTAATACATACGAACATATTGGTTTCACCCACAGTCAGGCCTACAGCTACTACTACTGTTCTACTACTACATACATACACCGTTTCGTGCCTCATCGCTGTACGAGGCGGGGGACCGACCCCTAATAAATTGAGCCCCTCAGAAATAGACTAGAACTAACTAAGCGAAATTTCTTTTTCCTCCGAAATGAGGTAAACCGTCCTAATGATCTTTTTTTTTTTTTTTTTTGATTGAGGCCTGGAAAACAGGTCAATTTGCCATTCCTATGGAATTCAGTCTTTTATGCGCTCAGAGGCAAAAATGTGTTTCCTCGCTCCATAATCGAAATTTATATGTGTTGTACTCATTGTAGTGGACAGTTAAAAGTTTATTCAAGTTCCGTAGCGGTAAAAAAAAAAAAAAAAAAAAAAAAAAAAAAAAAAAAAAAAAAAAAAAAAAAAAAAAAAAAAAAAAAAAAAAAAAAAAAAAAAAAAAAAAAAAAAAAAAAAAAAAAAAAAAAAAAAAAAAAAAAAAAAAAAAAAAAAAAAAAAAAAAAAAAAAAAAAAATAGCTGACTATGTCACATTTAGTGAAAAGGTAAATGAACTTACTCATCAACTTATTAATCTCTTACAGCGTATGTCTACTTGGAGAAATCGACGTGAGAGACAAGGATTCATGATTAGCTGCCTTCACTGTTGACGCAATCATTGGAAGGTAGGAAAATACCTAGACTGTAAGAACCCTAGAGTACCTTTCCGTTTTTTATTCCTCGACGAAGTCAGGAGAATCTATGCAGTCATTGTATCTTATATATATATATTATTATAATATATATATATTATATATATATATATATCTAGATATGTATATATCTATATGTATATATATATTATATATATTATATATATATAATATATATAATAATTATATAATATATTATATATGTGTGTGTGTGTGTGATGTGTGTGACGCCTAGCTTGGGAAGAGCTAACTTGAACCCACCTAGATTATAGCTCATACCTGTTCCCCCGCCCGTGGTGAGTACAACACGATTTTAATTGTTTTGGAGTCAGATCACAACGGCCATAGAGATCTAAGTCCGAAAATCTTGTGAAGAGCATAAGTCCAGAGTGCTTGGTCAAGCAAGCTTTAAATTGGTGTGTGGGTTCCTTAATGGAGCACATGCACCCTATGTTTTTGGTGTAGGCAGGTGTCATTTTGGGGTAAAATGGAAAATTTGAAAATAGGATATTTTGGGCAATTTTACTTGTGAAGAGAATAACAACCCTATCCCACCTGGATGGATGGAGCTCATATTTTGTTTATGGTGGGTTCTCCATAATGACAACATGGATCATGGTGAGAAGCTTTATTATGGGGAGTACAAGAACCCTTCCGTTTTTCATGTAGACTGGGGTCAGGTTTGGGGGAAAATGGGAAAACTGTGAAAATTGGATATTTTAAATGTTCCAGCTTATTAATACAATAACTCTACCCCACTGGATGGAGGAATTTCATACTGACACTCGCAGAGTGAATGTGGTAGCTCAACTTGGTGTGGTGGCTCCCATAATGAGTCCACATCGCTATTACCATTTGGTGAAAGTTGATCTAGGTTTAGACCACTCCCACGTGAAAGTCCTGAGGCAGTCCTGGAATCCCTAAGCCACTAGCGCTTTTGGTGTACTCAGCGCCTCAACCACAAGATGATAGTAGACGTGAGGGTCGGCTCTTTAATCCTGCAGATCCCATTGAACGCGCGGTGCATGGGGGAATGCACCCAAAATATCTGAAGCCTCCGGCATCAATTACAATTGAACTATGTACGTTAGGGCACGACGGGTCAATACTATCGATGTTATTTTTTCGGGGCAACTCGGAGTAAATAGAAAATACATTGTGCTTGAAAAATATGGAAAATACCCGAGAATCCAATAGTAAGCCTTTTGGACGGCAAAAATTCGGGTGAAATTATTTAAAATGACAAAAAACCAGTTGCTCGAGATGGGCACTACATACCTGTACTGCAAATTAGTCTGTAAGTAGGCCTCACTAGCCCTAGGCGTATTTTCAACATCTGCCTGACTGTGCTACGAACGAACTCAGGTGGTAAACAGATAATCGCACCCGGTGAACTGGGAAAACTTGTTGCATTATTCGAACAGTAACGATGCCTAGCTGCTCACCAAATGCAGAAACAAACTTTGACTGGTACAGAAAATGGCGGGGTTTGAGTTGTCGCCAGTAGCGCCTATATGATAGTGACACAGCTAGAGGCCTAGTCTGTGGTGACCATGATCAGCGTGGCTTACTATTACAAAATAAATACAGTAGGCTGATAGTAACTCATCCTGATTAGGTAGGCTTAATTAAGGATAATTCGGGTGGAATGATCAACCTCAAAGATGTTGTGTCAGCTAGTATATTAATTACAACAGAAAAAATATGTGTTCACAGAATATTGCTCCGCCTCCACACAGAGGCTCCTCATGCTCCAGCATTGCATCATATCAGCCATAGTTTCATCATCTCGCCACATGGTCTAATTGTTACTTGATGAGACTAGCAGGAAAGGGTTCTTTTGATGACCTCTATGAGCACATGTTTGACTGTGCTGTGATTTTACCAATAATTTTTGTTTTGATTAAGACACTGTCATCATGTTACTTAAAATCAAAATCATCAACCTGGCTGAATCAATCACAGAACAAATCACAGGAGGGGAAAAAAACAAAATCAAAGGTGAGGAAAACTCTAATCCAATGTGCTGTTCAAACATTAGTGAATCACAAGAGGTCCATAGCCTTTTTGTCAATTATGTCTAACATTCAGCACATGACAGATCTTGCTTGAAGTAGATTGTATATTCGAGGCAGAACAACCCTTTTTTTATACCGTCGGGCATAATAATATAATTATACTATTATTAGATATTATATATATAATAATTATATATCTATTACTATATAATAATTATATAGTATCCCATAAATATAACTTATATATAATATCTATAATTATATATATAATAATATATATATCTATATATATATATATATCTATAATAGATATATAGATTTATATATATACTACTATATACTTACTCAAGTTGTACACATTTTTATTCTAAGAATCTTACTACTATTTTATTAATTCAGTAATTTGAATATTTTGAAACTCATGGATCTTGGTATGAAGAAATGGATATGGTGGATATTAATAATTTTCTCAACGAACATTGATTACCTGAGGCTTTGATGTGTAGCCTATGTGTATGTGTGCAGATGTGTATATCTATGGGTATAATAGGCTATATAGGTTTATTTTTCGAGGAAATGAGTAAACTATTAAGAAAAATGTTTTTTTTTTTTTTTGCTCAGCTGAAAATGGATTTCACCCAAAGGCCCCGTGCCCATTATAATAGGATTGTGCTGATAAAAAAATCCAAGTTTATTATTTTCAACCTCTACTCAGTCCCATCTTTAACATCATATTAATGCAAATTATAGTACTAGATTTAACAACCTCTAATTTCTCCATATTAATTTCCCCACTGTATAATTCTGCAGTTAAATGTCCACCATATTGGTCTAGTAGTTTGTACCCTCACTATGGCTAATCCTATTTCTTTTCTTTTGCCCCCCCAAAAAAATTTTTTTTTAAAAAATTTGGGGGGGGGTTTTTTTTTTTTTTTTTTAAAAAAAAAATAAAACCTTGCCCAATGTAATCTAGGTTATTTTGTTTCCCTCATCTCTGAGAAAGCTGTTAAAATACACTGTACCATGAATCACAATCCAACATCGTATAATTTTTATTTGGGTAATTTCCTGTATTTCATAATCCAAGAAAGTGCGTGTTAATCTAATATCTACAATCACCCCTCATAAAAAGAATCACCGACATCATTGACTGCACAAGCAGTCATTCCTGTTTTTTTTAGTTGCTTTTCTAGAGACCTTTGCTCCCAGAATGCTCACAAAGTTTCCTTAAAAATTGCAGTGACGATGCTTCCATAGTTCAGACAGTTGATAAGAAGGTAATTAACATTTTTACGGACTGATCAAAAAAGTAAGAGAATGCAGCAAGAGGAGTCCCTAACTAGAATGCTTGAAACAGTTTACCAGCCTTTACAACAACATCTTAACTCCCCTCTTCTCCAGTTTTGATAGATCAATGTTTTGGATTTTTTTGGCATGTTATCAGCCTATACTGGCGGGCTGGCCCCTTGCAGCTTGTTTCAGAATTTCATTCAGACTGATTATATAACTGTATAGGCAGACAAGCGCTGTCATGAAAACAATGCATTGTTTCATCTCAACTCGAAGTCTCGGGCCAACCTATGATGTTGTAAAACAGTGCTGTCCACTGATATAATGCCCCCCAGCTATTTAGTCTTAAAATACACCTGACCAAAGAATGAAATTAAAAATATATAGCATCATCATTTACTGACCCTGCCTGTACACTATGAACGTATGGTTTTTTACGCAGAGTTGTTCCAACATTACAACCAATCACCTTACTGATTACAGTTACAGCCATTGCTCAATCTTCCCAATTTTTAAAACTTCAATGATTAGCTTTCTGTGTTATCTTCGCTGCATGACCTTATTAGGTGCAGCATCCAGGTTTCGCACCCTTTGCTGGGCTTTGGATAGAATGATCCTCTGCCCGGCAATTAATAACAATTTGAACAAAAAAAAATCAGGCACTCAGACTCCAGAAGGAAGAGACAAAACTGAATAATCCTGAAACCCCAAACATGACCCTCTACAGGTAGTGATACGACAGAAGATGCTCAAGCGCGGCAGCATCCATGGATTGCCCCGCTGGAGGGTCAGATTTCCTGCACAAGTGAATGCCCTGACACTATAACCTCACTTGATGCACTGTCCCGCTGAACATCAACAGCATTTTTGGCCGGTTAATTTCCCTCATTATTTCCCCCATGCCACATCCCTTTCATTCATTTCTTTCTGCCTTGGTTTCTGAAAATGTAACGCTTCATCATGACAATGAGTGAGGGGAGTGGGGTGGGGGGAATGAGAAGGTGGTCCTGTAAAGACGACCTCCCTTCCGGCACCTCCCGCAGCCAGCCCTCCCTGTAGGCGCCGCTGCTGCTTCAAAGTTTTCGTTTTGTAGTTGGTTTTTTTGTGTAAGGGCCTCTCTTCTGGTCTGGGCGCCACACCGGAAGGAGTAGATCTAGAAATAACTGGGAATTTCATCGTTTGGCCAACGACGCACTCCTTATTGGCTGGTTTATCTATCTGCACTTCTCTCCAAATGGTCAATGCAATTTTGCTCTGCCAGTGCTAGAATTATTGGTCCAATCAGCTCCATTGTTTGCAATACTTCTTCACAAGTGCTTAGATGCCACTGCCGTGGAATATGTGCTCTGTGCTAGGTAATTTGGCTAACCTAGATGCAAAAGGAGTGTTTTTGGTCATGTCATATCATTCACCAAGTTGTCGATTATGCCTGCCTATTTTTTTTATGTAGTTCTTCGCATTCTGGTGCCAGAATGGCAATCTAAACGTATGCCTAACGCTAAACCTAGATTTAAGCTCCGTACGACTCTTGTTTTTCATTATCATGTGAAGGGGTAGATCCCAAAAGTTATCTACATTCTGCAAATTCTAACATCACAATTGCGTGAACTTATCCAGCAAATCTCAGAATGTTAAATTCTCCACAGAAATTGAATCGTATCGGGCACCATACCTGACTCAATATTGCATGTCCCAGTATGCCACTCGTGTTCCATTAGCTGCAAATTGTTGCACGGTAACATATGGTCGAAGTTACGTCCAACGTATTAATTCTGTGGCTCCACCTACGAGAACGCGAAGACAAGAATGGAATCTTCGCATATATGTTGCGAAATAATGTTTATTCATTCAGCCTATCATTCAATCATTATTGGTCACAACCTCACCATTATGACATAGTGGGTAAAAATCACTGCAAGTTCAATTCAATCTTTGAACAGATAACTCGGTCAACATTTAACCCGGACCCATAGGTTTTCACATTGATACCTGATTGGGGACCTAATTACAATCAGGAGTTGGGAACTTAATTGTCATAATCCGGGACATGTTTGGACTTCTTTCGCGCTCTGCGCCACATTTGTGTTTAGAATTCAGAATTGAGGTACTGTAGATCCAATTTCCCAAGTGAATGCTGTGAAGACTGACTCTGCCTAGGAAGACATACAGATGAGGCATTTGACTCATATAATATTAGATGGATCGAATTAAATCCTACAAGGCGTGTTGACACAGGGTTACCAGTTGTCATTGGAGGTATAGAAGTTTCGAAGTAGGCCAAACTTCCAGATCCGTAGATCCCAGATTCATAAAGAAAAATCTGTGGTGTCTCAACCATCCTCTCGAACAGGTTCTATTTTTTCACACGGCTATGAGATTTGGCTTTCAATGTTCCGCACAAACGGTGCCAGTATCAGGTCAATGCACAACATCCTCCAGACGAATCATGGCAAAAATATAATTCAACTGAATAATCGACTCATGAAAAGCACGAAGACAAATGATCATGTCATTGTCGTCGTGCTTTCATGAGTCGATTATTCAGTTTGAATATATTAAAGTGCCGGGTAGATCTGCTTTTCCGATTAATTTGCAGACCCGAGTCAAGTTTCATCATAGGCATAGGCCTTAATTGTATTCTCTCTATGCTTGAGTTCAGTCTTTTGGCTTTGTCTCAGAACAGAGACTTTTTCCCGTGTGCTTCCTATACTTTCCCTTTGAAATGTGGGGATAATGCTAATTAAGTATTGGAAGACACGCATTGACACCACACTATTGGCGATGAGCCCCCTTCAACTCTAGGGCATTGCCCCTTTCAGTTGACAAACCTTATATTTCCCTCATTTGCTGACGATACCACTAACGTCATAACTTAATCCATAACCCCTCTGAAGAATATAGCCCAGTAATCGAATAGATGACGAGTCGAGCACTCATTAGCCAATGTGGCTATATCCCTCCTTCTCTTCTCTCCACGTTTTTTCGCATGTATCAATGTTAGGCAATATTTCCAGTTTTCCACAGTGTATTATTTGGATATCTCTACTTAGGTGAGCAACATGAAACATGCTCAGCATCTTTTCAGAGCTTATCAGAGTTTTGAGGAAGTTTGTAATGGAAACCAAGGTAAGAACGAAAACAATATAATGTAAATATTAGGTAACATTCACTCAAGATCCGACCACTATTTGGTAAGTTCCCTATTGTATCTATGTGTAACTTACCTAATGTTTGCGCGTGAACTTATCCCTGGAATCATATTAACCAGATATTCGGCGTTTATTTCCCTTCAGCAATAGAGGGAGCCCTATGATAAGCTTGTGACTTTCACCAGATCGTTATAAAAAACAGGAATGGCTGGAATTCCACCACTAAAATTGTCCTTTTCATTCTCACCCTCGCTCTCTAGAACGTCATCAACGCGTGAATGTCTTGCTTTCAAAAATATTCGACGAACTGGAACTCGTATGTAATTGAGAGGGTATGTTATGTTTATGTTAAATTATGTTATATTATATTCTTATTTATTATATTATATTATATTATCTTATATTATATTATATTATATTATATTTATTATCTTATATTATATTATATTATCTTATATTATATTATATTTATTATATTATATATATTATATTATATTATATTAAGTCAACTAGCCCTACCTCTCAATGCCTTATGCTTGGGATGATAAATAAAAAAAAAGCACTTCATTCTGCGTGACTGATTTCGCCTTCTCTTTAGATGCGGACTTCACAGATCAACGAAAACTCGACGCTGCTGGCAAAAATAATAAGAGGTAACACACCAGATGTATAGGCCTAATTATCGTGCATGTATATTCTCTACTCACTTTGAATGATTTCAATAAATTTATTAATCGTCACTGACATCTTAACCCCGTAGGCAAGGGCACATTTGGCGAGGAGAAACTCCTCTGAATGGTTCACTTCTGGAAGTTTCTGAACGATTTTGTTTTGACAATGAACACTGACAACTTAACAATAACTCAGATCGCCCGGCCGAAAGTACCACAGTCTATATGATCCTCCCACGTGATACTCTTGTTAGTGTAAATACAATCTGGACAGTAATCTTGCTCAATTACTGATTTAACTATATAGACGAAACTACTGATGTGTATAAATGCTGTTCATGTCCTTCAATGCAGCTAAAGAAGGATATCATAAGAAAACTGGATAAGGAAAAGGTCATCGGTAAAAACAAGGTGCGTATTGAGCCGATTGCTTCTGCAGCAGACGTTTCGACCTTCTCATATATGTTTTACAACAAGCAATGACATTTGTCTAAAGTTGACGGAGTGACGGAGTAACGGGGTGAGTCATATTTTTTTGTTACAAGTCGTCCATCACATATTAGTAATTGTTGTGTGGTCTTCCAATGTGGATATAACTCATTTCCTTCCGTTTATGTTTAATCATTCCGTGCGCATCATGACTGATACATTTTATTTTCTCTCTTCACCCATTCTTACAGTCGCCGGGACCAGTAAATTGAAGAAGAATTCAAATATGGTAGATATAACACAGAAGATTCTTTTCCCTCCAAATTTAGACATGTATTAACACTCCAGGTCGTATGTAGGTAGGGTTCGCGAGTGGATATGCCCACCTTACTGAGTTCACCGTAGCACATCTGTTCACTGACCACGATCTGCCATAGGTTGATCTGCCCACCAAATTGCCGCTCTGACACATGTAGGCCCTACACTACTGCCCCTATTTTATATTAATAACGTACGATGTTACGTACTCGCAACTCACTAGGTGGAATCACTCGATACTGGAATGACAACCAAGGTCTATAAAGTTTGCATATGACGACTCAAGAGAGCGACACAGATATCAATGGTATGACGTGGTCGCTGTCCCTAGTACCCTTAAAACATTTTAGGATGTAATTCGCAATAACTCCGAACCTAACAAACGTTTACGTCGATCCTCAACCGGAACCACCGCTATGACAACTAGTGACAGAACCTAATTGTACTGCTAAGTATTTGGTTGTATGATCGAAGTTTATTTGAGCATCCAGACTTCCAGTCCTGGTTAGGTCCTAAAAATAAAAATATAACTTATGCATCGTTGTAATTACTTGAATAGTAATCGATAGGAGTACACTGCCTACGACTGTAACAATGCCATGGAGACAGCTATGTAAAACTATCCGAATGTTAACTGCACACAGCATTTCCTATTTAGGCAAATGTTACATTTTTTCCAGGTCTGTGGAAGTGATGCTATGGTTACAGTGTACAGTTTGTTGTCCAGTTGTAAAGTTTCTGGTATCGGTGAAGGTTTGGGTTTATATCTGGCAAGGTACAGAAAACTGCTCGACACAGCAACGGTTAAAACTCAAATGAAGTCCCAAAGATATTTTGTAAACGGATTTATGGAAAACGCATGTCCGCCATAAGACCTCACTTTTGGTCATGTTCCCACTCATGAGGAAAGTAAAAGCATGTGGCTTTTTTTTTTCCTCATCGATCCAACAGCTCCGCGAAGAATACTGGTACCCCGCTGGTTTACTATTTGCACCTCTCGCTATCGCGACCTCCCAGTGTGGATCTTGAGAGAAAGAGGGAATCAACCACGAGCAACTCTCGCTGTCTGCTCCACTTAATATACATATATCGGCCACGTAAAAGAAACGAACATAACCCACATATTGTGGGCCGTCAACTACACAACCTAACGTCCAGATATATTGTTCTATCTTCACTTGTTGTTTGTATAACGTTTCTCCCACCATTTCGTGTGCAATATTTCATATGGTGCGTTGAAAGTGAAGTGTCCTATTCACTCACGTTCACTCATCGACAGAGCGTGACAAACAAGTGTCTTTCTGACAAGTATAATAGAAGTAAAGGGAAGTCGGCGTTACATGTGCTATGAGGGGTGGTAAGGTGAGCACACGCATCATCTACTAGGGGGGGTTACCAGAGTCGACGTGATCGGGGTACTGCTCACTCAGATAATTTAAAGTGGAAAGTATCGGAATTAAGGTCTTCAACGCTTGGGCATTCAAACACTCCAGTATTTTCTCAGAACGGTATTTATAACTGTAATTTTCACTTATTCCGAATGGTTCCAGAAGTTCATAAGCACAGGGGGTCTGCGTTATTGGGTTGTACTGACACATTGACAGTTAAAAAACCGGCGGACCCCCCGTATATTTGATGGGAACTGTCTTATGATTCGCAGAACACGGATTTCCGTTAATCGCTTTAAATCTGTAACCCATGGTTGGGACATATTTGGGGATTGGGGGGGGAGGAGATGGTACCGGTGGCGGTTGGGCAGAGCTGCCCGGAGCCTAGCGATATCACTGGGGAAAGGGGTTTGTGCGCCGTTTTACCTAACTTGAAGGGCCCGCAATATCGGCTGAGCACTCTTCTCGGTGGTTGTGCGTTAACTGGTTGCATGACGTATAATCGTCAGATGGATATAGGGCAGGGAGGGTAAATTGGTCCGATATAGGTTTGTGGGGGAACGATGTCCAGTGGGGTGAAAAAAGCACCTTTTTAGCCCACGCCTAGTGTGCCATTTCTCTGCTGGTGGAAATTTATCGAGGGGGTAAGAGTAAGCACCAATGATATGAGATACGATGAATGACTGGCTTGCGTTCGAACAGTGGCTGTTTGGTCGACGGAGTTGGTGGAGAGTGCATTCGCCGCAAGTACTTAAGTCACAATCATTTCTATGCTTGGAGAAAATTGAGGGTGTGAGGTCATTTGGCGGGTCTTCCGTGGCGCTGTGGCCACGGGAATTTTTAGATGGGGGGTGTGGGTGCGTTGTCTTGGGTGGGGGGGTGTCGACATGGTGGTTGGAGTGGCCTTCTTTAGCGTGTATGCATGTTTAGTGGTCTGAGGATATATGGGATGTGACCTGGCATGTGGCAGGGGGACCGGAGAGCGTGATTTCGGTGTGCAACGGTCGAGTTGGTTGTGGTCTGTTCTCGAGTGTTTAGTGTTGTGTTGTATCAGCAAGTCGCGAGTAATGAATGTGGCCACATGATGGAGGTTTGTATCGTGGGGGCAGTCAGGGGGATGCAGTGTGGCAGGAGCGGTGCGGAGGAGGAGGGGGGGGTACGGATGGGGGGTTGACTGTCTAGTGGGGGGGGGAAGGTTGTTTGTAGAGGGGGGGTAACGGTGGTGTTGAGGAACGATTGGGCAGGGGAGTTGTGGGGGAAAATGGGGAGAAGGGGTGGAGTGGGGGGAGGGTGTGCGGTCGCGTGGGCAAGCTTGGGGTGGGCCGGCGGGAGGTGGCAGGGAGTGGCGGACTTGTCAGTAGCGCGGGCTGGTTCAGCAGGGAATAAAGTAAGCACGGGGGATGCGGATTAACGGGAAGGTGGGAGAAGGGTGTCAGGCCACGAAGATAGGGCCAATCGGTGGGGGGGCAGGGGACGATGGGTTAGGGGGGTAGAAGTGACGGGGGGTGCGGGGGACGGGCAGGTGTGGGGGGAAGAGTTGGTGGGACAGTGGGCCCCGCATGGTTGAGGGTAGGTTGGGGGGGTGTGAGCGGGAGGCACGGAGTGGTGGGGATGGGCCGGGCCGTACGGTGGAAGGATGTCCTCAGAGCGCGACGCTAGTTGGGTTACGCCTCCAAAAACAAAGTTAAATAACGAGTCAAGAAGAAGCTGCAACGGAAAAAGGACATGAAGAAGACAGAAATAATCTACGGAGGGGATGGAGGCAGCGTGGCCGGGATAGACACGCTGGGGAACCCTGTGGGGCTCTGGTGGTGATACGGGGGGGGTCAGGTTGGGCTCCAGGTAGAGATTATAGGCCGGGGGGGGGGGGTGGACAAAGGGCGAGACGAAAAGATTGTGGCACAGTAAGTATGCAGTCGGCTGGTCTGGGGTGCGTGCGGAGAGATTGTGTATGGTTGCAGTACTGTGGGGTTTTAGGGTGAGGTTGGGGTAGGGGGTGGAGGAGGATGTGGTGTCCTGGAAGTGAAGAAGTGGGTGTGAGAAGGAGACCTCGCTGCGTCCTTTCGTTTGACAAATGTGTGGTAAACGGTACCAGTTGATGACTTGGACAGGTCGTTGGAGGTAGCGGTACAGCAGGGTTGGGCCGGAATGCCAAGAATGTGACTCTGGTTTACTGGTCGGTAAGGCGATTAGGAACAGGCGTAGGAAGGGGGGGCCCACAGATAGAGCCAGCTGGCTGTGAAAAATTGTTGAAGAGTTGGGGTGTGTTGCAACGAGGGGTGGAGGAGGGGGCCGGTCTAAGGGGTGGTGACGCGAAAAGAGAGGTGGGGCGTCTGCCGGGGGGAGCTGGAGGGTGGGGGAACGTCTTTGGGGGAGGGGTGGGGTCGAAAAGGTGGTGCAAAATGACCCTAGAGGGGAGGAAGCAGGGAAAGGGGGGGAGGTGATCAGGGGGGGGGAGGGGCGTAAAAGGGGATGAGGGGCGAACAAAGAGGTGGACATATAGGGGCGAGGCAGGGCGGAGCACATACTCGCCAGGCCCATGCTGCGAGTATGTGCCAAAGGAGTCAAGGTGATGGCGGGCCAATCTGGCCGTCAATGCCTTTGAAAATGTCACACAAAATCGAGATAACTGATATAATCGTCGGAAAATAGTGGTGCAGAGCTGCCAAACAGAGGACGTAACATATAAAAAAGGGCTATCATACAAGATTGATGGTTCCAGAATCTGTGATCAAGCCTTTTGGTTTGTGCGTTTTCTCGGCGCAGGAGTCATTCGGCTGTCGACATCAACCGACTGCTGGTTTGTAAAGCCATGAGGTCACGTCACCGATAGTTGGGATACGCCACAACCATGAAACCGCTAGAGAAGGGTAAGTATTGAGCGACCCGACTCCACCTACAGATGCCTAGCACTCAACAGGTACGTAACCAATTAGGTCACCACCATGAGTAACATGTATATGTTGTAACTGGCGCGGAGAGTGGAGTCAGATCTATTGCCAGACTATGGGGAGTGTGTGTGTGGGTGTCGCGAGGTCAATCAAGCGTGCAATGAGTAAGCCTGCACACCGGGTAGCGGAGACCGCCTCCAAAGTCGGGGGCTTCGTCAGGTCAATCGTAACGAACTCCATTGGGGAAGGACGGGACCCCATTTGATTCTGCTCTGCCTACAGGGGGGTCGATACAGGAGGGGACAGACTCTGAGGCCCAAGATCAGAAATTATGGATTTCTCGGAGAAAGATCGAGTTACGCGAGAACTTCCTTATAACACCCGTCGAAACTCACTGTGCCCGTCTTTCGCGACCAGCTTCACGAATCTCACTTCGGTAACAGAGCTAACTCGCTTTCATACTCCTCTTTTGTTATCCATGAAGGATAAATCATGTCCTCGCTATCCGCCCCCGCAACCGACCAAGTTATTGAAGAAGGGTCTTCCAGCTTGGTGCGATTATGGACCTGGTAAATTTTGTCAACTTGTCGTTTGGCAACTGATAATACAAACTGCTGTTGTTCGACTCTGCTTGCTCAACAAGCCCAGGAATGAGCCGATAGCATTGACCAATTAACCGCCAGTGTCGAAGTCTCTGCTTTGACCATGTGTTTCTAGAACAGACGGCCTTCAACAATTAGTCGCTCGTCGCGTCGTTCATCATTACATTCGAATTTTTAGTCAGTCAGCGGGACCAGGGGCGTAAGTCACGTCCACAGAGACTGGCACTCCTGTGTGTTTTGCGCAATGAGGTGTACGGTGGGGGAAGCCGTTGGCCCCGAGGGTGTTATTCGGGATTTCACTCATTGGTACATAGAGTCACGGGGGGAAATGAGAGTGTAATCAACGAAAGCTGTTTGAAATGACGACTCCTAAGTTGGACTCTCGACAATATCGATGTGGCACTCAACGGCAGAAAGACCGAAGTCGCTTGTCATTTTCGCTCCCGGTTCCTCAAAGACAAGCACGGAACACTGTCCAACCTACGGTGTGTGGTCACCGTGTCGAACCAACGACGACCTTCCGCCCCCCCCCCCCCCCCCACCTGGGGGGGGGCCCCGCTCCACCTCACCCGATAAGAATCTGTCAGTAGGCCCCGCATGTGGTCTCGCACGGCTGTCGGAGTGTGCGCGCCATAGCAGGAGGGTGCGTTCTTGAAGCCATGGCGCCTATAATATGTGAGCACCTTTAGTGCGCGGGGGTTTTTCTTATCGGCACTACTCGTTTTGGCTGTGAGACGTTTTACCTCTGCAAATCCGCCCCGCACAATAGCAGGGGGGGTCTCTGTTCCTGGGCAATTGAGAACATTTTTGGTGATCGCGTTCGTACACTGGGGTTTTCGCGGGGGTGAGCGGAATCGCACGTAGTGATTATAATTTTGTATTATTGATTATCGTGTGCCGCTGTCTAACCCTCGGAGTTCCCATAATAAGGAGGGGCCCGACTATGAAGTCGAGCACGGGAGGGCCCGTCTGAGTATATGGGCAACGTGCGTAGAGTAGTGCTGTCGTGTTCTGGTACGCGTGGGTAAGATGCGCGTGAGGGGTTGTTCCATGGAATCGGCTGTGCGGCTTGGGCGAGTGTGGCCATCTGAGGTGTGGTATACATGCGTCCCAATGCGCCGATCACCACCGGTATAACTCTGGCCTTGGTGTCCCCACATCCGCTGATCTCCAGCCGCAATTCCTAGTATTTCTCCTCCACTTTTTGATTCTTCCGAGGCAACAGGAATCTATGCAGTCATGCACTGTGCGTATGTGTGGTGTGTGTCTGGGTGTGTGTGTGTGTGTGTGACGGGCGGCGGGGGCCTTGTCGGAGCAACGATTCCAACGGTAGTCAAACTGGTATCGGGGGCAAGTTCAAATGGGGTAGTAGTGGGTTGCACTGGATGGGGGGATTGGACCGCGCATTGTGTTGGTTGCACCGTTCAGTTCATTCAGTCATGGACTGGGGAGATGGCAAAGTCAAAAGGCGTGTCAGCACGGGAGAAAAAAGATAGTCTAACGACGCGGGTCGTGATATCTATCAAGTTCAAATTGGTTAGGTGGGTAGCATGTAATAGTGAGGAGGTGTAACCCTATTGTTTTTGGTGTCGGTCAGGTCCTTTCAAGGTCACCATAGGAAATCGTCAGATATCTGGCCAACGAAACATTTTGGAGGACTTGTTTAATGGAAGTTTTCATTCTCTTTGTGAAATACAATCTGTGACCCGACTTTGACCGGTCATTTGACATTTTGACATTTTGACCTCACTTGACCTTTGACTCGGTGATTTTGTGCTCTTTTTTGTGTTGGCAGGGAGCGTCTTGTTAAGGGGCAGGCAACATCAAAGTCAATGACACTACCATACTATACGATCTCTTATCACAAGCTATCTCAATGGAATGTGGGAAGGTCAAGACAGCTAAATCGTCCTATAGGTCTCGGCAACGAAACATTTTGTGAGGCTGTCTTAATTGTAAAGTTTTCGTTCGTCTGGGTGAAATACGTCGTCTGGTGCCCGACTTTGACTATTGACCTATTGACCTTGTGACCTCATTGAACCTTTTGACCTGGTGATTCTGCATGTTTTTTTGTGTTGGCCGGAAGCGTCCTTGTAGACAAAAACTAAAGGTCATGACACTACCCATACTACGATACTCTTATCCAGCCATCCTCGATGCGGTGGAAGGTCAAGACGCAACACAGTAAAAAGTGGATAAATTTGGCATGTTACATCTGCTCGGTCCAGCATTAATTCTAATGAATGCAAAGATCTATTAAGTTCAAATTAAGCGTGTGGGTTGGATTGTACACATGATGGAAGATTAACCCTATTCTTTTTTGTATCAGGTCAAGGCATCCAGGTCACCACATAGGCCATCCTAAATCTCTGCAACATTCATTGTACGAGTGAGAACAAGCTATAGCCATACCAGCGGAGAACAACTATTTCCCCCAGTGAAGAAGTAACAATTCTGAATTGTCATTTTATTGTAATTCCTGATATGTTTGAGTATTGGACTAGCAACCAATTTATTTTCACCCCAGTGAGACGTAAAATAAATTCTCGAATTTGTCATGCTATCATTATTCCTCCTACCTGTTTAAGATTGGGGCCGAGCACCAGTGACCAGCCTATTGTTCCTCCTGATCATGTAGTGGTGTTTGCTACGGTGGGGTGGCAATTTTTTTCTTTCACGCACCCCCCCCCCCTCCAGGTTCATGGGCACTTCTGAAATGAAAATTAGCCCTATTGTGAAGCCTGCATCACTGCATTTATTGACATTCCCTGATTGCAACGGCATAAACGCCTCTGCTTGCGTGTATACCTCCTCTCATATTAGTGTTATAATTTTCGATCACCAGTGCTGTGGTGCCCTCTTCCTGAAATTGGGTTGGCTCCACTCCCCTCCTCTCCACCCCCGTCCCCAATAAAAATATCCCCCAGTGAAGACTTACATTCTTGAATTGTCATTTTATTATTATTCCTGATATGTCATAGAATTTGGACTGCAAACCAGTTTTGACCAGCCTACATGTACCTCCTGATCAGCAGTGTTGTTGCACGAGTGGTGGTGGGGAAATTTTGTCTTACATGCACCCCCCCCCCTCCCCCAGCTTATAGGCAGCTTGAAAATTGAAAATTTTGCCCATGAAAGCCTGCATCACTGCATTCAGTGACAAATTCCTAATTGCAGGCAAGAAACGCCCACGCCTCTTCTTTGCGTTACTTCCTCTCATTAGTGGGTTTTATTTTACATTTAATCCAGTGCATTTTCTCAGGGAAAGGTACAACATTGGGATTAGTAACCATGAATCGCTGGGAGGGTGGGAGAGGGGGGGGGGGGGTGACAAACTGGCAATTTTTCCATGGCTTATATTTATATTTACTCGAGGGGAAAAATGCCAATTTGTTGCTTTACATTAATTGAAAACGGTGATATGATCTCACATTTCCCATTTAACGAGTTATTGGCAGCAGAATGCACACCAGAAATGTCCTGCTGAATTCAATTTTGAACACCTATGGCCCTGCCATTAATCCTCTTCACCACTGTCCGCCATTGTGTGTGTATACTAATGATATCTTCATTTGGCTGGTAACATTCCCAATCCTCAAGAGGAGTCATTCTCTCAAGTTGTGTGTGTGAGACTGCAAGTGACCACACATAATAAACTTTTGACTGCCGGTCAGCCTTCAGTTGAAATGTACCACTGGCACTGGCAATGCTCCAGAGGATGATAGAGTGGTAATCCCAAATATTCTCTGAGTGCCTTTCAGTCTATACTGTTGTCTGATTGTTTACACCTTCCCCTATTGTGAATGCAAAAGCACACGTCATGATGTGAATTCCTTGACAGGCAGGACTGACAATCGGTATATGACAAGCCCTGTGATTCATAGACAAGCCTAATGAGGGGATACTGTGGTGTGGTTCGAGCAGTGAGAGGGTAGTGAGTTAGGAGGAAAGAAAGCAATTGGTCAGGAAGCTTCTGAAGTGGGGAAGGGAACAACATTTGCGGCATTTTTTGCTATTGAGCTAAAAGTGAGGGCATTACCCTCTACCCCGGAAAGGAAAGAAATGGCAGGGGTTTTTGAGTCTATAAAGTATCTCTCTTCTCCCCAATGCCTCTCTATCTGGTGGTGTTGGAATTCACAGGATGATTTGAATCTAGTTTAGAAAAGTGATTGCCGAGATAAATAACATTTTAAATAAACAATTGGGCCAGAAGTCATATCGGATCAACATTAACTGAGCCCACATAATCCGAATGTCTCAATATATATACACTAGTAACTGACAAAGTCTTGTCTGTTCCTTACCTAATTGTATTATTATCAATGCAGCCATATATTTCGTTATGGGACGGTGCTGCATGGGGTGGGCCAAATTGAGAGACATTCCCCAAACCCCACCATATTTAGGAAGACTATGGTTGCTTGAAAGCTTTTGTGAAATTTTCCCTAAAAATGGCAATAGAACATTTGATGGACTGGTAAAGAGGCTATTGAGTACAATGTATTCTGACAGTTTCTGCCTGCTGAATTGCATCACCACCCATTGACCCAGACAGGTGAAGTCATTGCACTCTGGGTGGGTCAACAAAATGATTAACCCCTCAGTCACTTTTGGGTGCCTAAAAATAAATGAAAATTGAGGCACCCACATTCACTTTGGAAGACCACAGACTACTCTGGTGTACATATTGTAACGATGACTGCAACGACTTACCCCTCAGTCTTGGTGATATTAACGACATATGGTACAAGACCAACATGTGAGACACCATTGCTATTGGACACTGAATGTATGACAATGTCACCTTGTCCAGGTAGTGGAGGGGTGCCCAATTGACAATATATAGGCCTGACTGCACTTCTCTTTCCCCACACATATGACCCCCAAAAGAGATTTTTTTCCACATTTGTTAATGATTTGATGATGTTGGTCGTCCGATTCCGATCACTGCCACTTCATTCAATCCATCGGCCTTTTTTGACCACACCAGTCAATTATGAGTGATGAATGTCGATAAAGTTGGTCCTTATCCTTTAGCTTGCCTGCAGTCTGCCGATGCTGGGGCTTCCCACACTTAATGGAAAACGTTGAGATTCACTGGTTCCTCGTGACTTACTTTCACTCTTCAAGATACATTACTTACCAAGTTCATTTTTCAGTATTTCCTTCAATTGCCCTCAGATGACTTTTTGACCCGGTCAAAAGCAACAAGCATCTCTTGCGGGTAGTAAATATTGCAGGTGATTGGGTCGTTTTTGTCAAGTTGTGGTTTGAGTGGGCAACAAACATCTTGCAGGTTGATATACCTGAATAAGGGGAAACATGTCGGGGAAAAAAAGGCAAGGAATTCACTTACGCCAGAGTTGCGTTCTTGTTCTCTTCCTTCTCAACTATGTGGGTGTCGATTCAGTATTGCTACGCCGATTATTGTGGTTTCGTTCGTGGCTTTGTTCACTACTACCAGGTGTGGTCTCCGTGCGCTGATTACTCTGCCGTTCGCACCTCGAAGTTCCAGAGGATCTTGGCCTTGGAGCAAACGTATTGTTACTTTCCGTCGGATCCCGTAGTACTGACATATCCCATGTTGTAGTGCGGCCGCTACGCTACGTTGTTATGCCTTTCGTATAAAGACTTCCGACGATCACCGAGCAGGCCGTTGTTATATGAGCCACAGTTTCGTCTTTCTGGTGGCTCATGCGACATTTCGGGTCACTCGATGTGCGGATGAACTTTCGCTGGTGACAACTGGTGTTCAGGGCCTGACTTGGGCAGCTGTTATCAGTGGCCTGTGTCTCCTCTTGAGCCGGTTAGCTTGTTGCATCCAATCGATAGGCGTTCTGTATCTGGGGACCTGGCGTTTGTATTGTCCGTGTGTAGCGGTTTGCTCTGACCCATTTGTCCGTACACTCTTTCTGTCAATGGCCTTGTTCTTTCCGTTTATACCCCGTGGCACCTCATCCGCCACACAGCTCTATAGTGGGCCTCTCGTCCCTGTTGCTGCGGATTTTGGTATTCCTGGAGTCCGGCACACCGGAGTGTCATGGGTGGCCGCGACCCCCTCAGGCCCCTCCCGCCGTTACTTCGTGGGATGTACAGCCGGTGCACGTCAGCTCCGTGGGTGTAGTCCACCGTACTTGTTCATCGTTTTCATCGCTCGTCTTGCGGTCCAGCCCTCAGCCAGCTCTTGCTGCGTCCTAGTCTACTATGCCACGCCGTTTATAGGTTGTGATGCAGGCAGGGTGGGTGTGTTCATGGCATGTATTTTGTTCTGCCCATTGAGCTTGGACTGAGGATCGACGAGCTTCCTCCTGGTTGTTTTTTTTAAAAACAGTTTGTTGCGATGCCTTGTCTTGACCTCGCCGCTGTTTGTTCTTCATGTTCTGCAGTATGCCAGGTATCCGACCCCTCGTTAGGGTCGTCATCCATGATCTCCCGATCGTGAGGTCAAGGCCGTCGGTCAGATGATTTTTGCCCGGTGGATGATATGCCTGGCACATTTGTCAAGTCCGAACTTCATGGAGATGTTGTCACTGAATATCCTCACTGTCCCAATCAGGGTTGTGAGGTTTCTCATCTTGGCGTACAATTCAGATCATCATGTCGAGAGGTGGTTGTGATTTTATGGCCAGTCTTGAGCTGGAATCCCGGTCTGGCCTGCCCGTAAAGAAGGTGGCTCAAGGGTTGAGAGCCATTGCAGTGCAGGAGCGGAGAGAGTGCATCCCCTGGAATATTTCACACTCAATCTTGATGTCGGCGGGGGGTTTCCCCCCATGTTGGACCGGTGACCAGATTTCCATTGACTTCTCTACGGAGTCTATATTTTTAATATTATTATTACTATTAGTACTCTTCTTATTATGAGCGAGAAGGGATGGCAATTAGGGAGTCACTTATCATATCAGGTACGATTATATGGGTACCTTTTATGCTCGTTCCTTGATAGAAAGATAAAGATTATTAAGATTTTGGGTTTATAGTCTGTATCAAGGACAGCGCCTCTACACGACTAGCGACTTCACCCACAGGCATTGGCACCATGATAGGACCTTGACCTGCACCACCAGCACGTTCGCTCATGATCTACTACACCATGGCAGCCAACGCAGCGGCGCCACTCTGGTACCTGAGGCCGGTTCCCACTTTTACAAGTGGGTAGCGTGTGACATTCGAGGAGACCTGGCCTTTCAACAGCACTGCACAAAAAGCCCTCTGGCTTTCAATGGGATGTAATTGGTCCGGAGCTTCTACCGGACTGATTCGCCTCCTCACTTCGTGTAACGTTGTGTGAATTTATGGCAGAACCAGTTGGCCTCCTCGGAATTTTCGAACTTATGGGTATATATATTATCATATATGCCCTGAAACGTGTGTCACATGTCAACTGGCTGAGCCTCTCCTCAATTTTTGTTATGGTCTTACCGCCTTTCCGTTTCTTTCAAGGTTTCAAAGGCATATTGGGGCGCATCTGGTTCTGGGCATGCTAACAGATTGAAAATATTTTTGTGTGTGTTATTATTAATTTCGTATTGCTAAAAACGGAAAATATAATGAATCACTTTGTTTGAAAATCGCATCACTGTTTTCGACGGGGATCTGTCCATTTTCTAATTTCACCATGTTGGCAGCCATTTTGGACTCCATTTTGAAAAAAATCGACGTTCTCCATTTGCATGGGCGGCATCTTTTTTCTGAAGAACTAGACACCTGTGGCTACTCAAATCCGATGAAAACAGATTCTTTACGATTTTTTCGCAGATTGGCAAAAGTCGTCTAAATTAGGGGTTACTATTTATCCGATGATTTGAAACGGCACACACATGTACCTAGGTAAATCTTCATATGAGTTTCGAAGTGGTCAGACCGATTCACACGAAAATCAGTGGGTGAGGGATTAGGGAAGAGTTGTCCGGAATAACAGCGATGATTTCGAAGTCCACCTGAGTTCAAGTTTGCGATTTTCCAAACTTGCGGCGTTTCAGAACGGAACTCAGATCCGATGTTAATGATTCAGGTAAGTATAGTCATGTGAGGTGGTACAGCAAACAATACAGCGCAGCTGGCTTGGCTAAGGGCATTGCCCACTGGCCCATTGTTGCTATAGGTCCAGGTAACGCCTTTAAAAGCAAACGGATTCCTATATATTGACTGGATAGCAATCTTTTATTTCAAATGCAATCTAGTGCACATCACTCCCCTACCCCCCCCCCTCCATACATTTTCACACGAAAAATGCCTATAGTTGTATCGCGAGGCAAAATTGCCGACTTGCTCAGCCATGAACCAATAAATAGGCAAGGAATGAGAGAGGACGTTCCATCCACCAGCCAGTGCTTTGAGAGAGGGCGGGGTATGTGAGAGGAGGCCAGGGGGAAGGATGGGGAGGAAGAGAGGAAAAATTTAATTAATAATAATCAATAACAGATTACATAGTGCACGAAGAATAGAAAAACATAAGAAAGAAAGAAAAGAAAGAAAGTGAGTCACTGACTACTCATGGGGTCGTACATGCCATTAGAAGGCCTCTCTCTTAGCCGATCACCCTCCGTGATCATGCAGGCGATCAGACGGTACAATTTCCAGGCCTCGATCGGGTTTTCCCCAGGGTGCTACAAAGTGCAAGTGCCTTTGGGTTAGTTGAAAGAATGGCGTCCGCCACTGCCCGCAAAATCGCACGAGAAAAACCACATGGTACAACACCTCCCGGGCCATTTCCTATGGCTTGCAGCTTGCCCAACACCCCCTGCAAACCCGAGGCCGGCAAAAAACTAGGCCTTGAGGCGGCCCTCGAGGGCCGAGGCCGGCCCCGAGTCCAACACTGAATTTCCCACAAGCTTTCGGTAGCTTCCTGATAGTACCCCCTGAGCATTCTTTCTTACTTATTGGTACCATATCGCTATTTTGTTGCTCTATGGTTCGAATAAAGTTCGAATCCAATCAATCATCAATCTTGATCAGGAAGTTCTGGCCGGACTTCATGTTATCGGTTGTGACGACTGCATGGACTGTGTTAAAGTCTGCCAGGTGACAGAGAATGTAGGGGGATCATGGTACTCCACAATTGCGTAGATACCAAAGCGTACTGATCTACATGCACACACGTACACACTACAGTCTTGAAGAAAAAGAAACAGCATGACAAGGTGCATGCTGCGTCGTTTCTCTCATTCTCTGTATAGGGAAAACCGTGTTCGATTGTCCTCTAAACAGGCGCGTTAACTGAGGAGATTGTCGGAGGGGGGGGGGGGGGGGGGGGGGGGGGAGGTTCGGAAACCCAAGGGAAAGTGCGCCCTCTAAATGCTCACTTCTCCCTATGGCAAATAGGTACAATTTTTGGGCCCTAGACAAATGCTGCTGCAATATTTGATGAATAACAGCTGCGAAACCCGTGAACTGCAAAAAAAGTGTTGTGTTAAAAATTCATTGAAACTTGCGGCTGGGGGGGGTTCTGCACAAACCCCCCCCCCCCCCGTGGGTAAGCCACTGCCTTGAACTAGGGGAACGGAAAGTCTGGGAGCATCACTGTGAACCGCGGGGGGGGGGGGGGCTTGGGGCGAGTGTGCCAAACAAGAGTTTCTTCCCTGCCCCAGTCTTCTTGGGCTGACCGCCCCCCGCAGGAGGCAACAGTACCATTTTGAGTGTTCTATGAAGTCTGTGGTATTACCCGATGCCCTACCAATTGTGCCAGCCACCCGTTATCCTCTAGACTAGTCTTCCAATCGAACCCCCATTTTTCAACTTTGACAGAAGAGTGGCCCCCGTGTTGGAAAATCCCATTCCAGGACCCCACCCCTTCAAACACAATCACTAAATAACAGTACATGCCCTAGATGCAATATTCAGCTTGTAATCAGGGGACTTGTGTCAATCGACACAGGGTCTTCGCAGATACTGACTGGATTATTTTTAAAAAGGTTTACTGTCACGAGGACATACCCCTTCCAAACGGCAGTCAACTTACATGAATCACTCGCCCGGCGAACATTCAACAAAAAGTTGATGAAACCCGGTTGTACGGTCCAATCGGCACCACGGCTCAATGGTATATGGCAAACACCCCATCTTTCAAGTTGCTAGCATGTGATTAATAATATAATAATAATGATAATATAATAATAATAATAATATAATAATAATAATAATAATAATCAACGGTTTTGTTTTGTTGAGCCGTGACAATACCCCAGCAAATACCCCCCAACGTTTGCTCCATGGGTTAGGTTCGGGGTAGGGGGCGGCTACCGGTATAAGTTTGGAGGGGGCCGCCCGGAGGTAACATGTGGGGGATAGTGGGGTCCAGGAGGTAGGTGGTCCGGGGAGTTGTCTGCAAGCGACCAGTCTGCAAAATGACAGATAGGCACCAGAAAAACCAAAGATGGCTTAGTTGATTCCATGACGGGTCCTGAGCATTCTGACGTTGTCTTATTTCCCTTATTTTCTGAATTCTGTCATCCTCAGATATGACTTTTGACCTGACCCCAAAACAATAGAATCATGTTCTAGTATGTAAATCACATAATCAAGGTATGAGCTTGAGCTATCAGGTGGAGTTTAGGTACCTATCCTGTTCACAAGCCAACTTTGCTCCCAACTTCATTATTTTCAGTTTAACCAACCACACGGAAACATAAGAAAGGCAACACACCAATTCAGCTTGATCATCAGCAAGCTCAAGCACGAAAACAAGGGTGATTAGCACAGGTGGGTGGAGCGTCGGCCTTCCAACCCGGAGACCGGAGTTCGATTCCCGTTCGGTCATACACAGACTTGGAACGGTACCTGTTGCCTTCTCGCTGGAGGACGCTCACACAGGATTGGAGCAGGGACAAACGAGGGGTAGCAATTTGCAAAGTTGCCGTCTGCGTTGATTTAACCCCCACCCCCACATTGAGGTACCAGCAAAGAGGCCTTTTTGCCTTATTTTGGTACCTGGTGAGGGATTGCAGCTGACAAAAGGTGCAGTATCCGGTCTGCATCCCTGCTGGGCTTTGATGGGTTGATCCTCTGCTCGGAAAGTATACCATAAAAAAAAAAATACTTCTGGACCGCTATATTCTGTTCACCATGTTTTCAGCTTGACCTCTGTTGATCAGGTGTCATTTGACCTTCCGCAAAAGCAAGCGGTTTCATACTCATTAAGGGGGACCCACATACCGAGTAATGAAACCGATCCATCTAGCAGTCTAGGTAGAGTCACATCACGTGATCACAAGCCTGAATTGGCCAAAAATTCGTTCGTTTTTCAGCAATCCCCTCCCCCATTTTATATCCGAAAGTGACCCCCAACCACAACAAAAACAAAGAGCGATCCCCGGAGTTACAGGATTCTCATGGCAACTTTACTGCTCAGTCTTTCTACCCTGCATTTTTGTGTTTAATATCAAAAATTATCAAATGATGTCATAAAACTCATTTCAGAATTGTCAGCATAAATGCTGGAAACCCTTTTTTTGATACTCCGTCCCGTGATTCAAAATTTGAAACTCATTCAGTCCTTCCTCTTGGAATATCTGAAAAGGACAGATTTTCCCGAATTTTTGGCCAAGTAAAGTGTCCTCTTGCCAAATCCACTTTTTTTTGTAATTTTTTTCCTAGGCTGGATTGCCTGGGAAGAGTTGTAGTTTTTTTTACGTTGCTATAGAATTTGAAATCATCCTGCCAATGGAATCACGAATACCTGCGCGAATAGTGAAACTTTGTCAGCAAATGAGAATCGCCCCAAATGTGTTTCTCACACTCTTCACCCCTAATTTCCACAAATTTTTATAGTTCCCCAATCTTGGGGAGAAAATATGTGTTTTGTGATTTTTCAGCAGGCGTGTGCAAAATTTAAGTGAGAGATAGTCGCGAATATTCGCAACACACTACACACACGCACCACACTAACGGACACTTTCGCGAGTGCACCTCATTGTTGGATCACTCGGCACCAATGGATACCCCCCCACGGGTACTCTCAGTGGAAGTTCTTACCAACTTTTTTCACCATAGCAACGTTGCTATGGCAACGAGCACATAAATCTAGGTGAAATCTTCTCTTCTTCTCCGTCTTCTCTTTTTCTTCCCTCTGGCTTTGAGTGACATTACGTAGGAAATTTTCACGATATTCAAAAGACACTGTAAGCTTTACAACAACCGGGTTATATTGTAGGAGAATGGAAACTGAATGTTAATAGGTTTTTCCCAACAACCCCATTTCAATACGATTTCCTATGTGGAGTTATTGGCCTTCTAAATTTGGGCCATTGTTCAGAGAATTGGGGAGAATCCCAATTGCGCAATTATGCATGAACATGTGGACAACACGGAATTATGGTATGTATGTCATTGTTTCATTTTGTTTGAATATTCAACATTTAGCAGAACTTCTTTTGTCTTTCTCTCACCACAGTAACCATAAACCCCTACCAACCCCTACAAGCAATCCTCTCCCATAGACTAATGTTTTTCGAAGTGAATTATGTTGCATTCAATAGAAATTCAAGAATGTTTTCAGTAATGAGTCATTCATTATTGCAAGGATGGGATGCTTTTTTCGATCTTGCAGTGCGTAATAACCCATGCACAACCTCATAAACTGTCACTCCTCTGTAAGTAAAGTCGTATTAACTTTCGGGTTCGGACTGCCGCAGCTTTAATCGAGCTAATATTTAGCCTTTTCATTTATAATCATCCCAGTTGTCCTTCACGATCTTCTTATGGAATATCACATGAGTAGAGCAATGCGTCTGGCTCTATGACGAGGGCCCGCTTTGAGAAAGGGATGAAAGACTAATTCAAGAGTAGTGAAGACAGCTTGTTTGATTCTAGACTTGAAAAGATGAAGATTGTAGGAAGAGGAAAGCAGGAACAATGCCAAGCTTCCAACGGCTAGCAGGTTCTGACAACGGATAGGACGATGAGAAACAGAGCGGGCTGGAGGGATCGCAACAGTATAAATGGGTGCATTCCTGCTTGTCAGCCGATTTACCCGAGATGGGATGAAGGGTGGGGGCAGGGGCGTACGAAGGGTTTGATGGTTGGGGGGTGTAGAGATTTGTTTTGCCGACGAATCTGGCAATGGTAACTGATTGGGGGCGGGGTCTAAGGGGAGGGGGTGTCCCCCTCACCCCCTCCCTTTGAAATTTTTCATTACATTTGCGCGGCTTGAGCGGAGGGACAGTTTTTAATGACTTTTTTTCTCGGACGTGAGAAATTTGGCCTTCATGCGGTTTGTCACCCTACTGGAACCGAATTTTCATGCCATGAGACGTACATTCCAATCATCGTTCATATTTTTACATGAAATGGTTGGGGGGGCTGATGTATATAGCATAGAACCTGTCACGCGATTTTAGTATAGTTTTTCATTATAATATGAACGGTCAGTCTCGGCCAAATTTAATAGTGCCAACTGCTGTCGGGGTTGCAGCAAGTTGACTTATCCCTACCCTTTGTTAGTGAAACAGTCCCTGTTTCCTTCTCTAATGAGAATTCTAGGCATTACATCGATTTTATCAGTCTTGTCCCTTGATCACATAATGTACTCAGCTGAGGAAAAAACGGTGTCATGGTGATAGGAAGTCAATTTCCACCTTCCAGTGGATAAGTCACTGATCAAAGAGACCTTGAAACCAATTACTAACCAGATCTCAGCTTATTCTAACGATCAACGGGCCGGCGATTCGGCGGTCAGTGTTCGGAGCATTTCAAGCCACCGTATTGTAATGTTGAATATTGAACTGTCCCAGATTGCAATCTGGTGCAATATCGTACATCAAATTGGTTTTTCAGTATTACTACTTGATCCCGCTCACCACGTACGCGGACCCTTTCAATTTGGGACGCCAAAAAAACTAGCCCGCTCCTAAACAATGCCGATTTTGATGGCGTCGTTGAGTGAGGAACCAACGATCAATACAACACACTGCGCGCGAGCGCCCAAAAATTTGCACTTCAATGGGCAATTGCATCGGCAAGTGTTCTGTCGGCCTTTAGACTTCTTTCACTTATGGCCTTATTGTATCTCGAACCAGATTTTAAACTTCAATTCGGGTGGCCCAAACACTTGGGTATTTCCTCCTGCCTGAATTGTTTTATCAAAAAAACTGGTATGCCCTCCTTAAAAGATCTCGCCTGTCCTCTAGCTCTGCGCTCGCTGATTCCCCCCTAAAAACCGACGGTTCATTGTTGTTCATATCGGAGAAATTCTTTTTTCCTTTGTTTCAGCAAATGCCCTTTAATTTTTTTTTAGGTTCTTCTGGAAGATAGGACAGAAACCAAAACTTTCAAAGAACTGTCGTCCCCTCGCTGGAAAATAATGTCAAACGCTAACGCCTGTATTCCCCCTTTTGCAAAATTACCGACAGACTTCGTCCACTCGTCCAATTTGGCCGGCGTGCTTTCTCTTGCCGACGCTGATGGGTCCACTTAGATAAGAGCCAAAAGTCGAAATAGCTGGTAATAAAGTCGGTCTTCCGTTTTTTCTTCCTATCACCTCTTTCCATGCGCCGGTCGTCCCCCCACACTCCCTTACTTCCCTTTTCCTTTTCCTTCGTCCCTTCCCCTCTTTCTCCTGTCCCCCTCTCCTCTTTTCTCTTCTTTTCTCCTCTCCTCTTTTCCTCTTCTTTTCCCCCGTTCCTCTTTCTCCTTTTTGCCGACAGACCGAAATTTGCCGACGGCACTAATTATTGGGGTGTGTGACCCCCCCACACCCCCCTCACAACCCCCCCCCCCCCCGCATCCGCTACGGCCCTGGGGGGGCTCCTAGAGCTCACTCATAGGAAGCAATGCCCACAGAAAGGGAGCAATTTGTGCAGTCCTGAGTAGGTGCCCGGGACTACGATTTACTGTATTTCCAGTATTATTACTGAGTATCGGTAGGCTTTCTGTATGGTGGGTGACGCCAGCTCCAATCTTCTACAAACGTAAGCCTCGCATATTCGCGATTTCGCGCCACACCCCCGCTTAATCACTTCCGCTTCGGGCCCTTGCAGTCAGCTGCTTCGCTAACAGTAATTCATTACTCTTACTGTTGTCGCCGGTGTGGCCTTCTCAACCCCCATGTGTATGACCAGACCGCTCTCCCCACCAGTCGTCACGAATGTTGCTTGTATATTGTACCACAAGAAGGCATAGGCCTATAATGATAATATTTCTAAACGCATAAATGAGTTGTGTGGGCACACATACGGGAGACGCTGTTGGCATTCGGGAGTGTAGTTCCCGTTACATGAAAACTCCACACAGGAAGCCTTCCAGAGTGTGAACCGGGACGTGTTTGGTCTCTATGGAAGCCAGAATTGAGACCATTCCCGCTTATAGTTATTGATTTTGTTACCTGTTTTTTGGGTTGGAGAGGTTCTGTGTCGTCATAGCAGTTGCCTCGATGGTCCAAGTGGACAAGCAGTCAGGCGCCTCTGTTTTCAGTTTCGAATGATTAGCCAAACTCGACATATTAGAGAAATAAGTCGTGACGTGAGACTGGAGTTATAGTCTATGGTGTCGTACCGTACCCGCCACGTAGGCGCGTTTATTAGAATCACGACCGTCATCTACATCCTGGACAAATCCTTATTGAGACCTCGGCAGACGATACCCTTTCCGAATTCGCCTTATCCGAGTTTCAACGATACTGATCGAGATGTCCTCCTTCGGGTACGATTTCAGAAGGTTTGTCTGGGGGAACCCGCGACTGCATCTTATCAATCGAGGCTCTGAAGGAACGGTAAGGTTTGAGCATATGGGATACTTTTCTCGCCTACGGCCGGACAGGTCTACGCAAACCACAACGGCGACGTAAGGCTTGCGACCGTTATCACAAGTACAAGTTGAGGTCGATCTTCTGAAGAACCTCAGTGTCCTCGTCTTACAGATTCTCGATCTCTTGGCCGATAATCCTCCCGGATGGTACCCCATACATCGTCACGAGGCAGGTATGGCGTCCTACGTCCGACTCAATCGTGAGCTCTGTCCGACGGTATGAGAGCCGATGTGACTCTCTACCAATTGGGAATCTGCCTCAGTCGTCTGTCCAAGACATCGGAGGATGGAGAACGACCCACTTGCTGATATCCTTTCAATGACTATACGCTAACCTTGTCTTCAGCAGTTAGGATCAAAGGTAATGCGCTACCGCCTAGGTCCCACGCACTACTGAAGTACATGGTCCGAAAACAACTTGCTCATGGGGACTGTTTGTTGGCATTATGCATTCCATGGGTGCGAGCGTCCATTGCAACTTTTGTGGGTCCCACTTGGTATTGTGTTGGTATCATGTGGTCCGGTCTTCATGGAACCTGTGTGCATTTTTCTGGCCCTGATTACAAAAAAAAAATTCGAGCCCGTTAGTAGCAGACATTTTGGTCATTTCTTTTCTCAAGATTTGTTTCCATTCATTTTTTTCGTCCAAATTTACATTCCCAGAATTGTTTTTGTTCCCCTCCGCGCCTATATATATGTTTGCCAAACGCCATCACCTCAACCCTCCTCCTACTGATTAAACAACTCCTCTGCCCGGAATATTATTTTATATATAATATCTATATATTATATATATATATAGATATTGATATATATATCTATAGATATATATAATATAGATATATATATATATTATATATATATATATATATTATATAATATATATATATATTATATTTTCATCAAATCGAGTTGCCTCGCGAACCCTATAGTGAAGGGTCATGCCATTTAATGCGCTCTAGCCGAAATAAGCAGGCGGACCATATGAAGAGGGTGGGGTATCCTAATGGTATATAGCTTCACCGGGCATGATACTCCTGTATTCACATAAATCAAGACACACCAAAACGAAAACATGGACCTGAACATGGGGTGGTTGAGAGACTTGAGTGAGGGCGACATGGTGTCAGTAGGTGTTTACGTCCCGCATAATGCTAGCAAAACGCATGTCACTGAGGTTTCGCCGGCAACGGCTCCAATGAAACCTCTAGGGGCCATGCGTCGGACTGAAACTGGTCTTTTTCGAAGAACTACAACTGGCCAGCGGTGTTGTAGCCTCATCACCGTTAACTTGCACTCTTGCCGGCCTGTAGTAACAAATATTACTCGTTATAAATTTTCATCGTATGTTTTTGTATATTGAGGTCGCAACTCTTTCTTCGGTCCTTGTATGTCGAGTCCTAGTCTTGCCGGGCCCGGACTGCACAGTGTAGTATCAGTACCATGGCCCGCCCTCGAACTAGCAAATAATTATCATTAATGTCATCTTCATGATTTTCTAACACTAACCGAAAACATGGAAGCTAGATTCACTAGTTTCTTTACAAAATTGGTAGATCATTTCGAATTTCTTTTCTTCCCTACACACACAAAAACGTTTAAAAAAAAACATTTTTAACAATTTCCTGATTGTTTCGAAACCGTTTTTTTGGTGAGTAACACAAGGTTTAGGAGAATGTTTCCCGCACGTTTTCACAAACGTTTTGAAGAACGTTTTTCTGAAAAACCTCTCCAAATTTTCTGAAAGTGTTTCTGAAAAGGGTTTTGGTGGGCAAAGATTTGGCGCCAAACGGATTTAATTATGTTAGTGTGTCGAGGTATTATTATATTATCGTTTGTTTTCCTATGGTCTTGCTGTGACTCCTACATTTGAAGTGAAATTGAATTTTCTAGAATATTTTTCCCAACAGTTCTGGAGGTATGGAAACGTCTTCCGCACATTCGTGTTAAAACGTTTTCAGAAAACATATACGAAACAATGTTTCGAAACACGTCGTTTTGCTGTTGATAGTAACGTTGAGCTACTACCTGCACGGTCGTTTCTCGCCCATTGCGCATATTTTGTGCATTTTATTCTGACAATATTTTATGTGAATTTCTATATTAATGATTCTGTACGGATTCCTATTGGTATATTTTCGTTTATTCATCTTATTACTCATAGGTTAGTAACTGGGTGACCGTTCACACCCTCCTCGTTTGCTTGCAGTGCTATTGACAGGTTACCTCGCGCCCAGGAATAAAAGAATCCCGGTACGGGCCCCCTACAAGGGCCGCTCACAGTAGGCCGCTCCAACATACACCGTCATCAAGGCCCACGCCAAGGCGTATCACCAGGACAAGGAGAAAAATATCATCATGGTTTTCCGGTGGCCCAAAATCTCGTAGAGTTGCATTGCTGACTTCGCAATAACGAAGACCCGAGTAAGTCCGACGATGTCACTGCTGCCGAGGGAGATACATGCAGTTTTGGAGGGTGGTAAGTCCTTGGTGGCATTGGCCGGTGGTCGATTCATACGCCAGGTAAAAACATAGTACATGAACCCCAGAATGTTGCACCTTCTGTGCTTCAGTGTGCACCATCAGGATGATTACCTAGCAATTGGTAAACAGCCACATCTATGCGCCTACGAGTGTCAATTATCGTCAGGGATTTTTTTTCTGGTGGGAGGGGGGGTGTAAAGACCAGCCCAATAAGATGGATTTACTAGGGCAAACTGCCAATAGATAGGCCAAGAAGGTGCGTTGGGAGCGCAGTGAATGTACGTTAATAGCCAACCTATGCGATCACATTACTGATCAATCTTCAACTCCGATTCAGAAAGCCATAGTTGATCACGACACCCATCATTCGCAATTGGCTATTTACTAGAGAGGATCGAGCAGGTACATTTTTAATGATGGTTAGTAGGGTGTGTTGGAGAAGTCCGAAAGTTCTGGAGGGCAGTGAGTGTGAGGTTTTTAAGCACAAAACAGGTACGTTATAAAACTTGAGTACTTAGTACTGTAACCCCTTCAATATTTTCCACACACCGGTTTTGCACATTTACAGGTTTTGTCTCACGCTATTTATAAGACTGAGATCTATCCGGACACTAATGGGTGGAAGTTCGCAATAAGAGCGTTTGCTCAAGGACTACCGCATCGAGGCTTCCCTCGTTCACAGAAGCGGAAAAGGCCTATATCAAGGGGCCAACGACTTCTTCGGTTTGACCAGCTTACTTTTCGAGCGTATGTCGAGCGCAGGAAAACACCGACGAGAACCTAACTAACGAGGGCGATCAGGTATGATTCTCAGTCCCACGATGACCAAATTCTACAAGACTGGGAGGCATTCGTTTCTGACTTGGTAATGGTTTTTCCTACTACTAATATTATTCGTCCTATTAGTCAGTCCAAATCTCAGATTGGACTTCTTCCACATACGGCAGCCGTTTCTCGATTTAGCCAGCTCAGGGTTCCAGTGCTGTCAAAATGTAATGCAACTATATTAGTCCGATTGTCCATAAATTTCCGCTACCACCCGCCAAGCCAGTCCTTAAGCAGTTAACGACTCAGACTGGCCATTGCTCCCTGTCCCGTTACTGTCAAGCATCAGGGTCACTGACCACCAGTAGGGGATATTGCCTACGCGTGTCACTGACATCGAAAGGTCATTGTTGTGCTGGCTGAACCAAATCGTAACTCATAGGAAAAAATGGCTTGTATAGGGGATTTCGCCACCAAACTAACACAGGCATCAGTGAAGTAACTGGCTTGATCGTACATACATTCTAGCGGCTGCGTCATGGTCACGCAGAAAAAACTTGCTAATATTGGCATTATGCAAAAGTGGTATTGCTCCCAGTCCTTGTATCCCTTTGTTCGTTTGAAGCGTAATTATAAGGGCAGAAAAACCCTTACTTCACTTCACTAAGTCAATGTTCAACTATCAATCAAGCGGTCATCTCATGATAAAGCCACCACGCGTGCGCGTGGTGAACCTACCGCGATTCGATCTGAGGCGAGTTCCAGCTGACGCACTTATAGACTATAGTCTAGATAATATCGACGTAGCAGCCTCTGTTGACGTCACAACTAGATCCCAATGGAGACCTTTGGGCACTTCGGGTGTATATTCGACTCTCTGTTCTTGTTTGTTGAGAATACGGGACTCGTTCTGCAGTGTTGGACACATACATGCACATAACCTTCGTTCTATATTGGCTCTTTACAATACCTACCAGGGTAGAGGGTCACCAACTGTACAGGTGTTCTCGTTGTGACGCAATCTGACATATTTGCACTCACGAAAGTCTTTATGCTGATATTGTCTCACCATACATGTTAAAAAACATTGCGAATTTTCTTACGTTCTTTCTCGCAAACGTGCTCTCATGATCGACTTCTTCGCTTGTGCTGTTCTCATGTTCGCGAAATTCAAGAAAAGAGAGCCGAAGACTGGGTCACCATGCCTAGCAGGTACTCACCGCCTTGCTTAGATAGTAGCAGTAAACGAACGTCCCAATTTTCACTTCAACAGGATCTTCACAGGTACCAACCGGACGAGTGGCCGGGTTCAGGGTCGTATCTCTGGCTCAGACCCGTCCCTTGGGGTATGAGGGCGTTGTTGAATTGGATCAAAGAGGAGTACGGTGACCGAGATCATGATACCGAGAAACGGAGTCTCAACATAGGAGGACTCTGGAGTCGATGACGAAGAAAGGGTTACCTTTTATAGAGCCTACCTTAGCGAGATCTTGAAAGGTACGGTACCCATATATTCAGTAAAGTGAGTGCGCTATTAGTCGGTCTGTACCCAAATTCGGCCGCATAATGGAAATCAACTGTGGGTATGATGCACAGTGCTTATGCTCGGGCAGCGTTATTTCAAAAAAGAGACTTTCAATTGGGCTAATTGTATTTCATGTCCATGATGCGTGGTGTTCTTTTTACTTGGGATCTTGAAAAGTACACACCAATGTTCAGATATATAGTGAGTGCACTTTGAGTCGGTCGATATCCGAAAGTCGGCTACATAACGAACATTAACTGTGATATTTATTGTGCGTTAATCACGAACATTTTATTGTGCTGAATGGCATTCATGGCTCTTGCATGGTGCTACAAACATTCTGAAATGTATATGAGCAAGCTGAGTTCAGTCCACAAACTGACAAACAGCTCTATAATCGGACGGGATTCAGGATATTTAGGGAGACCCTGGGACTAGCGAGAGATTCCAGCACGTATAATCATCATTCCTCATTTTTATTTTCTTATTTTTTTAGCTATCGAATTCGACGGAGTGAAGGTCGGGGCTTACTACGCGTGGTCACTAATGGACAACTTCGAATGGATCTTCGGGTACAGTCAACGGTTCGGCCTACACTATGTTGACTTTGAGGACGAGGAGCGATCGCGTACTATCAAGAATCCGCCTCTGGTACAAGGAATTCATCAAACACAACGGATTCCATGACAGTAATATCATGCAGCGCTCAACCATTCTCTCTGTGTCTCCTAGTCGTGGTAGCAGCCATCACGTTCAGAGCTTGGTGCTAGTTTCCTCCCGTGTTCTCTGACCAGGAACACCACATAGACAACCTCCACTGCTATGAAGCTCCCTCGGCGATACCATACACGTTTATCCATCCATCACCTTACTAATTGTGGATGTAGCCATAACCTTAAAAGTTCGGGAGTTGGTCGCGAGTTCTCTCCTCACGGAACTAGGTATAGGTTTCTTCGCGCCTTTGTACGTCTGTTATTAAGCCAGTGGCGTACCCGCGAGAGGGGGTGGGAGTTGAATCCCCATGGACCAAGGCTGGAAAAAAGGCAACGTTAGCCCGGGTCTTGGAGACCACCCAATGACGATTTTCTTGCGTACTCGTCTTCACTACGCTTTTTTTCAAGATGTACAAGTCTTACTTCAATGTCCACGTGACACCGGAACAGCACTTGAGGGTAAATTATTCAGAAGTTCTCTAGAATGCAAAATCAACTGAGAATTCGGAGATATCGACATCTTAATCCTATTGTTTGTTATATTATTTTGTTAGGATTTCACGGTTAGCCATCCTGTTTATCTTTTCCATGTTATCCATTAATTATAATTCTGAACGCACATAAGTCACGTGTAAGTTAGGAGACTGACTCATGGTCGTAGGAGTATAATCTATGAAACTCTACATTCTGTTCTACACAACAAGACCCTCGCAACACATCTCAGTTATAATAGCTTGTAGCCAGGGAAGTTCTACCTGTTCATAGTACCATTCCTGCCGTGGCCTGTCCTTCACGCACGCGGTCTCAATAAAATCACATGGTGGTGGTTTTCTTTTACAATTTTGTCGGAACATGCCACGATACACTGGTAGTCAATCGTACATATATGAATAGCGTCGGTACATACTTTGTACTAGCTCTTCTAGTTTTGTAATTGGTACACCCTACATCGGGAACATAAAATTTGATTTCCCGAGAATTTGACGAAATTTTCTACACATCCGGGTTCATTGGATAGGAAAGGGAGGATTGTCTCCAGGGCTAGCAGGCAAGTTAATCCATGATCAGCCTTCATTCCGTCCCAGGAAAAACAGCATGAATGGAAGGAAAAAGTTAGCCATTACGAATGTTTGGTATGCAGAGATCGGGAATTTATCGAGTCTTAAAATAGGACTAAGCCCGGCGTGAAAACAAAGACCGGCGTATCGATGGTAAATAATAATTGCGCACGCAGTTTGGATTGGTGGAGGTTAAGCGATATGTATTCTCGGTGTAAGCACCAATTCCTTCCTTAAAACGTACTCTTTTCCTTGAACGGGCGTTTTATTACATGTTTGTGTCATTGTGTGAGTTCCAGATAGCGGGAGTGAGAATTTTTGAGACACCCTAAGAATTATAGTCTACTTTTCGACATTCGTTGTCGATTTTGTACATGCATACCGCTACACCATCTAATCAACTCGTCACGAAAATCTTGTACATGGGTACTAGTTGAATTGTTTATTTTTCGGTGTTCCACCTGGCAGCAGCTCCATATGGCGGCGATGGGGGCATCTGAGCCTGGTGGCCCCATGGGGTCCACCTGGGGCAGGCCCATATGCATGGGGACCATAAACTGGGGTTTTGATGTTATTTCTACGGGTCAGGAAGCCAGTGAGGCTCGTCAAGGAACTCCGGCGTGTTGATCCCGGATGAGCACCACCGATAACTCGCCTTTCTTCTCGGGACTAGTGCTCATATGATATCGAGGATAGGGGTTGAACCAATTCCCAATCTGCTCCAGGGACCGACATTTCACGTCCCCTCCGAAGAGACGATCAGCGAGCCCAGATCTGGCACTTTCCATGTCCAGCCGACCGACGTGACTTATATTCCAGGAAAAATCCATGCAAGAAGCAACCCATGCACAAATCCACTGCATTACAGCGGAACAAGGAAGGAAGACAAGACCTCGCCAATCGCAATTGCAGCCATCATTGCAAGTACAGCCATCTAGAAAAAACGTTCAGTGACTGCTGGAATTCGAACCCGGAATGTTTGTGTGCTAGTGTGGGGGTCTTGAACTGAATTTATGGCGGACAGGGAGCCAGTGCAATTAACGGAGGATGGGAGTTATATGGTGTATTTATCAGAATATGTGTGTGTGTGTGTGTGTGTGGTGTGTGTGTGTGTGTGTGGTGTGTGTGTGTGTGTGTGTGTGTGTATGTGTGTGTGTCTACGTGTGTGTATGTATGTGTGTGTGTGTGTGTGTAAGTGACACCCACGATAACTCGACCCCACCGGGATGGAGGAAGTTCATACTTAGTATATGGGTTCCCCGTAATGAGTACATGGTCCATATTGTTTTGGGGTGGTAATGTCAGAGTCATCTGTGGTCAAAGAGAGGTAAAAAAATCTTGAAATGTCTGAAAATCTTGTTAAGACAATAAGTCCAGAATGCTGGTCCGATCCAGTGAAAAATCAGTATACAGCTTTCTTATGGGGGATTACAGGGAGTCCCTGTTTTGGTGTGGACCGGGGTCAGTTTTAGAGGAAATTGGAAAATCGTGGAAGATTTATAATTTGGCATTTTTTTTTACACGATAACTTGACTACACCTGGATGTGAAGCTCATACTAGATTATGTTGGTGCCCCAAAGATGAGTAAATGATCCCTATTGTTGCGGGGGTCAGTCCAAAGGTCACCTGAGGTCAAAGTGGTCAAAGTCTGAAAATCTTTTGAAAACACGATAAGTCCAGAGAGCCTGGTCTGATCAGACCAATTCATACTTTGCACGTGGGTTTCCCCATAATGAGTACTTCCTAATCCTTATTGTGAAGCTCGAGAACATGTGAAGTTGACAATGCTTAGCTTCATCAAGCCAGGATCAGTCAAGGAATCACTAAGCCTTTTGCTTTTTTGGTTTCAAAAAGGCTCTGCGATAGCTGGAAGTAGCATTCCGTTCAGGCCTAACATTCCCCAAAATTATAATTCATTATGGAGCAAAAACGTTTTTGTAAAAAACAAACAATAGTTTGTCGTTATGCAACAGATTGCCAAGCCGCCTAATGATTAATTAAATGTTTAGGTCATCATGCGGCATCGAATTTCCCGGTGATGGGGACGAGTCACCAATATCTATTCAAGTCACGTCACATTTATTCAGACTATGATGCAAGTCTCTGTAAAACTTCAGTGTGAGCAAGTCACTCAATGGGCAAGTCGATCATCAGCGTTTTTTCAACCTCAAGTCACGAGTCCAACTCCAACCCCATCTCTGATTTTCCCCCTCGCATGGCTTATTAACCACCACCACTATTAGTATTAGTTATAACATTTATTTAGCGCCAGTAATAACAAAATACACAACTGCGCTGAACACAAACCCAAGTATACTTGGAGAAAGCCGTTGAAACTAGATACATGCTGGCGGGTAAACCGCCATCGTGTATATCCCCACCTCGCGATCAGTTTGGTGAAGATGGTTATATAATTGCCGATGTGGATCATGTAGGTTCGTACCACTTTCGAAAATCCTCAATTGTGCAAATTAGCGTGTGAGCTGTCCCGCAAATGTCCTCCACTTTTTTCCTGAAACCCAAACATTGTCCACATCCTCCCAGTTTCGTTTTTGAAGATCCGACAAGCTTTCGATAATAGCTAATTTGAACTCCGTGGACCTGGACATGACCTTCACCTTCTTTCCAGGACCAAGTTATAAGTCCCCCCTACCAAGTTTTGTGGAAATCAAACCAACCTTCGAAAAATGCGCAAATTGGGCAATTTAGCGTGACTTTGACCTCTGATGACCCCGAAATGTCCTCTACTTTTTCCGGGACCAAACATCGTTCACACCTAAGTTTCATTGAAATCCGACAAACTTTGTAACTCGTGTAATTTTGACTCTGGTGACCTTGAAATGACCTTCACTTTTTCCGGACCTACCAAGTTTCGTGGAAATGCGATCAACTTTTGAAATTGCGCAAATTATGTGAATTAGCTTGACCCTGCTGTGTGGCGACATCCCTTTCCGTCCACCCCTCTGAGTTTCATTAGGTGAACTGGTGCCAAGTTTCGGCTCAAAGGACAAAGGGTTGGAGAGTTATTGCGCACACAAGAAACGCGCAACCGGACGCGACGCGGAAACTCGCGGAGACGCGAAGCCAAACATAATATCCCCGAAGTGGGGATATAATAATGGGTTTTATGTTTCTATTTTAAACAATCAAATTCACTAATGCCGGCGGGTAGGCGGCAGGGAGGGATGTTCCAAGGTAATGGAACGCCAACTGGGATAAAACCCTCTGGTAACCCAGTTGGAGGTTTACACTTGGGATTCTAAAGTTTTGTTAGCGGATTCAGAGCGAATTAGGGATCTGGTAGGGATGTAGCTGAATTATATGAGTGGAAAGGACAAGGGGGCTCTCCCCTGGTGGACAATTATAGCTAGGACACATAACTTAAAAGTATTCTATACTTTACAGGAAGTAGGTGGAGTCTTGTCTATTCGACATGCTCCGTGATTAACCTCCGTCCGTATCCCGTCTTGGTGCAAATTTCAGTACTCCCTCGAAACTGTTTAATGTGATGTCCTTGAATTGTGACTTGATTTCCTCAAAGCAAGGTAGTCACGGGTCTCCTAACTGGTTTTAGTATATGTCTCAATGCTTCTCTTGGGCAATTTTCGCTGGAGCATCTTCCTGGAGTCTTGCAACGTGACCGAAAAATCTCAATCTCATGTACTACTATGGATGACCAAGGGATTTGGTTGGTTTTTTTATCTAATTTTTTGTAGAGTACATCTTCTTCTGTTCTTACTTTTACATCTGTGCAAATTCTAGTCAAAGCCGGATCATGAAAGTGGGTACCACGAGCACAACCTAAACACAATTCGTGATAGTATGGATACCATCTTCTGAACTCGATCATCCGCATTTGAAGCTTCCATGACGTCTGGGCGGAAGAGTTTCCCATTATGCACGTTCGAGGAAAAAAAAGGTGCGTGATACGCATGCATGTCCGGTTAATACTGATATTCCCGACAGTGTCTTGGGTGAATATCGGATTGACC
Organism: Sclerodactyla briareus; assembly: GCA_026419785.1. Classification (NCBI taxonomy): domain Eukaryota; kingdom Metazoa; phylum Echinodermata; class Holothuroidea; order Dendrochirotida; family Sclerodactylidae; genus Sclerodactyla; species Sclerodactyla briareus. The sequence goes on along the minus strand of JAODTK010005254.1, from coordinate 305,017 downwards.
GTACTTGTATGCGTACGTCGGTTTGTCGATTTAGTTCACCACGCATATTCATCTTCATCTTCCATTTCAATACTCCAATGCGCCGTTGTGTGGCATTTGATGGAGGATAGTTGTGCGCGATTATATTGTGGACCTGTGCCGAACCTGCCCTCTTGAAGGCACTCTCATTGCCAAGTCCAGCTTATATTGTTGGGTACTTGTTCCAATTCGCAATGGTCCTTGAAAGTAGGCGCCCTTGACGGCACCAACACGGCAAGCAATATTTTGGAGGGATGGGTGTTGGACCTAGTACCACTGTTGTGTGGAATGAAAATGTCTTGTGTTGGGGTCCGAGTTTTTTTGTGCAAATTTTGGTGGGCAGTTAGCACTCACAACATTTCCTTCTATGCTCCATCGAGTCCCAATTTAATGAGGACATAATATGAGTGATACTATCGGTACGTTCAAAGCGTCCTGTGACAAACCTGCCAACTCTAGATTGAACACTTCCTAGTTTCCTTTTGTTGCCGTAACTGTTTGGGGTGACCAGACCTGAGAGGCATACTCGAGTTGGGGACGCAGATTTTGTCGGCAGCTTCTTTAACATGAGCTGGGCAATTGTAGAAATTTCTCGAGAGGAAATTCAGGGATATGGTGCTTCAGCAGCAACATTGGCAACGTGGGTGGTCCACTCAGTTTAGAGTCGAGAGTCCACCAAGGTAGGGGTGAGAGTTTACATTGGCAAGGTTGTGCCCAAAGAGACTGTAGCGAATTAGTAGTGTTTGGTTTTTAGAGTGGTGGTGAGGACATGACATGGAGTCGTGTTGAAGGTTTCATGCACTAGTCACGGGACCATTTTGGCAAGGGTAAGGCATTTCGAAAGATAGGTGGTCGTAGGGGGAGTTAATGCGGCGGTGCAGAAAGGCGTCGTCTGCAAAGAGACGAATTTGAGAAGAGATAAGTATCAGGCAGCAAGTCATTGATGTAAAAGGGGACAAAAAGTTGGGCCAAGGACGGTACCCCGGGGGACCCCAGACAAGACTTCACTCTCATAGAGGTTTCGCAATCGACAATTATTTTTTGGTACGATTAGATAGAATGATGCGCACAATGAGGGTAAGAGAGTTACCTCTGAGAATTAAAGAAATCGCCTTGAACCGAGTGACATAGCTAATGACACTCCTTAACGACAGTGCCACATTCTTGTGGTTTCTAACTGCGGATTGGGAAGTTATTTCACTCAAAATGAAATGATTGAATTTTCGCATTCTCTCATTTTCATTGTCGAATTCGGATCGCTGGCAAACAAAGTGACTGAAATACACGTTTCATGATCAAATCTGTCAATTTCGACTGAAAACGACAGACTCAAAGTTTATATGAAATCCTTTCAAAGTTTGAAAAGTGGATCGTTGAATATTTTCGTTGTCGGCCTAGGCTCGTATTTACGTTCCTGTGGAATGTCTGAGGAAAATATATGTATCCCATACTATTTCCTCCAGACCATTTCTTTTTGTCTCATAGTATTATCCTCTCCACCGTCGCTGTTCCAGTTTCACGTTCAAAAATCGGTTCCCAGTACAATGAAACCACTTCAAGGTCAAATACCAACTGGTCCAAGGAGATGCTCCCTTGGGGAGAAGCGGCTTGATTTTTATGTCCGTGGAACCGGCCCGATCGGCCCGTTCACTTGTCACCGTTCGAAGGGCTGGAAATTCTAATGGCCATAGCAGCCAAGCTTGTATACAAGGTGCTTGTGGGAAACAATCCCGTCCCTGGGAACATTAAAGCATTGAGTGGAATATCAAGAGTCATTTGCAGCAAGAGCCAGTTGACTGACTGTAGACCTACGTTGACGGCAACGCATGTTGTGAGAGTGAGTAATGTTGTTTTTTTTTCAAGGCGGTTCATAAAATGCGAGAGAGAATGTGCACAAGAAGCTTGCCGTAGCTTAGTGAAGATGAATGGGGAGGTAGTTTTTGGTGTCAGACTTGGGCCCTTTTTATGAATGGGGTAACGTCTACAGGGCTAATTCAGGATTTGTCACCCCCGGGGGCCGCAGGTCACTATCTACCACAGCGTAGCGACATTATCGGTTGGCGCGGCGCATGCACATGTTTTGAGGTTTTAACGCCCCCCAGATCGCAGAAAATGGCCCCTCGGGGACCTGGGAGAGACATCACGAGAAAGTGCCTTCTCGTGATGGAATTACACTGAAAACAAAAATGATCTTTGCACTCTTACTGGAATATATTGACTCTAAATGTGAGGGTTGGGTTTTCATTCCCTTCCACATACATATTCACACATATATAAACCAACGCCATACGAGCGACAGCATTGATTCCTCTGCCCGTCAGCCCATACAGTATATGCCCGACACTAACAACTCTCATTTATGGTCGCTGATATGATTACGTGCCGTATAAGTGAACATTTTATCAGCTGTGAGAACGGCTCTTATATTATTTTATTATAGGCCTATGTTTACTTTGTTTATAATCTTTAAGAACCAGAAGAAACTTTATTAGCAATCGTTCCTGTTTGAATAACTGTGTAAGTGTATTGAATTGTGCATTCTTCTCCTTCATAACGTACACATTCATATCAGACTGAGATCATTGATTGCACATTCAATACGGCCTTCCAGTCAGACAGCGATGAGGCAAACTGCATCGGCTTTGGCGGCTGCAGCTGATTTGGAACTGCGCTACCAATGCATAAAAACCACAAACCATTGTCTGGAACATCATACATGATTTCCATGCCAGGAGCAGTGGCAACCCTTTCGCAAGTGGCACTTTTCGGGGGCGATGTGGACCGCAATTTACCATCTGAGCGGACGCCACCATTGGTTGGCGCGTGGCACCCCAGAAATATTTGGCATTTTTATACCTCCTAGATTGCCGGAAATGGCTGGGCCTAATGCAAAATCTGGATGTCATTTCAGTTAGAAAAGAATGTTGAAGATTTTCACTCTGTAGAGAATAGGCAGATAAATATAGCATATTTTTATGAGAGAATATGTCAGTAAGTGAATACCAAGAACCTACTGTAGTTTACGATTTACGTAAACAGGTGAGCCAAGGGCGGCGATCATGGGGGGGGGGGAGGGGACGGGGGACCCCCTCCCAATAGTTTGGGTTATGGGGGACGCAATGCATTTTGTCCCCCCCCCCCCTTCAAATTTGAGCCGACTGCTATTTCGCTGACACTGTATCGTCATATCCACAGCACCGTGGTTTGTCAAACAATGCATGATGACCTAAGTGATCAAGTTGAGGGAATCCTGTTCCATTTTCGCGCGCTATTTACCTGGGTTGTTCTCAATTATCAATGAAAGAAGGGTTTCTCCTTCAATCCTATCGTTTGCATAAGACTGGCTTCACTGCAGCTTGGTGTGTTCTCCTTCATTGGACGTTTCGATTTCCTTGAGTGACCATTCATTTAAATGAACAAACAAACTAACATACAAACGCTATCTTGAGGTGAAGGGGTTAAGACGACAGGGGTAGGTCTACAACGTGGCGGGATCTGTGATTTTTTTTATTTAGGTTGCGACCACTTGTTGAGAGTTGAGTGCACTGTGCACATAGCATCACTATGTGGGCACACGGTGCGGCATCGAAAATGCAGGCCAGGGAACGCACAATTGCGTTGTCCAAAAAGCCGACATGATTCAATTCCATTAAAAAAAAGCTGTCCAACAGTCCAATATATTGCCTGAATGCTCGATGAAATGCCCAAAAGTGTGAACTCCGTTATCTTTGAAGGAGGAAGTTGGGGTGACGGGGTAAGTCTACCACCTGGCGGGACCTCTGTGAATTTTTTTTGCAATATGGTCTTCTGCCAATTTAAAATAGGTATTCGGCATCAATTTAATATGGTGCGACCACGTGTTGAAAGTTGGTTGCAGGCATGGTGCACATACTAGGTGCCGGCCTCGTGCGGTGAAACCCCTATATAAGCCCTCGCAGATTCGGCCAAGAACGCCCACATTCCGTGCAAAGACATTATTAATTAAAAATTAAGGGTGAGGATAAGTTGATAATATCCAAAGTTTCCGTGATTTTTAGATGGAATGTCCAAAAGTGTAAAATCTTTGTTGCGGTTTACTTTTATGTTTTACTAATCTGGCCACAAGTCTGGCTTCAGGTAGAAGTGTCCCTCCCATGCGCCTGTGGTCCGCAAACTGGCAAAGAAGATAGAAACGGGGGCCGTTTGAGTAAAAAAACTCAGGCCTATCGTGAGTGATAGGTCAGAAAGGGGGTCAGTGCAATGTCGATCGTTGGTCAAATTGGATCCTGCAAAATCTCGCGCTTCGCGCGAACGTATTGGTGGTGGCATGACCCATTTCCTTTGCTCCTTTCATGACCGCAACCTCACTTGCATCGTATTTTAGAATGTTACAGCACCCCCACGCAAAACTTTGAAATGCTCCTAAGCATAAGTTTTTGGGACCTTCCCTGGATAAAAAAATTGTTATCATTTTAGGAATGCTGCTTACTGTACAATAAGTCACGGGACGTGCCGTTTCCTGCAATCTAGGGGGTCTGTCAAACGGGGAAAAAATTTTTGGCGCTAACCGCCCCCTGTGTTGGCGCTCCGCTTGATAGTATTCATCTGTTCCGTCCCCCCCCCCAACCGCCAACACAAATTACGCCTTGGGTGGAGCCATTAAATCGGATCAGCAAGTCATATGTGAATTGATGTACACAACTGTTGTTTGGAGCTGATTTTGCCGGGATCTAAACGGAGCCCAATCATTGCTTGGCACGAATCGTTGAGAAGTTTCGAGAGAAATAGGTTACTCAGATTGCAGGAAATAGTACTTTCGGTACTTGACTTTCAGTGCGTAGTTAGGTTTTTTTCAGTGGAGGCGCTGGTGGATCAGGGTTTGAGCGAAAGCCACTGTTCGCCATACCTTTTGTCTTGGGGGGAGGCGGGGGAACGTGCACAGACATTTTCAGGATGCACAAGAATACTATCTTAGCGGAGCGCCACCATCAGTTGGCGCGGAGCGTACGCGAGAATTTTTCATTGTACAAACCCCTAGATAGCCGGAAATGGCCTTTCCCGGCGTTTTTTTTACTCACGTACCAAGATTTTAATGATCACAAATTTTTGTAATCGGTGGAAAATCTGGCTTGGGGGGGGAACAGTGAAACTAGGACACACTTGCATCATCGTTTAGTTTCCACTGTTATTAGTCCATCTGAGGTTGAGAACATTGCGAAGAAAATAACAAAGTCTTCTTTGAAACGAATTGCACCAGGATACCTAAGAATGTTCCGGTGGGGCGTGCTACACAGGCCTCGCCATCGCGGCGCGGCCTCGGGCGCGGCGGTGCGCTCGTTCGAAGTTTACTAGCTTGCTAGTCGCCGGCCAGCTAGATATGTCAAACCAGTTTACAAAAACATGGCGTCCGCCGGTTGCTCCAGTTGAGTTATCCTTTTGCTGATTCTTCGTTGTTCCGACAATACGATGAAAGAACGAAACCAAACAATCGAGCGAATAAAGATACAAGATTCTGGATAAAGATAAAATGCTGACGACCTGAAGAAAGAGAGTATCCTTTCATTGAGTACACAAACTTCGACCAGTCCCGTTGCAGTTGTTTAGCTAACGAAATGACACGAGACAATAATAAAAACACTGCAGGATAACGGAGGCATCCATTTTGTTCGAATTAAATCCCATCATTCATTCATAACAAGGGCCCCTGTACAGGATGCAGCATGCATTGCCAGTATTTACTGCAAAGGGCTAAGGGCTCGAATTGACGGAGTTACCAGATTCTGTTAACTTCTGTGGCTGGAATCGTAACTTTGGTTGTAATAAATAATTAGACTCAGGGTCCGAAATCGGCCCTACTTTGTTTCATTTCGGGGGCGATTCGAGAAAAAATCCCCCCCTAACACAGTTTTTTGCGGCTAACTTGAGAGCTTTCGGGCTACTTGAATAACATTACTTTGTTCAAAATAACCTCCAATATGGCTATGAAATTGCCTAAAGTGTATAATCCCACTGTGGTGAATCACTTACAATGAGCCTCCTAAGGTGGAAGAGTGGACTGGCTTCCAGCAGCAGTTGGTCCTCTGGTTATACTGCAACCGCAATTATACTATAAATCGCACAGCAAAAAAAAAGGAATATGTTGTTTCTGTGTTAGGGTCCAATACTTTTCCGCTATTGGGGTATTAGGCCCTTTTTCGGAAATGCCCCCCTCAAAATCATTTTTTGGGTGCTATTAAAAAAACTGGTGACTCTGCTTACAGTGTTCATTTGATGTCCCACTTTAACACAGTGCCTTTTGGGGAAGTAGACCTATACCCCCCCCCCCCCCCCGCCCTCCCCCACACACACCCAATGGGCAAGACGCTCTCGCTGTAAAATCTTTTTATTGCCACACGTTTTATAAAGAGTTGGCAGTGACCTCACCTATGATAGACGGAGGAATAAGGCACTGCTTGCTGTGCTATTTCCTAAAAATTATATATTCTGTTTCTGAAGTCCAGTACATGTCCTGTGCTAAGCCTGTCATATTGTACATGCCTTGCAGGTGACAAGTGAGGAATTGATCCGCTACGATCAAAAATTGTTCGAAAAAATGGTATCACTAATCACACACTGTAGCATGGGCGAATTTAACTTAGGCCACCCAAGCAATCTGCCCACATTTGTGGTCATAATCCATTTGATTTGAGTTTTTTTTAGGTTTGAATTGGCACAAATCAGCTTGTATCATGCTCTCATACCTTTTTTGTACGGAATTCTATCAAAAGTTTTTTCACATGTTTCGGCAGTGTTACGATTAAATATAAGCTACGAATCCCATAAATCTGAAAATTTTCCTGCAAAACACCTTGTTTCTGGTGAATTGAGTAGTTTTTGATCCTGCGGGGGGGGGGGGGGGGAAAAAAAAAAAAGTGACAGACGTACTACAGGCTATCCATTCAATCTTGGGTAAATATTGAATATCGATATGTAACATACAGTAAAATTCTTCGTAACTAAAAGATGATCAATTTGTATTTGGAATATTTTCCAACACTTAGAAATTAAGTTGTTTCCAGTTAGCGGGGCAATGGGCTCTGGATTCTGGTTTTACATGCAGTATTGAGTAGACGTGTATTTCCCAAGTTCGTACGCATCTATAGGAACCAGCCTGCTTCAAGGTCAAATGCATAGATATCCGTCTGTATAAAAACCCTTGCTTGGTGCAGTGGGAGGTTCAATGCGGTACTCAATGTGTGTGACTCAGAAATATTTTATTCGAGATAAGGGATCACTAATGAACACCGGGTATTACAAAACGATCGTGATTCACAGAGATCATAAACATTTTCGATAGGTATTTGGCACAAAATCAGGATCGCTTTTGCTTGTATATACCAACACTAAATGAGATTTTCAGGGGCGATTTTCGCAATATTTTGACATTTTTTCCACCCCTACATGTGATGTCGAGAGCTCTTTTGAACTTTCAGGGCGGGAATTCGCCCTCCGCCCCCGTGTTTTCGGAAGTGATTTAGACAACATGCAAAACTCATTTCATAGCATGCCATAGGGGCAGCTTGTGATAGCATGTCAGTCTGTAGCTGCCCCCACCTGGGTGTTAAGCGCAAACCCTGGCCAAGCGGTGGTGAGTTCGATAGGGCGGCTGTATGCTGTCAGGATACGCAGGGTACCAAACTTGCCAGCCCTAATTCCCTCAAGAACCAGGACATAAGGGAAACAACAAACAGGTGAAATACATTTGTGAAGCTTAACCTTTAATTAACAAATCTGCTGCCCACCTTGAAGTGGACTTCAAATTACACTGCAATGCAAAGGATGCTGTAAACTTAATATTATGTATGACATTTGCCATACAAGATACGAGTTTTGGCAAATTGCAACTGCTATAGACCCAGAATCCTTAAATCAATCAACCAGATCAGCTACGTAACGCTTAGTGACACATGAGCCCCAGTGTCCAAATTACTGCGGATATCTTGGTATAGCAGTAACACCCCCACATATCTACCCTACCTAATCTGCGCATCATATTCAGGCCACACTAGTAATTGAATTTCGCTAGTGTCAAACAATTGTATTACACTGAAAAATAACCACTGTCACGTAACTTATCTATATAATCATATCCAGCAACGAGCCGAAATACCTAGCAATTTATGGAGATCCCTACAGTATATTAAACCTAAAATCCTACCTGTCGAGAGTGGAGACCATGCCATTCTGCAACTACAAGTCCAGCCAAACAACATGGGGCGTCGGCTGTACAGACGTAAACCAACAAACTAAGTAGCGCCGTGCATTAATGAATACACCCCTCTGGGGAGACTGGAAATTCGCCTAAATAATCTTCAGTTCATGGCCGCCCACTGGATGCCGACGATTGTCACGGAGCCCCCGGCGGCTGGAATGATGGAAACAGAAGAAAGGCAAATTAGACATACTGGAACAAGATAATGCTGCACACGCAAAGAATTGTTACTACACAGCGAAGGACTTACCTGAATTGACAAAAAATATCTCCAAATGATTAAACACATCCCGGCTGTTTAGGATGACTCAATTGCATTGCAAATAGTGGAGGTAGACCGTCTTCACGCCTTGTACCTCCCCTACTTGTCTCAGCCAGTGTATAGCCTTGGGCTGTGCCTGTGCCATATGTAAGTTGTAACTGAGTGATTGAATACTGTATATCTTCAAATCTTGTGGAATTCCTTAATCCTGTTTTGCTTCTTCGGTTGTATATTAGCAGCAAATGATCAGTATAGACTATGGAGTAACATTCACAGTTTGTGGAAATATATCACTGACTTAATTGCAATATGAGAAAAATGATCGCTTCCTTCAACTGAGATCAGAATGGGATGCGGGCATGCGGCTCCTTCAGATTGCCAACTTGGAGAATTTTCCTTGGCTGGCGAGAAGCTTGTCAACTCTGAGATAGATGCCATTAGTCTGCCAAAATGCCTTCACCCTACACGAAGAAAAGCTTGAGATTGGTACTAATGTTGTGGAACCTTATGTATATAATATCGTAATACGCCTACTGTATGTGTATACCTGTAGTTTGTTGCCCTCATGGCAGTGTTTGAGCGCTGGCTTGCCCCATCCGCCGATCATTGCTCCAGGGAACCAGATGCTGCCACAAAGGCTAGGCTCCCTCCGCACAGGCACAGTGTTAGTCTTGTCTCCAGCGTCGATGGATGAGGTGGTTCCACTGTAGATGAGCCAGTAGTTACAGGGGTGTGAAGCGTGATGACTGAGTGCGATGTGTTCTAATTTGGGAATCCCATTCCTGGTAATGCAACTTCAGGATATGAGAAGGCCCCAGAAGGTGCGATCTTTGTTTGCTACTTGTAGACAGATTGTGTTGCTCCACCAACCACACTAAACCTTATTATCTACCCTGACCTTGTTTACAAAACATACAAAACTTACATACTTCGTATTCCCAAACCTAATTATTGAGCTCTGTCTAAATTAGGCAACCGGATTTGCCGATCGCGCAAAATCGCGCATTCGTAGTCTTCGTCGCGCATTCGTAGTCTTCGTCGCGCATTTATGGTGTTTCGTGAATACCAAGATTTTTTCATTTAAAAAAATCCCTAAAACACACTAACCCAGTAATACTCCAAAATCACCAATAATTCTGGTGGCGAAAGAACCTAAAAGTACACAGCACAGGCCTAGGTAGTCTTCATTACTCACCTTCCCCTGGTAATTGCAGTTCAAACAGTTTTCGATGTCAGTTTCAAAAGTTCATAAGCGAACGGCATATCGCACATCAATCACTCGCTTCACCGCCAGCCTTGACTCCGCCCGCTCAGCTAACACCACATGCCCTGAACCATATCAACAGATCGGTGTCACACTTCGATAATTTTGCCACTGGCCCGCATGATTCCGTGAGCGTGAACTATCACGGTGAACCGACCTGTAGTGAGGACTATAATATTGTTCTCGTGTAATGGTGTATTGCGTGCACGGAGGCATGTCTGAAAGTTGCATGTTTCCCTGTTGAATTCCTATCACTGTAGCTACAACAACCCCGACACTTTCCGTATACAGTTGCACTAAAAATACATCGTGATCCCCGGTGCAAAGCACGTTTTCCATTCATTGGTCAGTCAATCACCCGCTAAGACAAGAGTGCTCTGATTAGCCGGAATGCCTATTTTAGTGACGAGGATTGGATCACAGCGCGGGCCTTATCTGCGGTGGTACCGTGACTTTGTTTTCAAACCAGCATATCGCTAATAATTACCAATCGGCGTCCCATCAATAACGCATGGGCATGCATGCTCCTCGTTATGTTATTTTGCCGTTTGCATGAGCTGCATCGCAGTTTGGTAAATTCGTGATCGTGTCTTCTGTCGGAATAAGTTCAAGTTCATTTTTTTTGCATATTCCATTCCCATTTCGAAATATTTCCAAATATCTTCAGAGTTACGTGACGTACAATTTTATCTTTGCATAGAATCGATTTGTTTTTTAAATGTACTTCCCAGATTGTATGTTGTTACTCTGAGATGAATTCATTTTTTGCGAATTTTTTGCAGAGGCACTAATTTGCGATTCTTCGCTCGTCCAAGAAAGCATGCGTTTGTCATGTTTTGAGTGTTAAATAATGTACATTGAATTCCGAATCGCAAACCGATCTGGCCCATTTTTGGCCCTTTTTTTTGTGGGCATTTCTCGCATTTTTGGGAAAAGGGGAGCGCATTTTGGCCGTTCAAAATCGCGCAAAATCCCGGTGCCTAGTCTAAATGTAAACTAATGTTCACCTAGTAAATCTTTTGGCATAACCGAATGTTAGCCTAACAGTACAGTAGTAAGCGAAACCATGAAGTATGCCCACCTATTCATAGGTAATGCATTTTTGTTCATTCAATTCACATTTTATTTGCAACAAAACATAATTTCTAGTCTATTTCTTGACCGCTTTTTCCAGATGAGGAACTCAAGCGTCGTCTTCGGCTTTTGGAGCCACCCAGGTGAGGAACTCAGGGTTGCCAATAAAACATTCTGTCTGTGTGTCTAGGGTGGCTAGCAATAGTACACCAGTACTGGTACATGCTGTCACATGACATTCGTGGATTTTATCAAGCCTAATTTGTACAGTATTTTTTGTCTCAGCTGAACTTTGTTCAAGGAAGGGACATTGTGGTCACTTCGTGTGTATTCGTGTCGGGCTGTATTTGCGTAGCGATATCTCCATGAATGGTGAATTGGCCCTCAATCAAAATTGTGTTTGAGGTGTAGGTCACGTGTTGTCCAGCGCCTCCTATTTTCAGCCCAGCAACCATCTGCATAGATTGCATATTAATAGAAGCTACAAGATACCTCAAGATCGGGAGATGCAGTTTTGTGTTTACAACATCTATGAACTGATTAGATTTCGGGCACCTCCAGTATGCGGATAAAGGTAGTCCTAATTTGGCATCTATAGGGTTAATATGCAAATTCTACATGATCATTTTACAATATCTGGCATTACTGTAGTGGTGACTCTGGTAGTGCTGTGAACTGTACTTGTGGTGCCCTTGATTTCTTTCCCTATTTTCTTGAGTGTGAGGCAGAGGAGTACACTACTGTAGCCTCAGCACTACTAACTGCCTGTATGGACTGGAGAGTGTCGTGGATAGCACTTACTGCAGGGTTTCATCTGGTGAAATCAGGGTGTCTACTTCTCTCCTCAACCTTCGCCAAGAATTCGACTGTAAAGCTCTGATTCCTGGAGATAAAGCGGTCATGAGGGCGGCAGATTGATAGAGGTAGAATTCGCCAGAATTGGACTATGGGCTAAATAGAGAGGGGGGATTGTGTAAAGTATGAGAGGTGGTCTCGCTCGTAACCCGAAAACCAGGTTAGTTTTGGGGAATTTTTAATACCTGAACTTTGCAGGTGGTGCTACTTGATGTAGTGAATTTTCTGTTGGGCAGGTGGACGCCCAGGCTTGGGGCACTTTAGTCGAGAAGCTAATTTATTGGGTCTCAGGAGTGTCATGGACTGAGAACCAGATACAGTCCTTTTAATAGTGGTACTGCATTTTGGACAATGCTGTTGTGTCACACAGTTGTTGGACGGATAACGTTGAGGGCACTGAGTCTTTTTTCTGCCCCCCCACCTCAGCAGTGCCGTAAGTGGCTCCGTTTGTGGTAGCCCAAAATTAGTAGATGCCTCAGACTGGCATATGACTCCCCCACTTTGTCACAGGCCGCTGTCAGGATGAAAAATGTCACTTTCGAAGAGAAAATTCCTGTTGTCATTGTGGAGAAAAGCTTTGGTCCCCTCCCTGACTGATGACCCCAGATCCCTCATCTGATTGATCCCTTGTTATGAGTCCCTGTTTGAGGATGAATGTAGCTTCTTTCCTCTTGTTTCTTCCAGTGAGGGCCAATTCACTTCAGCTGAGGACAGCCCAGTACTCCAGGTGATATTCATGCACCATGACAATATCAGGTGAGTTAGTGAGTCCTTCATAAGGCACCTGTCCAATTGCATGACACCCCCTGATAACCCGGTCATGGTAAGTCTAGTGTGGGTCATTGTCAAATCCTAAAGTGGCTCACATGTGCTTCACTTTCCCTGAATAGTCAGCCAGTAAGTCACTCAGGTTGCATAGGAAATAAGAGGGAATGCAGGCCTAACATGGGTAATTTCCAGGAATTTCAAGTCATCTATGACTATGAGAGATGAAGGGGTGTACCGACATATAATAAGAATGGTAGTGAGGAACCGATCTGGTTTTTCCTTTTGCCGGCTCCCCGATTCCCGATTTTTTACAAAAAATGTCTACCGATCCGATCTTCTGTATGTGCTGTATCATGCACGGTATCGAACACGGCCGCCCCACTCTAGTGCCGCGAGCTCTCCGGGAAACCCCTATTCTAAATATGAATGGAACTGTTTGGAACATTATCTTTTGTTTGTGTTCAAAATCAAATGACGAATGAAAATATGTAGAACAGCATGACTTTTTTATTAACAACTTTCACTTGAAAACCGCAAGACAAAAATTGTTAAAACGTTAACTATCAGCAGTCGGAATCCGTACCGGCTTGCGATATGTTGGTACGGCCCAGCCAGTTATTAACCAGAGCACTTTGCTACGCTAGCGTTTCATTTATTCATTCATGCATACATTGCATGTACGCGATATCCCGCCAGAGCTGTATGGAATTCGTAACTGAGAAAATTGGTAGTAGTGTTATTTCTGAAGTTCACATTCTGATCGAAGTACACGGCGTTAAATCCTCCGTGTTCGGGATATCCTCATCCCTCCTCCCGTAGGCAGATCTATGTGGTACTTTTAGGTAACTTGCCCATACGAATTGGTAAGACTACAAACGTGTGTCTCGTGGATATAATAACAGGGGCCGTTGGCCGCAATCTCTTGCTATTGCCGTGTTCTTTCAACTCGTTACGGTGATTACTAGGTAGAGCGAACACATCCCGTATGGGTTTCCCAATTTTACATGAAACAGTTTGTCACGCACGCTATACTCAACTCAACACGTGACAATGCTAAAAAATTACACTGACACATTGAACTATTCAAGCATGGTATAATTGAATTATTTGCATACCACATACATCATCATGCAGATTCTCTCCAATCCAATTACTGTCACTCTGTGCCCCTGTCCCTATGCTCACAATCACTGAATCGACTGATATAAAGAGCACCAATCTGATTGGCTAGTTAACATGAACAGCTGGAATGTCTAGTGCTAAACACTGTGCTGAGTCTCAGTAAGTACTGTCCTTGACTGCCCCTCTGATTTTTGACCACCTGCGCGGTCTCCGTATTATTGGGAATTGAACCTTTTTTAAACTGAGATTATTGGATACCGGCTGTGAAAGCAGACAAGTGTATCATACTGTAAGACCGCTGAACCTTTCCTCTTTCATGCAAACTAATTTTCCCATGTATTGTGTTTGTAGGGCGAAGAAATCACAATTTAAAATTGCACGAAAAATCCTAATTTCTGAACGTGACTTGCAGACTTGTGACTTGAATATGCTGTGGTGCAATGTGGCATGCATATGTGTGGAACGAGATCAATGTATTCTGACGTCGCCTGTGTCTCGACTGACTGATTTGTTTACGTAAGGTCAGGCTCGAGTCACTTCCGCCTGCTGGCCTCAGCGATTACAGAAATAACTGAAGTTATTTTGCGTTTTCAGGAAACTTCAATTGATTTAATTGATAGCTCTTTTCGAAGAAACAGCGGATCTGATTTCGAGCCTAACTCACAATCAGTGCAGGCTCGGATAGGCGAATCGGTACACTGGAAACTTTTTACCGATCTCCGATTCCAATCGATATGGTGGAAATCGGCCCGATTCCGATCTTCAAGATCGATCGGGTTTTCACACTAAAGACTGGTATGACCTACAGTATGACCCATCTATGAAAATGACAGCCCTATCTGGGGTTCGTGGGTGATCACACAACTGTTGACATGTGCATTATAGATGGATGAAGTTTGAACTGTTGATATGAAGCGAAGCACAGAGGGTACCTCAATAGATCTGAATAGCTGAAACAATTCACAGTCTGCGTCATGTATTTTGAGGCAGGCAGATATATTTCATTCACATGCAAAGTTGTTTGTGCTCCCTGAGCTACCTGCAAATACAATGTAAAAACTTCATTCTAATAGGAGCCCATGTCTAATGAGAGAACAACTGTTTTTTTTAACAACTCCATGATTTCTTCCCTAATAAAAGTACAGTGAATATTGGTGATGGGAAGTCCAAAGCCTGCCTCACACTGTATGGAATGTGGTGACCGCAAGGCTTGCGACAGCTTAACATTCATACTCACGGTCGATGTATTACCGTAGAGTGTGAGGTGATGACCACAGCACCATAGCCACTGCAAGCGGCAGTAAAGGGCTGCAAAGTTTGCAGGAAATTTGAACGAGCTCAATTTTTTTTGAAGTTTTGCAGGCTCGCATAGTTTTGTGATGGCAAATAAATCACAAAACATGGGCAGAATGGAAGCGCAAACTAGTCGACTGAAAGTATAGTATCCCTTTTGCTATCATGGTCCAACTTCATTCAATAATTCTCGGAGGGCATATGAACCAGACCCATTGAAATGAAAGGTATTACTGTGTGCCTCTTGCTGTGAATTCCTCCGTGCACGTCCAAAACAATACGGCCACTGTCTGGGAAATTGGCCACAGTGAATTCACAAGGAGTGAGTGGTGAATGTAACCATTGCGAGGTTGAACTCAGTATAGTTTGAGGTAGGCTTAAGACAGTCTTGCTGAAATTTTGGTGGTCTTTGACAATCAGACAGCCAAAACATTGAGCTCGGATTATATTGAATGGGTTTTTCTTTTTCATCATATGTTTACAAGTATAGATGCCTTTCTGCTCTGGTCAGTTTTGTTAGTACAATGCGCCATATGCCTTTCATTTCATACTGTTTCATACACGAGAAAATTTGCCACATGTTCAGAATGATACACATGTTTAAGACAGCATACCTTCACAGATTCTTTGTGTAGTACAGTCTTGTAGTCTGGGAATCCCATTGTCTATTCATAGCAACTGTAGCAGCTCCCATAGACTGTCTATTTATAGTAACTGTAGTAATGTGACTATCACGCCATGCTATTGAAGTATTGCTGCAGTAAAGCCTACAAGAGTATTAAGCAAACACCATATTAGGCTAAGCGGCCCATAAAATTGAGGGTAAAAAATAGAGGGGGCTATCACTCTTTAGTATATACCACGGAAGAATATTACCAACATATCGTCTGCAGGACTTCAGTTGACGAATACAGAAATTTTGGGTTCTGCTCATTACATTTTAGGTGACGTAGATGTCAGTCATCAGTAGCATGCAGGCATTGATATGGATGAACGCAACCCTGATAAGTTCTGCAAAAATCACCCACATTTTGGTCATAATTATAGAAAACTTCCAACTACTTTCCAACCTCTTACAATACCCAAAATGAGAATTTGATTCAAGAATGATGCATCTGAAGCCTAAAATGAATCGAAGCCGTTGTTTTAGTTCTGCGCAAGCATATTGCGGCTTGTTTTTGTATCGCCTCCGAGTTAAAAAATCAGGATCCTTCGAATTGGAAATTGAAGAAGTGTATCCTTTCAATGTATGTCAAAATAAGGTTGGAGGTTGTCAGAACTATTCCAAATCAGATCAATGGAGTGATTTTCCTGCAGGTATGGCTGTTTCCTCGTATTAGGGAAAAGGAAATGGCCGACATGGCCACGATCAACGTTGACTTTGCACTGCCCACTAGTCCCACCCATAATTCAGTTCGACAGCGAGTGGAACGAAGTCGCAGAGGCGTTTTGTTTAGGCAAATCACCGATTGGTGAAAGCGTCATCCTGCGCATATAGTGAATGAGGCTGCTACGAGGTGAACAAAGTCAAACGCCTGTATCAACACTCAACAGGCTACAGGTTTGATGACCTCAATGGAGTACTATACTGTACACTGTAGGTGAATCATGTTTTACATGACCATTGTACTATAAATAGTGTACATTCATTGTTTATATTAGCACAAGGTAATGCTATGGTCCTGTAAAAAAAAAGATTGCTACTTGCCAGACGGCTGTCCTGTTTTTGTCTTGCCAGAGAACTCAGTGGTCACTTTTGTGTGTTTATGAGTGTGTGTGAGGGTGTCCTCTTTGAAAGATTTTTCTGAAGCGTAAGGTCGCTCCGATAAAATTTCGTTCGGGGTATTGGCGTCAGGTGAACGAGATCTGATTAGTTTTGTACTAAGTGTGGTGGTTTAGCCTATTTTATGTTCTTTCTTATCATTTGAGCTTGTTAGCAGGATCTTACTGGCATACAGTAAGAGCTATGGTGATATGGTTGGGTATTTTAACTTAGAACCAGGGTTAATGGAGGTCCTTTACTGTGTCTAAATTGCATAATTCATGCAAATTTTCAAAGTTGATTGGATCTTCATGAAACTCTTGGGTGTGGTCTACCTTCAGCCCCAAGCTATTGAGAGTTAGAGAATGGGCCACTGAAGGTCAATTATTGTGTTAAATTTGCATTATTTTTCAACTATTAATACAGTCACATTTTCTCAAAACTTAGAGTAGCATTGTCAACATTCAGTCCCAATCAATTTGACTACAACACAACATGCATAGCAGGAATGCCAGTATTCAGCTTTTTGCTATTGATGCGTATATTGCACAGCTAGTGCCTAGCCATTTCTGCTACTTGCATTGAATTTGTTCACGGCCAGCGACACCTCAATCATCTTAACTTGATCCACTGAGTAATCAATACAACAAATAATTACCAGCTTTAGCAATGATTCTGTCACATTCAGAACAAGTTTCAGGCCGTGTCTGGCTTCAAGTGCCAAGCAGAATCGAGACATTTCTTGTGCATTATGCGGCAAGCAGTCAATAATACTCAGTCTACTCATAGTTGTATGTACTGTGGGGCTAAGATCTTTGCAAACGAGAGCTGGGACAAACATTGAAAAGCACGGGCAAAATTGTTTGCAAACCCCTCCCCCTTTTCGATGTTGTATTCGATCATGTGGCCTAACTAATACTGTACAACTATTCACCCGTAGTGGCAGACCATAGTCTTTATGAAAATAACAGTTAGGAGTGCTTAATGGGAGATGAGAGGTATTAGAATATACATTATCATAAGTCCTCCCCATTGGTGCCTCCTATACACAGTGTTTTCCACCAGTATTCAAGACGCTCCTGTACGTGCCATTGAAGGAGCGATATCATCTTGCAAAGCCCGGTGACTAATGGATGGTGCCATTTACCTGACATCACAACAAAGAACTGTCTCAGCGTGTATATATCAAGAACTTATTTCACCTTGACTATCATGTGATGATAACCATATTTAGATAAACTGCACTGGGCAACTCTTTATTGTGACATCATGCCAACATCGCCCTAAACCCCTTTGCCATGCTTTCAGATGATAATGCCTCTTTAATAGGCATCCAAACCAGTCTGCTAATCTTGGTTATCACATATATTACTCTTGGGCCTGTTATTATTGAAAAGGGCACTTCATTTCACTGTGATCATGTGTTAATAGAATATTCATGAAAAATCCAATGTGCTAATAGACTATTAGGCACTGGGTTTAACAAGAACCACTACATCCATGCCCATTGTACTGAGGTCACATACAAACAACTTTCCACAATTCTGTTGGTGATGTTATTATGAGATTGTGGCAATCACTGCAGTAAAAATATTTTTTTTTCATATTTTCTGCTTGATTGTCACATGGATCATTTGTCCAATTTGTGTCACAAAAAATCACAGGAGAATGTGTTCGAAAATCAAATCAGAATATGGACCATGTGATATTATGGCCAGTGACAAATTGTAAGATAATTTCTTCCATAAAAACTAGTCACGTACAATGTATTTATTTTAATTTTTGGTGGATGGTTGAATGGATACACAAGAACAATACACAAGACCATTGCAATTTGCAGAACATCCATCATGTGTCCACTGTACTTCAATGAAGAGGTAGCTGTGTGATTATACCTGTCTCTGCTGCTTGCTTCCTCTCCAGTAAGAAGAGGCAGATCATTGAGGACTTTGTTTTTCAGCAGTTGGTAACAGATGCTGCAGTAGAGAAGGAAAGCTCTGTCTTTGACCAGCTACTACCTCAGTGAGTGATGAGACCTTTGGTTATGTATATACAGGATTATACACACTGCACGCATATGGTCTATGGCAGATTCAAAATATAGGCGCACTATGCGTGTATGATCCTACTGGATATAACTGAATCCTTGTATAAAAGTGAACGTCTCTTCTCTGCATCACAAACCATGAACATAAAGCAGCACTAGAACTATCTACATCTACAGATGAAACTGAACTGCTCACAATATGGTAGTCATAAGAGGCTACCACTGAAAGCACTGTATAACACATGGTGTTCATTTAATGTGCGAACGCAATCCCAGAACCATCGCCTGTATTAGGACCGTTGTCTTGCGGAACTGCCTACCCACATGTTATTCGAACTTTACCTGTTGATACTTATACTTGCCTAGCTAGACCCTACTGAATTGACCCTCAAACCATTCTGGAGATAGCGTGTCGTGTAATTCAACGAGTGATGAACTGTCCTATAAACATCGCCACGATCGCAGAAAATTGCTTGTTAAACCTGAGCAATGGTGGAATTAGGCCTACAGATCGATTATATTTGGGTGCTGCAACAAATGTGGATGTTGGTTAGGCTGGAACAGACATATATCCTATCATTCCCCCATTACACATTGCATATCATTGTGCAGTTTCCACAAAAAGTGTTTTACCACTGTTGAAGGTTTTCTACCGAAATCGAGGGTGCTTCTTCTATTAGGGTTATAAGAATGATCTTTTTTTTTTTACAGAATTCCATATGTGTTCCTATCAGGGCATGAGTTTCTATTAGGGAGAATATGATACTGTTTTTTTATGCATTGGTAAATATTGCTGTACCCACTAATTGATTATATTCTGATTGGAATTGGTGTTACTGGTGCTTGACTCCTACGCCATGGCCTTTGGTTTCAATTTAAAATAAGACATCTTGCCCCTTCGCAGTTGATGCCAGTCGATAGCTGGGTGACCTCCAAGCAATCGATTGGGTTCAATACACAGCATGCCTGGGTAGAAATTGTCCTGAGGGTAGGGGGTTGGTGGCGGGGGTTTCGTTCTTGGGTGGGGGAGGGTGTTGTGAGTTTAAGCCTCCACCTAAACATGCTGCATTATTTGGCCAGGGTCCATTGCTAGCCTATACCTGTTTAGTGTATGGTGGCAATTAGGACACAACCCGCATTGTTAATCATCCTGGTGTCCACAGACCTTCAATGGGTCTCTAAAATCTATTCAGTGTCTGTGAGAGCGGATGGGTCCACATAGTTCTGCAAATTGTAAACGTGAAAGAGATTTGTGAGTATATTAGTGAATAATGGACCATTCTGTATCCAGGTCCATATTAATATAAAAAAAATGTAAAGGAGGGAAACTACCCTCTCTGCCCTGTGTCGGGAATCACCATATGTGGGCTCTCTAAACATTTTTAGCCATGGATGACACCGGACTCCTTATAACTTTTCGTTTGCTGTGAGCCCATTCAACCATGGATGTTTTTTTTTTTCATTTCATCGATGTAAACTGATCATATCACTGAATGTTTGCCTACAGAGGTCCGCTCTGAGGATTCGCGGCAGTAATTGTGACATTCCTTGCAACGGTCACGTGCCATACTACAACCAGTTCTGCCTGGACATACTCGGTGAGCCCCTAGTAGAAGGAGATATAGCCCTCACTGAAGACTGGGCTATACCAACGTGAGTATGCTGCAGATTATTCAAGATCAGGTTTGCGCGGTATACCGGTATTCACGATAGTACCAGTACTCGCGGCACCGGTACTCGCAGTACCGACGGCCGTATGCACAGGGACTATTACCGGTAACTTCTTGCTAAAATACCGGTACTGGGGCTAAAATCCTACTGGGGGGGGGGCTTGTAGTAAGTGTCAATTTTGGCGGCCATGCACATCGTTTTCTCAGCATTAAATTTACCCATTAACAAATGTCTTTTCATAAAAATAAATTTTCCAGTACTAAAATAACCATTTCGCTTCATTGTCAGTTCCTGATGTTGATCAATTTCGAAGGACTGCGTGATCATTCCTGTTAATTTAGGTATTGTGGGACCAATTGACCAACGTTAGTTACGTAGTTGTTTTCATTACAGAAGTTTTCCATTCAAATAAAAAATAAATTCCTCTTACATTAACACTGGGAAAATTGATAGGGAACAAGAAACCTTGCATGGAATTCCCCTCATCATCCCTGAGGATATCGCCGAATCAATTCAAATTGCCGTAAATATTTTCCGAAATTTGAGGCAAACTAAACGACTGTATTTTCTATCGCTCACATGGGAATTCCTGCAAATATACATTCAACGTTCAGCGACCTTGTCGCTGACGATGTTCGGCAGGTTTAGCGAGAGGTGTTCATTGGTTAGTTTAAACATGTGAGAAACTACAGTGCTCTGATTAGTTGGCGGTCAGATTTCTAGCATCACAGTGGGTACCAACAACCATAAACCAGTTACCGCGAAATTGAAGGCTTTTTAAGACAGACTGCGAGAGTGGTGGTAATTTTGCGTACATAAGATTGTGGTCGCGGGGTGTAGCGTAAACAGAGTATATTATTATTCCACTGCATGTGAACACTGTAAAATGAAGACAGAATATCTTTATATAGCGGAAGAGCAAGGAGGGAGGTATATGAGGAGAGCTTGAAGTGAATAAACTGCGTGATACACAGCTGTGTGTTGTACAGTATAAACTAGTAACACCCCGATCTTGAGTTTTGTCTAGACATACGTGAATAGCGGTACCAGCACCAATACTGGTGCCAAGGCATCGGTACTACCGGTTCCGCAAATCATCAGTACGCACAACCCTATTCAACAAGTTGGAACCTTGTAGTGATAATTGCAATGTTACAATATTTTGTCTGGATATACTCATGAATTACTCTGGAGTAGTGTAGTACGTTCACCCATGACCGTCCAACCCACTAGAAGTGGAACGCGATTCTTTGTAAAACTGGATGTGATGATGTCTCTGTGGAGATGGCTCCCAATAAGGATAAGACCATACAAACGATTCAGAGTAGATGGCATGTACCTTTATAGCCAGGCATTCAATTCTAACTAGATCTTTCTGGATAGGTCTTGCTCTTGAAGGAGCATTCCAGTGAATTATCGTATAACATAACCCATCCCCACGGGTCATAGATTGATGATTTATCCTCTGACCTGTCTGATCTCTTACCTGTCCACCAGACTCCCCTGAAACTTGAGACTATTTTATGCAAAACTGTATAACAATATATTCACGCTGTGTCCAAATACCTCATGAATACTACAACTAATGGTTTAATCATATCGCATCTACTTTCAGAGAATTATTTTGTTTATATGTAGGTTAGTTCAACATAATTAATGCTCTGCTGTATCTGTCTCGATTATGAAAATTTATGATAGAAGGTAAACATGCTCTGGTTATTCCAGCCTTCCTTGCGATTTATTACTTTTCATTTGCATGACATACAAATAAATGTCCCACTCCCCTCTGATAGTAATACTGTCACAGGATGTGTGTTGTATATGCCTAGGCTGGCAGGCTAGGTTTACACCAGATTGAGTACAAGTGCATATCACACTTGTGTTCATGTTGAATATTCAATCCTCTCTGATTGTGTACTTCTCTGCTACTAATCCAGTAGTAGAATCTATTGAAGTACGAACAGCCTTGTGCATATTTGAGGGGTGGTTTCATGGTCATTAGAGCATGACATAAAGCAGAAGAGTTGCCAATCATGGTGTATTGGTATTATGTGGGAATTTAGTGAATCATTGAGCTGAACCAACAAGGTATAGTTGACAATCATGGAAACAGTTCAGAGTGGGTATTATGTAACAACCCCTAGTGAATGAGGAATGATATGGTCCCACCAGAGATTGGTTATACCACATATATAGGGATAATTGATCAGGTATAGTGTGCCATGGTATGAGGCCAACATTCAGTTGGTTATGGAAAACCCGGGATGTATAGAACAGAAATTTCAAAGTTTTTGTGTGAGTTTGACAGCCTTGTTACGTATACACTGTGGATACATGGCTGTGTGAGGCAGATGAAATGACTTCTTGTGTGTGTTCATATTTTCAGGTTTGAGAGGGGATTTCCAGATCCCTTGCCTCTGGAGGAAGGTGGAGAGACGAAGGGCAGGAAACCAAGGTAACTGAGGGAGAAAACATCAGTTAATCTACGCTACATGACCATTACGAGGGCCGTTTTTTTTGAGAGACTGCGTTTCAAAAAATGTGATGGGGCTGTACTGTTTCTTCCTATGCTCTGACCATATGAGGGTTGCTCTTATATAGGGTCCACGCAGTTAATGGGCCTGCAAGAAAAGACCTCTTATGGATCCATACAAATTTATCCATCCATCGACCAGCGTGCAAGGATCCCCAGAACCTAGGAAGTTCAAGAGCCTGGACGTCCCCATATGAAGTCTACAGAAGGACCTGCACGCATGATGTGGCAGATGTGATGGAGTTAGGGGTTCCCATGGTCTGTGAAATCGAGGAAGCCTGTGGGAAGCCTGTGAGACAGACAGGTTCCTCTCAAGTCACAGGTAATCTACAGGCTATGAGCTCTGGCCATGTGGGCCCATACGGCTTCAGCACAGGTCCCTTCAATTGGTGTCCCTGTACGGCTCACCAATTGTACGGCATCAGTACAGGTCCCCCTCCAACCGTGTGGACCAGTACGGCTTCAGTATAGGTCCCCTCTAACCGTGTGATCCTGTATGGCTTCAGTACAGGTCCCCCTCCAACCGTGTGGACCCGTACGGCTTCAGTACAGGTCCCCTCTAACCGTGTGATCCTGTATGGCTTCAGTACAGGTCCCCCTCCAAATGTGTGATCCTGTACAGCTTCGGTACAAGTTCTTTTTCAACTCTATGGGCCTGTATGGCTCCAGTACAGTTTCTCCCCCAACCGTGTGGGCCCCGTACAGCTTCATTTTTATGAGTCTGTATGATTCACACCCTAAATTTCATGTAGATTTATCATAAGGTGCATAATGCACTTGGAGGACAGGCCTGAAGTTCACTACTACTCAGTATTTTCCAACAGTAAGTCATCAGACTACCGGTTCTCCCTCATTGAGGCCTCTTTGTGCAGTTATGTTACGTGTCATATTGACATTAACGCATGCAATTTTATAATGACAGGAAACGCATGTCTATATGAAGAGTAGTTTCATGGTGAAGTTCCTATACACCATGTATGTGTCAATAGTCAATAAAATGAGTAATTACTAGCTGGCTTAAAGGAAGGTCAGCAAGCATGACAAAAACCTGTAATTCCCCCCCCCCAAAAATGTTTCTTGCATTTGCATTATCAAGAGATGTAAATCTCTGGAACTTCGACTTGAAGGTTGATTCCCATTAAAACCAATCTTGATGTTCCCCCTGCACAGCTGGCACTGTTCTTGATGATTCCACTTTCCTAGACTGCTGAAGTGCATACCAGTTCCTGTGATCAGGAGTAATATCTGTAACACGTTCAAGATTCTCCATTGGTGTAGTAGACAGCCCCCAGAGGAATATGTCCCCACATCGAGAAGGGGGTGCCTCCTTTGTGTCTTGGTGTCTGGTGAAGAAAATGAGCAGATATAATTTCCCATATTTCTGGGTCTCTTGTTGGTCTGAGCCTATGCCCTGTTTCCCCTTTCAAAATTTAAAAAATGTCACAGTGTGTTGTTGATACTTTCTTATTCTGTCTCTCTAGTAAAGGTAAAAATGTACAACATCCTAAATATTTCCTATGCTCATTACTTTGTACGTTGTCACTTCTACAGACCAAAGCCTGCCTGTTTCAACTGTGGAGAGGAGGGCCATGGACTCAGGGACTGTACTGCTGTAAGTTCTCTACTCATGATATCCCCACAACATGATTGTCGGGGGTAAACTCTCAACACTTTGCCCGATTTATCTGAACTCAGCACACATGTCCGTCATAGTGAAATCTTGAATTGGTTCACAAGTGGACATCTCCACATTACACTAGTTTGCACATTTTTTCAAGTTTCCAGTCAGTGGTGAATTGCTCAGCAGTAACATCTTTTCTCACTATTCAAAATTTATCAGAAATCTCCAATCACCTGATGCGTTCAGACGCTAGTTTCTCCGAATATTCAGTGTTTTATTCAGTCTTTCATATTTTTCCAGCTCTAGAAAAGAGGTCTATGAATGGGGGGGGGGGTTCTCTTTATAATGAGCATGCAATTCAAAGAGTGCAGAGAATAGTGCATACTTGTGACAACAATCACAGTCATAGTGTCACTGAACATTTACAAATTCTGTTTCCTTTTGACATAAACCAGATTGTGGATTACTCATATCAAAAGTGGTTTGTACCTCATCTTTCAAAATTATGGTAGAAGGCCTAGGTCTCGGGGACCATTTATGTCCAGAAACTGAGGTGGGGTAAGCAAGGACATGCCTATCCTGCAGTAGTCTCTTTGTTTGAGGATACTAATCCAGCTCTCATTCTCATTCATTTTTTTTCTGGGGGGGGGGGGGGGGGAAATCTTTAAAGCAGTCCTTATCTTGTTCCCCACTTTACTCACAGGAGAGAGATTTTGCGAAGATCAGCGCCAACAAGCGGGTGTTCATGAGTCAGCAGACATCATCTCCAGGACTGAATTCCAAGAGGTACCATAAAGATGCAGAGAGTGATCAGAAATATGCAGCTTTCAAGCCAGGTGTCGTGAGGTGAGTTGGTTTGTCTTTCTGTGTTATTACTCGTAATCTGTCTGTCTGTTTATCCGTTAATCCATTATCCGTTAATTCACAGTCATCACATAACTGATGTATGTTTCCAGAAAGTATGTGTCATCTTAGGTTTTGAGCTATTCCCTGTACTTGTATTGTGAGTATTAAATATACCTGGTCATTGAGGGATCATCTGAGTCATTTAAGGAGGAAATTACTAATCATTACTGCAACTGATGGCGCTGTATTGCAGCTGTCGGACCCGCTGACGAAGAGCGATGCGCATCGTTGTTCAGTTATTGAACAATTATTCTATCATTCTATCATTATTTCTATCATAAGCAAAAGTGTACATATGTAGGTGCCTCATTGGTAGTTACTGATAGTGCAGTATAGGTCCCATAAGGACAGTTATTAAATCAATGTTATGTCTGGTTCCGAGTTTTTGGTGTGTCACTCTCATGCAGTTGTAAGTCATGTCCTAGTGACAGTGGGTATGTCATTTCCTGGAGTCATGTGATCACACATGTGACAGTGACTGTCCTATCCCTGGGGTCCTATAGTGGGTCATACAAGTCACAGCTGCATAACCTGTAACAACCTTATTAGTTATATACTACAGTATATTCGGCCGTGGCTACTGATGCATTTCTTGACTGCTTGTCACTGAACGTGGGGTGTTATAAAACTAATTGTTAGGAAAATACTAGTGTACTAAGTGTTATAAAACTAATTGTTAGAAAAATACTAGTGTACTACAATCAGGCAGTGGTAGTGTGAGGAGTTTTCGTTCTTCTCTCCTTGATCGTAATAATACAACACTTTGATACAGTGTTGCCATAAATTTAGGCAGTGCTAGGTGAAAGACTACAGGAATTTGTAGGTCATTCAAGGTTACTCCCTAATGGTCATCATTAATATGATGGCTGTGACTCGCACAGACCAAGATTTACCTAACCAATCTGTATTTGTTCTTCAGTGATGAGCTCCGTAAGGCCATGGGCCTCTCTGATCAGGCCTTACCCAACTAATCTACACCATGAGGATGCTGGGGTACCCACCAGGATACCTCAAGGAGGCGGAGATCACATCCTCTGGCCTAGCAGTTTATGATCAACTCAAAGGTAATACCCGCAGTTCCTTCAGTTGCAAAGGAATACTGTTTTTTTTTTTTTTTTAACTGACTGCATTGCCAATTTGTTCAACCTTTAAGGTGGCCATCCATACGTCTGTGTCCAATTCATGACGCAACCATGCCACGTTCGTGAAATTATTAGGTGTACCTTCCATACATCAGTGATGCTTCTGTGAATCATATGTTTTTTTTCTGAAAGGTTTCAGTCACATTTTTTGTGACTATCTTTTGTATGTTGGGGGGGGGGGGGGGGGGGGGGGGACACAAACAAGGCAACATCTCGTGCTCTGAACTGAACCGCAACTTATCAAGTACAGCATTTGATATCCCTGACCATGTACTTATTCAGAAACGCGGACAGAAGAGAAACACAGGTGGTGGGTACCGGGTATACTCGACGGCGCCATCAGTATGGCGAGTACTAAACGATTAAAGGAGCTAGCTGGAGGTCGATGGCTGAGCCAATTCCACTGGTACTTTCAGGTTGAGCAGGAATAATTCGGACAAGTACTGTTCTACACAGAAAGTCACTGATGAAGATATCAAAATCGAGAGAAGCTATCTGCCTGAGGCAACGGCTGGCAATATGTCTTGGTAGTAGAGCTCCGGATTGGTTGAACATGCCAGATCCCACCCCTTCCCCCTCCACTGAGCACATCACATTTGCAAGACAGACACACATGTTCCACACACAGACAACACAATCACACATTCACCCCAACCAATCCCCCCCCCCCCTCCATCTCCACAACACATACACATGCGTGTTCGCATCAACTGAAAACAATTTATTCCTGCAAATTATACACCCAAAATTGACCATAGCCCTGCCCAAAAGCGCTCAGGGAAGGCATCAACAGATGTATGGTGGTTTAGCTTTACGTATCGTATGTTATTCAATTTTTCACGGAAAGGGCGCGGACATATGGATGGCCAGCTTCAGACAAAGTGTTACATACTAGTGATACACCCCAATACCCTGAGCATTGGTCAGTCAATGGGGGTCATTGTCACCCCCATACCCTGAGCATTGGTCAGTCATGTGTGGGTCATTGTCACCCCCAATACCCTGAGCATTGGTCAGTCAGTGTGGGTCATTGTCACCCCCAAATACCCGGAGCGTCATGTTGGGGGGGTGGTGGTGGGGGACTGCGGAGGGAGGTTTTGAGGGGGTGGGGTGGGGGGCCGGGGCGGGAGGGGTGCTAGGACTGGTCAGTCAGTTTTTTCTAGTGATGTGGGTCATTGTCCACCCCCCCCAAACCATGGGAGCATAATGTTGTTATGGAAATATATTATTTTGTGGTGGGTTCAGTAGCATTTTGTTTTGTGTTTTCATTGTGTGGGGGTAACATATTTGTGTTTTTTTTTTTTTTGTGTCACACCCCCCAATACCCTGAGCATGGTCAGTCTAGTGTGGGTCATGTCACCCCCAATACCCTGAGCATGGTCAGTCTAGTGTGGGTCATTGTCACCCCAATCCCCTGAGCATTGGTCAGTCTGTGGGGTCATTGTCACCCCCAATACCCTGAGCATTGGTCAGTCAGTGTGGGTCATTGTCACCCCAATACCCTGAGCATTGGTCAGTCTAGTGTGGTCATTGTCACCCCAATACCTGAGCATTGGTCAGTCTAGTGTGGGTCATGTCACTCCCAATCCCCTGAGCATTGGTCAGTCTAGGGTGGGTCATTGTCACCCCCATACCCTGAGCATTGGTCAGTCAGTGTGGGTCATTGTCACCCCCAATACCCTGAGCATTGGTCAGTCATGTGTGGGTCATTGTCACCCCCAATACCCTGAGCATTGGTCATGTCTAGTGTGGGTCATGTCACCCCCAATACCCTGAGCATTGGTCAGTCTAGGGTGGGTCATTGTCACCCCCAATACCCTGAGCATTGGTCAGTCTAGGGTGGGTCATTGTCACCCCCAATACCCTGAGCATGGTCAGTCTAGTGTGGGTCATGTCACCCCCAATACCTGAGCATTGGTCAGTCTAGGGTGGGTCATTGTCACCCCCAATACCCTGAGCATTGGTCATTCTAGTGTGGGTCATTGTCACACCCAATACCCTGAGCATGGTAAGTCATGTGTGGGTCATTGTCAAATCTTAGTGAATCAATGTGCATCACTTACCTTGAATGGTATGTTACAAAGCTGACTCAAGCATGTCATTACTATCAATTGTACAAAGAATTAAAAAAGCAGGTAGGTCATTTTGATGGAATTGTGAGTTATTCAAGTGACCAAGGGGTGCATCAGTGTGAAAACAAATGCATGGCCACCTCGTTAGCATTGACGCACCATGGCTGTTGTTAGGGGGTGCGTCTTAATGAGTCATGAATAGAGTCACTTCTCTCAAAATTATAATGACTGAGGAACTTCGTGGAAATTTGCTCAACTGAAACAGTACAGTGACTCAATCCAGTGTTCTGACTCAAGTCTTATTCATTACTTGTTACAACACTGAGTCTTACCAACAGGAGACTGCTGAGGGGCACGTGGCTCACCACATAGGCATTGATTAGTGTCCATTGCCTTACAAACTGGCAAAGAATATGAGTGATCGCTAAACCAGAAGGTTGATTGTTGAGGCAACATCTTAAGGAGTGGAGAGGGGAGGGTTGAGACCCAAATTTGACATCCCATATATTAATGTGTATTGCAGTCAGTTGGCCTATGACCAATGTCACATAGAATATGGCTCTTTGAGTTCAGGCCAGAATGGTAACATTTCCTATTGGACTTTGTACACGTACCAGCTCTGCCAACTTTTTTCCACTTAAATGGTAAATTCTCTTTCCGACTTTTGTGGAAGTTTGAACATTGGGCAACCAATCAGGATAGCACATAAATCCAATCTGATTTCTCCTGTCCGTTTCCATTTCCACGGGTACTCTGCTGCAGCTAAAAGGTCAATCTAAGTAATCTGGCTGTGAACATCTTACCAAGTACACCAAAAGCAGATTTTCTCCCTACCCCCCCCCCCTGCAACATATTTAAGGTTGTACCTTCTGCTCTGCTTTGGTGTGCACTGATCATCGTATCCACCATGGTGATATCTAAGCTGAATGCCCTTACAATGAACATGAACAGTTTTAGGGCGTCAAAGGTCATCTGAGTGGAACGAACATCGAGGCAATGGGGAAGCACTACTAAACCTTTGGGCTTTCTGGTTTACATTATATTTATGAATAGCAGTGGCAAATGAAGGTGTCTCTGTCTCCCTTTCATTTTAGGACCCTGAGGATAACAATACGAGCCTGAGAGAACTGCAAGATGGCATCCTAGCTGAACCCTCTACATCTAAGATTAAGATTCAGGTTTATTGTCTTGTATTAAGGCAGCAACCTTTCACACGACTAGCGACCAAATTCCCTGGTCATTGGTAACCAGATGAGACCTTGCCTGCACCACCCAGGATGCACGTTGGCACTCGACCTACTACACCCCTGGCATCCAACGCAGCGGCGCCTACTTCCTGTTAACCGGGTGCCCGGGTATCCACTTCTACACGTGGGCAGCGTGAGACATTTGAGGAGTCAGCTGTCTAACGCCCTGCGGAAAGCCCTCAGCTTTCATGGGATTCAACTCGCAATCTATCGATCTTAAGTCTGGAGCTCTGCCGACAGAGCTAATCCGCCTCCTTTTACATCTGATTCCATGCAGTGGACAATGCCGGCACTCTAATAGTTATTGTCAGAATATGCGATGGGTTAACATCAGCTTTTTCTTCATGTGTTAACATATATGTTCTATTATTCATTCATCAATACAGACGAAGAAGGGGAGATCAAGGAAGTCCATGATAAGCCACTCAAGTACAATGTCGCCAAACTGGTACAATATCCAGGATTTAACGTCCCACCGCCTGAAGGAGTAATTGTGTAAGTCGTGGTGCAAAGTAGGTGTAGTGAAATATTTTGTTTTTTTATAATCCCAAGGTTGTTTTCCCCCAGTCGTTTATATGTTGAACCTACTTCCATTGAGTGTGGTGCTTCATGTAAGCTTAAGCTGCCTTACACTCTAAGAGTTTACACTGCCATGGCTCACCGTGATCAGTCAACCGTGAGCATTTGCCAGCAGAGACTGTATTGTTGAACGCACACTGAAGGAACTCACAATAGAAGCTGGACAGTAATATGTGAGAGATAAAGTGAGTTTTGGGGAATTCCTGAAGGAAAATGGACTCATTCAAACCTTGCTGTTGAAGTTGTCGAAGCATGCGACCACTTGTGGTGGTTACGGCCCTTCAGGTCATCACCCCATACCTTGTGGTCACACAGAGACCATGAGCTGTCACAAGCCTTGTGGTCACATAGAGCCTGTGAGTTGTCGCAGGCCTCGTTGTCAGCAAATTCCGAACAGTGTGAGGCTGGCGTTCCCTGGAACCAAATATCTGGTTTGTTTTGCAGATTGCTAATACCTTTGACCATTTGGCCAGCAAGCTACCAGAGTCTGGCCTGATCTACTAGTAGAGAGAGGGTAGATGTAGTCACACTGACATCTCTAAGCTTGGGACTCTGAACCTATTGTGTGTGTGATGCTCAACATAAGCATCAGGGTGAGGCAGAGCAACCTAGTGCCCTACAGATAGAAATAAATTACCTCATTCATTGCACAGATTCTGCTATGATGCCTCTTACCATTAGCCAGAGAGTCTATCTGGCATACATTGTTATAGCACAGAAGGAGATGGCCACCAAGCCATGTTTTATGCCAGCATCAGAGTAAAGAGAATAGTTGAGTTCCTTGCAGCCACGTATAAAATGTCCGATTAATTATGAGTTAGATTTTTATTGTCAACATCAGCCTAATAGCTACTGAGAAACAGCATGTCCTAGAGGGTAGGTAAGAGCACGTTCCTGTGAACCTCAAACCCACATTGAATAAATTTTGGCCAGCCATGTCTGAATATCAGTTTGGTAACTTTGAATTCCCAGAATCACCAATCATGGAACATGCCCCCGATGCAGCCCTATCACCAGTATGACGCCTTCCATGCGTGTATGTCCTCAGGGCAGCCCGAGGGGGGTAACGATAGGACCAAGAGGAAGGGGGAGTTCAACGAGAGGGAGGACAGCGGCAGTCGCAGAGAAGCCGGGTACAAGAGGTCAAGGACATGGAGGTTGGCAGCCCAAGGTCACCTGCCTCATCGTCTTCAGGTATATCTATTCTGACTATTCATTTCTTTCGCCCTAACTTGAGATCTTTGGGTCCAAAAGGCTACATTATGCTCATTCGCATGCTCTTACCATATATGGACATGGCTAGAAACTATCCTCCTTTTTCAAACAGTTTGCTGATATCAACTGTGAAGCTATCAACAGACAGCAGACAGTGGAGTTGAATTCATCCTCCCCACCTTTACACAGCATGCCTTTGCTGCTATGTTTTCTTGACTAGTAGTGGTAGGGGAAAAAAAGAACAAATCTTGCAACCCCACTGTGTAGGAGATAATAAGTGCATGAATTTCTTTGAAAATTTCCCCTCCATCCTTCTTGACTGTTCTGACCTTCGTCATTGTCGAGTCCTCGTATTGTTGCAGAAACAATTTCTCTCACCGCCATTAGTGTAATTATCTCAAGGAAGCAAATTTAACATTTGTTGTCAGGGCCGAAGCCCCACAGGCAGTGCTTTACTTTTGCCATTACACCGAATGCCGCAAAACAGTTGTAGGATACATGCCTGTGATGCTCATGGAATGCCAATGAGAAACTATCTATTGCCATGATTGGTTTCACCTGATTGAATATTTTTACTATTGCATGAAGGAGACATTCAGGATTTTCATTGACATCTCAACGTTACTTGTAAGCTTGTGTAGTTTGTGCTCTGCATGTACAGAATATTTATAACGTTTGTGCCAATGTTGGTGTAGAAAAACTCATCATTATTGGTCACTCGGTAGTGCAGAAGTATATAATAGTAACTCCATGTAAGCTTTCAGCATGATCATGTAATATAGTACATTCTATTCAATGTCATGTGACAACAATTAGCCAACGAGAAACCAAGAATGTTAGTTAGTTAGTTAGTTAGTTAGTTGTGTGTTGCTAATCATCATTTCAAACAGTCACGTATTGCTCTTTTATCAAAGTCCTAAGTTCTGATATAATTCAACTTGTATGTCGATACTGGAATGAGAAGTAGTGGGTAGGACATGATTGTTTTTCCGTTGCATATGGGGGGGGGGGGGCAGGATAGGGGCCCTCTGGATGCTGGGGTGGTTCAATTAGCCCGGGATGTTACACACTTTTCAAAATAAGTGACCAACATGGAAAACTAGCATTTAAAATATGGATCAATACCACCGTTCAATCAACTAACAGAAAATCCAATATTCTGTTGCTTTCAGATGGTACTGGTAGAGGTTTCTGGCTTGACGATGAATCCCAAGGATCCCCTTCAGACCTCCCCTCCCCCCTACCCCGGAATTTCGGAGTTACCCCCGCTGCCCCTCTCAACGCCCCCGGCCACACCTGTGCCACCCCCAGGACACACCTCAGAGCTCTGTAGAGTGCACCCCAGTACCCAGCCCAAGCGTGTGCAGCACCGATGGGATATGCCCAGGGAGGGTCAGATTCCCAGGACAGTGACGGCTCTGCGAGCCTTGACGAACTTGTCGTCCAGCAGAGGGCTCTGCTCTCAAAACTGAACAATGACACAGGGGATGAGCCCATCTCTGAGAGTGATGTTATCGTCATAAGCAGCACAGACAAGAGTCGGAGGTGGGGGAAGATTCACCAGCCGTCAAAGGAGGAGAAACAATGTCTGAGTTTGTGATACTGGATGAAACATTTGAAGACTCAAACGCCCAGGATCCAGATCTGAAAAAGGTGGAGGTCACCGAGGGTGAAGGGAATGGTTCCCCTGATGACGGGGTTGAGGCATCCACAGAGGGGGTGACGAGTTAGCACAGAATGGGGACAATCAGGAACCCATGGAGGAGGAGGAGGTGCCAAATAAGTCAGGTGTACCCCACCGGAATAACTTTGCTGCGGGCATCACACCGCACATCGACGAGAACGTTTCCGCTTCCAAGGGGGTGTTCAAGAAGATTCTCGGCTGCTCAAGATATCTAAGGACGAGAAAAATTCATGATTCGTAATGCGTGGTATGGTAATGTAGCTTGGGGATGATGCAACTGTGTAGTCGACTGCTCCCTTCAGCACTGAATATTCCACATTTATAAACCTCTCATTGGTCTACCATCCCAACCTCCTGGAGTTAAAAAAAACAAAAAAACACACACATTCAAACACAAAAATTAATTGTGAGATCTGTTGCCCAAAGTGTTTCTGCTCTCTGTTAAACACAAACTGGTACCTATGGTTCTGTGAGTATGAGAGGTATATATATTAGTTTTGTTGTTGTCTATTTCCATAGCATTCCTATAGACTGAGACTACTTGGCAAAAAATCGTAGCACCTAATATGTCACATCTTAAATGGATCAGTATGGTCATTGTCACTTCCTCGAAACAGTCAATATGTAAAATTACCCTTCACACAATACACTTATGGTACACATTCAGCAAAACTTGAAACCTACAACAGTTCTCCCTCCAAAATTACTTGTGTTCTATTTATTGCTCGATGAAATATGGAGAAATAGTCAATTTTATCTCACCAATGTTCACCTCAAAGTGTTCAGAAATAGACACCCTGTTATTGAACATCATTCTATTCAAACATTCAAAGAGTAGGGACACAGCATATGGCAAATGAGTCTCCTTGCCTTGTGATGAAATCCTCTTCATTTGCATAATTTGTTTCATCAGAGATGAGGCACAGTCGTACCTAAACGATATCGATAAAAATTATCTCACACACACACACAAAGTCAATAGTGCCAGCCAGTCACACATGAATGATAACGATAGAATGCAGACTGATCCATGAGCGATAAACTATTAAATGATTGGAACGACAAAATTGTGACCGATCAGGAGAAGGTTCATACACAACATCCTAGCCTATACAGCTCCCAGCCACTGTTATCTCTTCGGTGCGGCTGCTCCAATTTATCATTATCCTTGTCATTACAGTGTTACTGAGACTGTACAGAAGACAGGCATTAAAAAAAGTGTTGTACTAAGTATAATAGCAAATGAGTGCAATGATGTGTTTCTGGTCACAAACTTGGGAGTTCACAACAATTGCCCTGGATCTGTTAGAACTGGGGAAGAGGTAATACTTGTTAGTTTGATCATGTAATATCTGTTTGACTTGAAGAACCCATAGCATACAGGATGGGGAGGGGGGGCATTGAACAGTAATAGACCACACCTATATGGATCCATTTTTAGTCCTATCTGCATTAAAGCAAAACTTGCACTGTGAAACAGGAGGCGACAACTTTATCAAGACATGTTCGCCTTCCTGGTACTGATTAGGAATGGTCAATAATGATTTTGCAAGGGGGCCAAAATATAAACAACTCGTTTGAAAACTGCAACATCTATAGGTTCTTCAGGGAGTCCTAATCTTTGCTTAGTCAGTTGCGTGTTTGGTAAAGTGATAACAATTATGAAAACTTTAACTGCACTACTCATGGTCATTTGTACAATATCCTGACAGCTGAAGTAAAATTTCTTCTTTGGAATTTGTTAAAGGCAGCAATTTCTTTCAAGTGTCTGCCAGAATTTTACATTGACTGCCTCTGAAATATTTTCGTAAATGCCACTTTGTATAAAAGCAACCAAACTACCCGAGAATGTCATATTTACAGTCTATTTTACTTTTGTAATTTGAGCAGATATTATGTCATCTTCCTTGTGAGACTTTTAGACTTGTAACTATGAAAACTATGTCTTTGTATAGAACAATTTTACCAAATCCTTCACACAGAATGAAAGGTGGCATAACATGATGCAAATTGAGTGTTTTGTATTTT
Source organism: Sclerodactyla briareus (assembly GCA_026419785.1). Lineage (NCBI taxonomy): Eukaryota > Metazoa > Echinodermata > Holothuroidea > Dendrochirotida > Sclerodactylidae > Sclerodactyla > Sclerodactyla briareus. The sequence continues at coordinate 269,624 of JAODTK010005254.1, read as the reverse complement.
ATCAGCGGCTGTGCTTTTAACTATAATACTCCTACTTTGATGGAGCTGAGACAAATTTAAGGTGATTTGATGCAGGTTTTTGTCTCGCCTGAATGAAATTCAGGAGGAGACTTAGTGGTCACTATGGCGTATGTGTGTGTGTGTGCATGTCTGTGTGTATATGTGTGTGTGTGTGTCACACTTTTTCGTTAGCAGGATATCTTTTGAACGGTAAGTGCAATTGCGACAAAATTTTCAGGGTAGCATCGGGGTTGGGTGAACACTTCTGATTAGATTTTGGGTACGAAAGTCTCAAACTGAGTGAGGTAATTAGCCTATTTTATGTGATTCATTGTTTAGGCTCGTTACAGGATTACAGATGGACCGTGGGTGCTATGGTGACTTGGTTTGGCACATAGATACGGGATATGAGGCAGATGAACTGATAGATTTTCAGCATAAATTTTGGTAATTAAGTCACCTAATTGGCATAACTTATGCAAAATTCAATAGTTAGTCGGATTTTCACGAAACTTGGTGAGTATGATCTACCTTCAGTCCCAAAACTTTTGAGAAAGATTTGGGGTCAATGGAAGTCATTCAACGTACCTAATTTGCATAATTTATGCGAAATCTTCGAGTTGCTTGGATTTTCATGGAACCTGGATTACCTTGAGTTCCAAAAATGTTTATCTTGGATTCAGAGTCACTGGAGGTCATTCAACATGTCTTATTTGCGTAATATAGCAAATTTTGAAGTTGCAAGATTTTCGGGAAACTTCGCCAAAATTTGCATAATTCAGGCAATTTTAGTCACATTTCCACAAAACTTTTACTCCTCTAGTAGACATTGTCAATAATCAGTTCTAATTTGAAATGGTCACTGATTAGTAGGCTGTTTCTGTTAAATACCGAAATCTTTAGGCGACACATGGAATGTCTTGTAGGTATTTGCATAGTGACTGATAGAGTTAAACACTGAGCGCGCTACCAGGCGAGATACTGGGGGCGATCGCCTTGCTGAAATTGTTCATGGATTTGAGGGCCTTTCTTTCAATATTTCTTTGAGTTCTCTAAAGTTACCACTAATAGGGGGTCATTGCCTCAAGTTTCGTGGAAAACGCTGTAGATTGTACATTCGGAAATATTTCTTCTTGCAGAGAGTTATTCATGAATGGAATATTGAGTCATTAATATGAGTCATTTACAAAAATGGGGTTTTGGGGGGAATGTGAAATATGCGGCAATGCCACAGGTTAAACATGTGTCAAACATGTTAATGAATATCGTTTGAATTGGCCTGAATGCTATGAACGGTCAGAAGTTGATATCAATCCTTCCGATGCCGATGCCTTTTGATACCTTCAGAAGAATCTATGCAGTTACATCATGACAGTGTGTGAATGTATATTTGTATGCAACGACTGGCTGATGAACATGGTAACTCGACCCCACCTTGGATGAATAGAGCTCATACTTTGTATGTGGGTGCTATTGTATTGGGGTTGAGGCAACAGAGGTCAAATTCTGAACTTTGTGAACACATGGTATGGTACCCCCTAATGCTGGTCCCTGATCAGCTGAATGTTGTTATGCAGCTTCTTTGTGGGGAGTACAAGAACCCCATTATCATGGTGTGAATCGGGGGTTCTTTTTCATTGAAAATGTATATTTTTGTGAATAGGAACTCGACCCTGCCTGGATGGTATGTAGGTTTCACTGGGAGGGTGTACATGAGCCCTATTGTCTGAGGATCAGGGGTGGTAAGGTCAGGTCGACAATGCTGAGTTGTCAAGGAATCATGAAGGTGCTAGCGGTGAAAGCCTAAGCAGGTCCTGTTGCACGGATCATAATTCAGTCCACTATTCCATACTGAATGTGACCTGAAACCAGAGGTCAGAAGAGGACAAGTTCACAGCATTCCATGAAGAAATGAAAATCCCCAGCCTGGGGTTGAGAAAACTTGGCAGGTATGGACATATTCAGAGTAGTGAGGTCTGGATCAGGAGATTGCCTGGAACAGGACCTCTGGTTTAGTACGGTATGTCTGACAAGATCTCAAGGACTAGAATCTGGATCCTGCTGCTTCGAGGAACTGTTCCAAGCGGAAGAATTCTGTAGGAGCTGCCATGAACCCTCTTATGTCCACTGATGTTGATTAATTCAGATGTTAAACAAGGAGGTAATGTGTGCGAATAATCTTTCCTATTCTGTTAGCACATGCGAGGTCTCTTTCTTGCACTGGTCTGGAGGAGGCTAGTACTTTATAGTAGGTATATCCCATATCCTTCGCACAGACTTACGAGGGTTTTCCAGTGATCGATTAGAACATGCACCTTTCTGCTTGATTTCCCATGGTTACAATCTTCTGGATAATCTTCCATAATGGGCCAGTATTTGACTTGCTTGGATTACTATGGTTTTTATCCTGCCTGAATGAATTTCCACTTTGGCCTGGGTGATGTCACACTATCCTGTTAGAAGGAGTTCTTTGGACCATGGACCAGTTTTGATCAGATTTTGGCCACATTAGTCAGTAATAAATTAGCCCATTTATGTTTTTTTTTTTTTTGAACTTGCGAGCAAGACTACAGGAAAACTGTAGGAGCCTATAGTGATGTGGTTTAGCATATAGGTACTGAATATCAGGTGGATGAAATATGCTGAACAAGTAGTCTAATTTGAATAATTAACGCTAACATTTGAAGGATCGTGGAATTGGAAACTCACATTTTCCAGATTGCGTCAGATTGCTCCGAAACTAGCATAGATGGAAAGAGCACGGTTGTTAACCCCAAAACTCAATTTCAGAGTTCGAACACCTTTCATTAATCTTTTATTCACAAAAATTGTCCAGTCTAATGATATCAGGAGGGAACCAAATCGAAGTTGTCCTTGAGTTTACACAGTAATGCTGATTTTTTACTCCTTCATTAAGTAAAAAGTGCAAGTTTTTTCTTAGAAGTCCTTGAATGCTTGTGCATCTATATACGTTGAAAATTGTGTGCACCCACCTACCTCCAAATCCGGTCCACCATGCTCATGTAACAGAGAAGTATTAAAAAGATAAAATTTCGCATTGAGCAGGTATTGTTCTTAACCGGGATGTCATAGGACATTGCATGATAGTAAATTTGTCTCATTTCCACTGTCTTATCAACTGAAAGCCAGTGCTAATCAGAAGAAATCACAATCTTCAAAGTCATGTTTTCCCCAACTTGGTGGATATGGCCTACCATTATCCTGAGGAATTTTAATGTAAAATCTGTGTCACTCAAGGTCCTGCAATGCAAATTTTGTTAATTTGTCACAAAACATGGTGGATGGGTCTGCCATCAGTCCTGAGAAATTTCAATGTGACTCAAAGTCATTGGGAAACTTGTGGGGCTGGCAAACTATATAGCAATCTCCATGACATTTAAATTAGCTCATGCCTTGTCTCTCCGCAACTAGGTCACTTTCAGGCCTCCTGTGCATGGAACATGATGACTTACAAATCATCCAAAATGTAGCTGCCAGAATAGTCACTGAGATCCCCCAAAGACAACATATCTTCCCTGTTCTGTCTGAACTCTACTGGCTTCCTGTCGATGCTCGCATCTCGTTTAAGATTCTTCTTACCATGCATAAGGTATTCAAAAGTATCGCTCCAACCTCACCACACCATAATGTCCTTCTTGTACTTAATGCTCGTCTTCACAAATCTATACACTGTTAAAAAGACAAACACCTGTACTCATGGCCAAAGAGCATTGTCCCGTATAGGTCCTCCTCTGTGCAATGCCTTACCTGACGACCTTTGGGGAATTGCATAAAGCCTTCTTTATCATTATGCTTTATATTCTGCTGTCATCGCTAACTATCAAATTGCTTTTTCAACCACAGAGGCCGGGATGGTTCAAACTAACCAAATACCTCAACAGTAACAAGGACTACGAAACAGTCGAGACTAGCGGTTGAATAACCCGCTCACTATTTGGCAGATATTATACCCTCTAACAAATTTGGAGAATGAATTTTTCTCATTCAGGCACGAATTGTGCTTCGCTGGATTGTGTGATACCAACGCCCAGAGGATAAGGCCTGTAGTCCCCTGTGCTATTCGTCCCCATGTCATCGGTCCCCTGTGCCATTGGTCCTGATGCTATCGTTTTGTATCTTAGGCTGTATGGAAGACATGGCGCAATGAGCTTTCAAATTTCAATCACATGCCTAAGTGGTAATAGTGATCTTACCATCTGAACTAATCAGAAGTACAAAGGAGAAGAAATGTAGAATGCCTGATAAAGACCTTCCTTTAGGTATTTCCTCTGGTTGTTATCAACACATCACAGGTCAACCAATTGGCTGGCCTTCCACCCAGGGGATTGGGGTTCAAATTCCGGTCTGGTCATACCAGACTTGAAAATGGTACCTGTTGCCTTCTCGATGAATGCTCAGCACAAGGGATTGGAGCAGGGACAAATTGTTGTCTGGGTGTGAATATCCCTATCACCACATTAAAGTGCTGCTAGAGAGGCATTGCTGTCTGGGTGTGAATACCCCTATCACCACATTAAGGTGCTGCTAGAGAGGCATTGCTGTCTGGGTGTGAATACACCTACTCCCACATTAAGGTGCTGCTAGAGAGGCATTGCTGTCTGGGTGTGAATACCCCTATCACCACATTAAGGTGCTGCTAGAGAGGCATTGCTTCATTCCCTGTACCTGGTGGAAGATTCGCAGCTGACAAAATTGTGCAGTATCCTCACGGGGCCTCAAATAGGTTAAAATACCGCAAGACGATCACCGTGACCTATATACAAACGGCATTGTCCAATTTTTGCATGATGCAAGAAACATAATAGGCCTATTCCACTACTCCGAACCAGCAAATAACAAATGGAGGACAAAAGCTCAAAATATTGTAAAATGCTGATATATTCTAAAAAACCTTTCACTGCAAAAAACTCTTTTATTGCAAAACTTATAGAACCCACTTGTTTATTCTCACCTAATTGCACTGGTTAAATTTCAGCTGCGCAACTTTGAATGAATGAATTCAAGAAATGTAAGTTAAGGGATATGAGTTACTGTCATTAAACGTCTCTGTCATCTACCGAAACCATTATATTTTTAGGTGAATACACGCCAGAGAGTCATGAGGAGGCATGAGTTTTTGTATTCTTATCCAACTCCAATTGCCATCTGACAAACAATGTATTCCAAGTCTTCAAAGTTTAGAAAAGGGGTGGCAAGTAGATGTTTCTTTAGTTTTTATATGGCTGAAGTAAACTCAAGAGAATTAGTCAACAAAACAGGTATATTCTGCAATCCCCAGCCTATGATAGGCAGGGAGGTGTGGGGGTGGCGGGATAGTGAAACCAGACTCTCTTGCCAACAAACCAGTGGCTAGTGGGATTTTCATTCAAATCAAATATTAAGGAAGAAAAAAAATGAACAGAATTCCATTAACCTGCAGGAAATTCTTAAATTTATAGTGTAATATTCATACCAGTGTTTTATTTGAGCCCTCTGTAGGTATGGAGGACTCAAAATCATGTCTTGCAATACAACGCTGTTTTATACACCATGATATCAATGCAGTGATTACAGATTTCAGACCTATGAATAGCACTATAAAGAGAAATTATGGTAAGTTTTGCTGGAAAGACCATACAATTTAATACCACATAGTTGATTCCCAAACACAAACCCAACCACAAAATTAAAGGAAAACCAATAAATATTTTCAGGCAACTAAAATTTTGATTTCATTACAGACAACAGCAATGCTCGACCTAATACATTTGGATCACAGACATTTGAGGGGGGACATAAGTGAAAGAAACCTCCAAAAAATTTCAGATTTTACTAAAATTACTTACATTTTACACCAGAAGAATAGGGTTCCTGTACTCTCCATAAGAAAAGATGTAAACTGAAAAAGTGATTATGTACTTGATATGGGGAACCTACATACCAAGTTGTGTTACATCCATCCAGGAGGTGTCAAGTTATTGTGTTCACAAGTGAAGCATCACAAACATACACACACACAAACTGTCGTAACTGTGTAGATTCTCCTGACAAGAAAAATAATTAGGGTTGGGTTAAGTGAGTGGAATCCTTGAACTGATGAAAATATCCAGTGAGTAAACAAAGACACTCGGACTAAATAAAGACACTGTTGCAAAAGATGAAGCACACTGCAGAATTTATTCAACTGTCTGTGACTTCTAAGGATATTGCAGACATTCAGGTATATTCAGATAGGGACAATGAGATGAGAATTGATACAGTAGGGGGGTGCTGTTCATCCTGTCATAATCCTCTTTCATGTTCATCCTTCTCCTCCATGTACCACAAACTATCCGCATACATATTCAGTCCACCTACATCTATCCACCATACTAATCCATTCTTATCATGTCCATTGTATTGCACCAGTGGCAACTCATTGTTTTAGTTCTATTGTTATTAGGATTACTTTTCACAAGGCAGCACTGTCCTGGCTGCCTGACTGGTACCATGGAGCAGAGTGTTCCATCGAGAAGTAAATTTTGCATGAGGCTTTGTATTTTTGTGGCTCAAGATATGTGTTCATGATCTGTTTATATATATAAAAAATGTTCCAGAGCATTCCCTGTTCTAAGTTAGCATACCCATGCTGACTAGTCATGTAGCAATGCGATTCAGTGAAAAATAAGTCTCTCTATATTATTTTCCATGTCCAAGGCTGGGAGAAGGCAGAGGAGCCGGAGCAAGAAAGAAAAAAGGTTGCAATTGATAGCATCCCTGGTATGCTGGTTAGAGGCCCAGGCCGTGTTGCTCGTTTGCAGAAGATATTAGGCAGTGAAGTTGTGCTCTCACACAATTGCTGTAGCGGAATATACACGGATGATGCATCACCTCATTGGCAGGGTCGAAATAGCTGGTGTGCATTGTGTGAAATGCTCCTCAAATGAGCAAGATGGCTACACACTAATTTAAAGTGCAAGCAAGTCAGGTTGTACACAAGACTATAGACAGCATACAGGTTTCTACAATTCCGACAAGTGTTCTGGCACTATTTCAAAACGGTGCTCATTGGACTGTACCTAAGTAAGTCTCACAAACCAAACCATCTGACGTGCGCCACCAGGTTCACATCCAAGAATGTAGGGGATAAACCTGAAGAAGGTCAAAGAAGATATTGCAAGTACTTCAAATCAACATCTAGAGAAGTATGGCTAGGATAACTATAGAACTATAGATTAGGCATGAGTACCAATGCCTCCCTTATGACATTGTGGTCAGCTATCCAGAGTTCAGGAAGTTTCCCAGGAAAGGACGAAAGCTTAAACAACCATCTAAGAAAGAACAGATTCAAAAACATTTTTCTCGTCAAGCAGCCTGATTCAAATGACTCAGATGTATCCTGGCCTCTCATCAAGGCCAGGCTTTAGTTCACCTGATCCATTGGGAATCTGGATACTGCCTCATCCAGACTTCATTGCACGTTGTTCACACCGGCCAAGTCTTTCTGCTAGGATCTTCTTCCCTATTCGGCTGTATCCAAAGACCACCATGCTGCCCTGTGAGAGCCACAAAAAACACTTACAGAAAAGGGAAGCACTGCAGGACTGCAGGGGCTAACTTCAGACTGCCAGGAGCTCAATATACACCAGCATAATACACAGATAGAACTGCAGATTGCATACCCCTAGACCTATCAATGCCCTCCACCACTGTGATGTTGACGCTGTCCGCGATATCACAGGGAGACCATCTATCTGGACGACATCCTCATCATGTTCACAGGGTTTTGGACTTTGACCTCTGATTGACCTTCAATGACCTTGACTGACCCCAACAATGGGTTCAGGTTCTCATCATCAGGACATACATACCATGTATGAACTTGATACCCAGGCCAGGTCAAGTGATGTGCGGAGAAGGAATGTTTTATTTTGACTACAAAATTGACCCCAGAACCACACCAAAAAATATAATATATTGGACCAAGCATCTGGACTTATAGTGTTACAAGGATCCAGACCAAAACAAAAGAGATCATGCACAGCATTATGGGGAACAACAATACCAAGTATTAGCTTACCACTCGACTGTATCAAGTTTGTATCATGTTTCCAAGCCACCTGTTACCATAACTACACCAGTTAGGTTCAATGATGCCCAAATATACATGAGAATCACAGGAACGAACCCAAAAGCACATGGTATGAGATTTCTTCACTGTCAATTATATGACTAAAAATATATGGCGCCTTGTTCGAGTATCGAACACCTCCAAACTATTTTTCCCAAGAGAAGTTTCTTTGGAGGTGCATATGATTACCAACAAATGTTACCAACTAGGATTCACTTTAGCACACTTTTGGGTTGGTACAATTTTCCCAATGGAGAACAGGGTTGATTGGTACTCAAGCTTATCATCTCCCACTTCCCTATATCTTCACATGCTTAGGGAAAAAGTACACAATTCAACATTTGCATCTGCAGCCTCAAAGCTGCGAAAGTATCTTGGAGCTTAAGAAACACAAACAATAACACCGGTCTTGCCAAACACACCGAAAAGCATTAATAGAGCACCAGGAATATTGTAAATCTACACTGGATTCGAAATCTCCTTGTCGCAGTTTCTAGTTTTGAGTTTCTAGTTCCACCAATCGTTTCTCATCTCCTTGATCTGATTGGCACGGCTGACTTCGCAGTTCCCCCGATACTTGAATACTGCTCAACGCTGTTCTCATAGTTCCAGATGTTCTTTGAGGTTTCAGCCTCAAACTGGGGGCTGCAGAGAAGAAGAGAGAATAATGGATTGTTCAAAATATTTAATATAAACAGCAAGTTCTCGAAACTGCTAGTCTCACCACTTTGCGATCAGTTGGCTTTTTCTGTTGAGGTATTCCGTTTGTTTTTGGTCGGTTCTCAGAAGGTAAAAGAGAGCCAATTTTGAAGTAACTTTGAAACGAGAGGCACAGGAGGTGGTTATAAGTTTAGTTGGGCGACCCCTAAGTTGAGTCCTATATTAAATGGGGACCATTGGTGGGCCGAGGGCATTGTGAGAATATGACTTCCTTCAGAAGGTAACTAGGACAAGGCGATCGCCCAAAAATATCTTGCATGTTGCGCCATCGGTAGTTTCTATTATTCACTACACTACACACTAACACAACCAACTAGTTCATGCAGACCATCGTCATGTAAAACGAAACATCACCTATTTCACATATAACACTATAAAAATCCTAAAAATAAATTACTGACCAATCAGTTTGACTCTTATTACAAAAAGTCCCTTAATTGCTTTTTTATTCTTCATGCCCCCTACTCTTCTCTCCATTAAACCCAAATTGGAATATAAGTTTATCGCTCAGTCAACTACTTCTTTGACCCAAAATTAAACTTGAAATGTTCTAAATCCCTTGGGAACCCCGGGCTTCTTTGCCTCTTTAAATGCATTATCGTTATTATTCATTGCCTTTATTTTCCAAGCAGCCAGGAGGGATGAGATGCCATCCCCCCCACCCTGCCAGGCGGACAGCAAACACCCTCCCCCGCCTCTCCCACACACAACGAACATCCCCACGCAGCAGTCCAAGATGTCCCATGTCCCAAAATATATTTAAGGAACCTCACATTGCCCCAGAGTCCCCAGGCCCCAGAAGAGAGGGACAAACCAGAAAGCAAAAGGGCTTAGTGATTTCCTTAATGTTTCTGTCAACCCAGACCAGACACCACGGAGGATAGTACCAGCTCATTATGGCAACGTAACAACATAACTGGGGGACAAATTTCCTATCTTCAACAACCAAATAATAGGGTTTGTTACCTAGGTAAGAAAGTACACACTAAATTTCAAGGTTTTCAGACTTTGAACCTCTGGTAACTTAGATGGACCTCCGACCTGACCACAAAACAATAGGGTTCAGTACTCATCATGGGGAATACACAAACCAAGTATGAGCCTCATTCACCTGACCCTTTACCAAAAACATAGGGTTTCATGTTTTACTCCCCCTAGGAAGATTACCCACCTAATTTTAACCTGATCAGACCAAACCGATCTGGACTTATCGTGGTTTACAAGGTTTTCAGACTTTGACATTGGTGACCTCAGATGACCTCTGACCTGACCCCACAAACAATAGGGTTTCCATTTTTTACTCATCATGGGGAAAACATACCAAGTATGAGCTTATCCATCCAGGTGGGGTAATTATCATGTTTACAAGCCAAATTGGCTCAATATCAAATTTTCACAAATTTTCTATTTGCGATCAAAATCACTCCTGACCTGAACCAAAAAAAACACTAGGGGTTCCTGTACTCCCCATAAGAAGCTTTAGCACCTAATTTCAACTGGATCAGACCAACCATTCTGGACTATCGTGTTTACAAGGTTTTCAGACTGGGACCTCTGGTGACCTCAGTGACCTTGACCTGACCCCAAAACAATAGGGTTCATGTACTCGCATGGGAACCACATACCAAGTATGAGCTTCATCCATCCAGGTGGGGTCGGTTCATCTTGTTACAAGCCGAAATGGCCAAAATATCAATTGTCGAAATGTCATTTTCGACCCAAAATTCACCCCGACCTTGAACCAAAAACATAGGGTGTCATGTACTCCCCATAAAGAAAGCTATACACCAATTTAAACTGAAATCAGACCAACCATTCTGCTGATCCCGGGTTACAAGTTTTCAGACTCTGACCTCTGGTGACCTCAGTGACCTATGACCTGACCCAAAAAACAAAGGGTTCATGTACTCATCAGGGGAACCACACATACCAAGTAGAGCCTGACCTACCCAGACCTGGATCAGTTATCGTGTTTACAAGCTGGGATCACACACACCATACACACACACACACACAAAAACACACACACACAACACACACACACCAACGCGTGTGACTGCCATAGATACCTCGACTTTGTCAAGGGAAATACAAAAATGTTACAAGTTTTTTGAATGTCTAATCAACCTATCAAATTGGTTGGGTAAAGAGAGGGTTTGTTTGTTGATGGGCCAGCTTTCTAACAGCCACAATTGTCACAGGAGCTATGGTTTACTCGTTCCTCAGTGCTTTATTCTAACAGAAGCAATTATATGATGGGATTCATCAAATTCATGAACAATCAAACACTCAGATTCAGAAAATGTTAACGGAACCATACCTATAGTTTGGCGAAATCTTACCAAGTTGGAAATTGGAATGATTTATGCAAATTAGGCAACATAAATGAGCTTTATAACAGCAGTAAGTAAAATTGTCAGCGGAGCATGGTTTACTCGTTCCTCAGGTTTATTCAACAGAAGCTATTATATGATGGATGGAATAAAAATCCTGAAAAAAACTTTAATAAAAAACTGCATAAAATATGCAAATTAGACACATTAAATGACCCTACAGTGACTGCACTTTTTAAATTTCACGGGAACCAGGTAGACCCACATCCACCAAGTTTCGTGAAAAAAATCCGAATAACTTGGAAATTCGCATTAATTGGCCAAATTAGACACTTTACTTGCATATTTCAGCTGAAAATTAACAGTTCATTCCTGTCATCAGGGTCCTACATGCCCAAACTACTCACTGTAGCACATACGGTTTTGTGTAATCTTGCTAACAGCTTCAACAATAAATACATAAAAAAGCTAATAATTAATTAATGACTTGCTGCGGATATCTAATAAAATCGTGTACACCCACCCCGGACTACACACAAAATTTCGGTCATAATCGCCTCACGGTTTGTGAGAATCCTGCCAACGAGGAAAGTGTGAACCTACACACACACACACAAATACACACACAACACGCCATAGTGACCACTAGTCTCTTCCTGAATTCAATTCAGCCCGCAGACAAAAAGGGGATGAATGATGCATAATTAAACAGTCAGAGTAATCATGCTAATAAACTAAGCCATAAAATACAGAAAAACATGGCTAATACCCTACGTAAATGGTTACTAGAATTTAATCAGGTCATGCTTAAAATCTAATCGAATGTGTTGCACAACCACATGAGCAATTTATTCAAAATCGGTCCAATGGTTCCAAAGAGATCCTGTTAATGGGAATGTGTGACATACACACAAAAACACATTATACAACACACACACATGCCAAAACTATCACTAAGTCTCTTCAGGAACCTGTTTAGTGAGACAAAAAGATGCCAAAGTCAAGTAACTTTCAAAAAAAAAACAAAAAAAAATAAAAAAACAATCTTTGGGTGAAGCATGGGAAAAACAAAATTCTAACAGGACCAAAATCTGAATTGAAGGCTTATCATGACCTCCTCAGCTCGAGGGGCAGATATCAACCTGGGCATAGAAACTGGGACACGCTCCAACACAAGAATCTCTCTTGAAGTGCAGGCTGGCTGCAGATATGATGCATGATCAGGTTCCCCAGCCTCCAAGGAATTAAAATTCAATGATTTTTCCATGATGACATTTCGAAATTCCAGGATGAAAACGTTGACTTATTTCCAGTCCAGACAAAAGAACAGTACAGTACTGAACCAGCTAAGCACACTAAAAAGGCACCATAGCAATTAATAATTATGCAGGGTCAATCTATCCATGCTGTTCTCCAGGATTCTTCGACGCATTTTGCCTCAAAATCCATGACTTTTCCAGTATTTAAAGTGCTTCTTTCCAATTCCTTACTTTTCAGGTTTCAGGGAAAGGTGGCAACCCTGATGATGGTGATTGTGAGTTCCACACATGTTCTAATTAGCAACTGGACGATGAAATCAAAAGAAGCTTACAACAAAACTAGCACGTGGAAAAAACTGATCAGGTTTTTTTTTTCTTTTCTACAGGATAGAAATTCCTAATCCATTACTACAAATCAAAGATTGCACCAACTGAGGCAAATCAAATTTCATCTTGATGTTGTAGTCTGTAGTGTGTAGTGATTGTACTGTGAGGACCCCATAACAAGAACTCAACCAGTTAGGGCTCTCCCAGCTATCGGATGACACACTGCCATTTCAGCCTTTTCAGCTATAACCTATTCATATACAGTCGGTTAAAGCCAGTTTGAAATGGCCTGAATGTAGACAGACCGAAAGTACAGAAAACTGGGAAGTATGTTTATCACCATATTCTACACAGCAAGCAAGCAGCCGTCAATCCTCCAGTTATAGGAGCTTATCATTGAGTGGTCAGGGCTAGGCTTGAACCTATGCTTTGCAGGGCAACCACTTCGTATGGACTTGAGGGTCTTCAGTTGTAGATCCGCCATTGACATTTGTTCTTCAGCCCAGTGCCACCACCTCACCAGACTTACCATGGGATCTCTGAATGGTACATGGCAAACAAAGAAAGAAGTGAGTGGAAATCTTTAATTATCCAACAACGAGTGCCAAATGGCACAGGAGCTCACCCTTGCCAATATATCAGTACGGATAGATGCTATTACTGAAACACCCCAGATCCCCACTCCACTCAGTAAATCTGTGACCGGGTCCATCATGATCGAGATGAGGTTCCACATGATCGAGGATGATGGTTCCATCATGAGCGAGATGGATGGATAGATGGATGGATGGAAGATAGTAGACATGCACAAGATCACAATAGCTCACCCAAGCCATATGGCTGTGCGTGAGCTGAAAAACTGCAGGTACTGGTCTGGAGAACCAGGCCTGCTCTAGTAGGCAGAAGTTTCAAGGTTTGGCAGTTTGGGCGTTTGGTCAGGACACTGGTCACGTTCATATATTGAACACTTCCACTGAAGTGCTTAATAGAGCACTTCACAGGTATCACTCTGATCATGGAACCAGACACATAATCACGGACAATGTTCATGGAGTGTGAGTTGCTGCCAATTTGGTGCAGAGGTTTATCCGGTTCCCCCTAGGGTCATCCATCAGTGCCTGGGGGTTAGGTGAAGCAATGAAGATAAAGTGCCTTGCTCAAAGGTACACCGACACGCTCAATAGTTTTTTTGCAGAAAAACAGAGTTCGTCCGATTTACAAGCAACTTGGTGGGTGGGGATAAAGTTTGCCCCGAAAAACATGTCCGTAATTTCAAGGTCACAGAGGTCAAATTAATTTGTGTTTTTGGTGTGATTTCACTAACAATATGAAGGTCCATTTCAAGGGCCACAGGGAGGTCAGGATTGCAGAAGAAATTCATGCGTTTGTCTAACTGTTTGTATCCCACACCAAAATTGAAGAGAATGTGAGATACAGTTGTCCTGACAACAGGGTGGGCATTTCAAAAGTTCACCAGAGGTCAAATGGACAAAATTTAATGTGCTTTGTTATGAACGAATACCATTTCTGTGGATGGGGATATAGAACGTGGGCGGTTCCACCGGCCTGCACATGTCTAGTCTGTGGGAGTATAACGAGAGGTATTAATCAGCAGGCATCAAGTCTTCGTATATAATGCGACTGGAAAGCACATGATGGGAAAAGTAAATGGTTTTGAAAGGGTCATGTATGAAGTCTGATAATGTAGGAGGAAGGGGAACTGAACCATGATCCAAACCCCAACTTGAGATGATATTCTGTTGCAAAGTTATTGAACTTAAAAGTTGTAAATTGAGAATCTCATGCATACTGCACAATATCACCGAAAAATTCTAATGCACAATAATTCATGATGTAGGTGCCAAAAGCGAACATCTCATCTATTGTTGTTGTTTTTTTTTTTTCGGAAACCTTACATTGATGCTCAAATATCAATATGTTTTCCTTCACAAGAAGAAATGGCGCAATATATCAACTCGGCATAATGAACCTGGCTCAAGACCAATTGATTCTCCAAGGAGAAATTATCATTCAATTCTCAAAGAAAGAGAAGGAAAAAGAAAGAATTGCTGAGTTGTGCTATTGTGATGCATTTCCCTAAAAGTTATGTGGGCACATAATGTGCAATAGACATAGAACTCAATACTTGAAGGTCCAAAACTTAGCAATGAAATATCGCATGAAGATGCATTTGGAACAATGAATTAGGAATTTCCTCCATCATAGTTTAGGATTCTTCATACATGGACCTTTCAGACCCTCGGAGGTTGATCGTTAGAACAATTTGAAAAAGTTGGGCAGCAAGAAACCCCATTTCATAGAGATGAGAATGAAATTTATACCGGTTGGTATGCCTAATAGTTGGGCATGCTATCCAAGTATATCACTAACTGTAATAGTCATTAGGGTCCTGATCGAAAACTTCTCTTCTATTGAGACACAAAATCGCAGCATAAGTGAAACCTGCCACGTGCCTGAATGGACCCAATATGAGCAAGGGATTTCAAAATATCCTCTTCCCAACAATTTTGGACACCCAAAATTATGCTGATGCCCTTGAATAATCAAATAACAAACTCAAGTAACTTGTTATGTTGTACCATTTCATAGTAACCTTACATTTGTTTCTGGCCAATATGCCCTGTGAGATGTGACATGATGGGGGATTAAAATAAAAATTGTAACAAGCAAAATTCAGCGACGAAGGTAAGGGGGATGCTATACTAACAGAAGGAAGGAAAGAGTTGCAGTGAATGAAGGACAGTTAATTAGAGGACAGGCTAGGATAGGGTACAACAGGGGTTATATTGTTGGTAATGCATGGTGGACTAAATCCACAAGTTCAAATCTTGTTTCGATATGTTCTCATGTGGCGTTCATTCATACTGGCTGTAAATGCTCCACATAATTGGCTGAATCAGATGACCGTGCATTAAACGCCGTTAATGCACAGTGTCAATGCACGGTAGATTGGCACGGGGGATTAACTGGTGTAAGAATTTCGATTGTTGATTGCTGTAAGTGTCACACGCATATGTTTACAACGTTACGAATGGAAAGCGCGACTCACGGATGGCTATGGTGGAGGGATCCATTGGACATTATATGTATGAATGGACGCGAAGACTAGTGCCACGAGCCTAGCATTTGTACGTTTTGAATAGAACTTCATTCACGTGTAGTATTGGTGGAGCGAGATAACATGCGCGATGGAATGTGTTTCACATTGCATGTAATGTGCGATGCTCACAGAGTATGTGTTTGTTGAGACAATTGTATTTACCCGTATGCACTGCATCAACTTTGACCAGTCGCTTGTGTGCTCATATATTTCCAGTTGGATTTGAGAGACATGCGTATTGTTGTTGTTAATTAATTTGCGCATGTACAAGGCTCTTTGCAATGTCATCATAGAGTGGTCCATTTATCATAAAGTGGTAAAACGAGGGTCGTTCGATATTCAAACAAAATTTTGTGTTGTATGACTGAACCGGGTTATAACAGGGCTATGTGTTACACTGATAATGCACTTCGAGGGGGTTAAATTCTAATGATCGATGCACTGGGTGCGCCCCGGGATCGCTGAATTTGGAATTAACTCTGGTCGTGCATTATCCAGTGGATAAAACTTGCTGCATGTTGATTCACCGCAATATTAAAACCTTCAAAGATATGGTCTATTCGCCAGGAGAAATAGGAGAGTCCCTATTGTGCAAAAATGCATGACATCACAAGTGGACAACACAAAACAAAAGCACAGAAACTTCAAAAGCCTCCAATTCCGTATTGAACAAAAAGTTGTATGAAGGTCGGCATCTGAAGGCACATTTAGCTTTCCCTCAGCAATTGGTTTAGGCATCTTCATAATTGGTTCCGCAGTAGTCCTTCAAGCAGTTAATGGTTACTGACGGTGATAAATCAGACGATGGGCCGTATACAGAATCAGAAAACAGAATCTGGTCATATACACAGAGAGAAGTCCTTGACGACAAAGTGAAACTCACCCCTTTCCTGACTAGGTAGTATGCGACATCAGTAGCAAGCATTGTAGTACTGAGGGCAGCATGCATTTTTCACTGTTTATCGTTAGTGTGGCTAGTACCCCAGCGGCAATCTGCAGCATATCTGAACAAAGCAAGGAAGGAAGGAAAAGCAAGAGTGATATCTTAAAGGACAACTGCAGGATGATTCTTACAGGAGCTAATTTAATAGCTGGATGAAACTGAATGCTTCAGTCCAAACAGGAAGTTCATAGGACTTTCCGTTACGGAGTTATAGTCATTTGAAGTTTGTTTATTGTGAAGCATGTGTATTGCGCAAGATCGAAATGCATCCCATCATGCAATAATAAATGATGTCATACTTGCACAACCCCGCAACATTCTTTGTTTTCTATTGAAATTCAAAGATTAATTCACTTCGAAAAGCAATTAGCCTATGAGAGAGGATTGCTGTTGTGGGTTGGTAGGAGTTGATGGTTACTTTGGTGTGAGGAGAAAGACAAAAGAACTTCCGCTAAATGTTGACTTATTCAACAAAATGAAACAATCGAATACTAACATAATTTCCTGTGTTGTCCATGTGTGACGTCATGCATTATTGCGCAATTGGGATTCTCCCCAATTTCTCTGCCTAATGGTCCAAACTTTGAAGCCAATCTCCAACATAGGACAATCGTATTGAGGTGGGTTTGGACCTATAGATACAGTTTTCCATTCTCCACAATATGACCTCTGTTGTATCCAAGCCTTCAGTGGTCCTTTAACCCAACCATCTTTGATATGGTACATTTCCCATCTATTTTGGATGGGCATTCAATTTGTTTTCGATATTCATAACACAGAAAATAAAGTGAAGAGGAAGAGAGAAAGAATTGTTATCTCAGTGTAGAATAAGATAAAATACACTTTCTCAATTCTGTAGCATATTGGGTAATATTTCCTACCACATTAGTATAGTGCTTTGTTTTGTTTTTCCCTAGGGGCAACAAACACTCTTGGCATACTTCAGTACCCTCAAGGGGGACATATCTCCACAATGGAAAAGGGATGAACCTTATTAGATTTTTAGCATTGGGGAATTTATCACTTAACCAGGAACCAAAAGGCTTGGTGGTTCCTCCTTGACTGCTTGGATAACCTTCGGTCCAACATCATGATCAGGTATTGTGACCTCAGATGACCTTTTGATCTGACCCCCCCAAAAAAGTAGGTTGTATGTACTCACTATGGAGAAAATACAAACAAAGTATAAGTTTCATCCACTCTGGCTTGTTATTTATGATCAAGAATTCAACAGAAAACAGTAATAAATTTCACTAAGGTTGCCCAACAAATTTTTTACCCAATGAGCCTGCATTCCCCATCACGAAAAAACTCACAAAATTTTAACTTGATTAGATCAACATTTGGATGGGGAACATAACCTAACATGTAAAGCTCATCCATCCAGGCCTGTTTGCTGGATTTGACATTTTGTCATAGAATCAACAAGTGTCGGTAAAGGGTGGGGGGGGGGGAGGAAGGATAAGGACAATTACTTATGGGCCCATCTCCATGTGCTGCAACTAGACCTTTTGTTGTTCAACAATGACTGAAATCCATCTTTACATGACTGTGCAATGTCAACCTTTATAATCTTTTCCAGGAATTCAACACACTCCTTGATTGGTTGAGTTGTAACCTATAACTTTTTTTTGCAAGGTCATTCACCCCCTAACTGACTTTATATTATTCTCAGGGTTACTTACTGCCCTACCTGACTTGTGCAATGTCAGCCTTTATATTCTTTCTAGGTAGTCACACACCAGCCTTGACTTGTTAAGATGTCAATCTTTACATTCTTTTTGAAAAATTTACCAGTCCACTAGATTTGTGAGATATTCTTTTTCAGGTAATCACCCCCCACCCCCTCTCCAACCTGACTTGGTTGAAAAATTGTCAACTTTTAGCGTCAATGCCATTGCTGACTAGTCAGCGGTTCAAATCATATTCTCTTTGAGATATTCTCTTCTCCCTCCCCAATTTAACTTGTTGAGATGTCGTTGTTTTTAAAATAATTGCTTTGATGGTATACTCAGAGATTCTGCCCAGCACAGGATCGTCCTATTCAGACCTAGATACTGCACCTATTGTCAGCTGCGAATCCATCATCAGGTACACGGAATAACAATGCCTTGGCGTAACCTTATGTGGGGGTGGGGGGGAATCACACACAGACGGCAACTTGCAAATTGCCTACCCCTCGTTTGTCCCTGCTCCAATCTCTTGTTCTGAGCGTCCAGCGAGAAAGCAGCAGGTAACATTGTTGAAGGCTTTGGTAAGACCCGACCGGGAATTGAACCCTGGTCTTCCGGTGGAAGGCCGACACTCTACCAACAGTGTTGTTGCCAAACCACGTGGTTACCCCTTCTATTTAAGGTATTGACACTAGTACCTGGCTGTGCAGTGTCAACCTTAATGATCTTTTCAAGGTATTAGCTGCCCTACCTGACTTGTGCAATGTCAGCCTTTATATTCTTTGTTCTAGGTAGTCACACCCCAGCCCGACTTGTTAAGATGTCAATCTTTACATTCTTTTTGAAAAATTTACCAGTCCACTAGATTTGTGAGATATTCTTTTTCAGGTAATCACCCCCCACCCCCTCTCCAACCTGACTTGTTGAAATGTCAACTTTTCGGTCCTGCCCTTGGCTGACGAGTGCATTCGAATCATATGCCTTTGAGTATTCATCTTCTCCTCCCCAATTTAACTTGTTGAGATGTCTTTTTTTTTTATATAATTCTTTTATGGTATACTCAGAGATTCTGCCCAGCACAGGATCGTCCTATTCAGACCTAGATACTGCACCTATTGTCACTGCGATCCTCACCAGTATCACGGAATAAGGCAATGCCCTCTGGCAGTACCTTAATGGGAGGGGTGGGGGTAATCACACACAGACGGCAACTTGCAAATTGCCTCCACCCTCTGTTTTCCTGTCTGTGCTCCAATCTCTTGTTCTGATCTGTCCCGAGAAAGCAGCAGGTAACATTTTTTGAAGTCTTGGTAAGACCCTACCGGGATAAATCGAACCCTGGTCTCGCCGGGTGGCATGCCGACCCTCTACCAACTGTGCCAACCACCTTGGTTACCCCTTCTATTTAAGGTATTGACACTAGTACCTGGCTGTGCAGTGTCAACCTTAATGATCTTTTCAAGGTATTAGCTGCCCTACCTGACTTGTGCAATGTCAACCTTTATAATCTTTTTCAGGTATTCATCGCCCTACCTGAGACTGTGTCAGTGCCTCAAACAGGGCCTGCCTCGTCTTCTTGTAAATCTTTGTTGTAGGTACTGGGCAGGCCCTTCAGGGTCATCAGAAAACCTGCGCACTGACCCCAGGAGAAAATTGTCACCTGGTCAGTTTAACCCTCCTGTGACCCCCCTAACTGGCTTGTCTTGACTCTTGTCTCTCCAGTCAACAGGAGAGAATTACATGAACCCACAACTGATAGGAAATTTTCTTCTTTTCCAAAACTTCCTCCTCACTAGACTGAGCAGTTTGTCTTCGTCCCAACCTTAATCCCATTAATGCCTGTCATGGGCATTCTCTGCTCTCACTCTAGAAAGGTTCACATACCTGCTGTAGCATCTTCATCTAAGCTTGTGGACATCACTCGCTCAACAAGATCTCCATCCTCGTCACAACTCCATAGCAAATTATCCCCTTTATTCCTAATTATCTCATTCAGCACATCTCATGGACATTATTCACTCTGTGCTTGCATTTCTCTCTTTGTACCCCAAATTAGAAAAAAAACTTCATTTAACTAATGAAAATATTCACCCAACAGGAAAGCAAAAAGGCGTAGTGATTCCTTGGACACAATGGTCTGGTTGTGTTCAAGTTCTTAATTTCCCTAACACCAGTCTCATGCTTAAACTGAGATCAATACGCAACTAATGTACTAGGCAGTTTTCATGACCAGCCGGCAGGTTGGACATAGCCTGATTACAAGGTGTAAGTGCCCAAAATACCAGAATTTTCCCACTTTTCCCAAAATTTACCCCAAACAAAATAAATAGCATTCATGTGCCATCATGGGAAGCACACCCACTAAGTCTGAACTTGATCCAGCCAGGCATGTTGGACTTTGCCTGATTACAAGGTGTAAGTGCCCAAAATACCAGAATTTCACAAGTTTCCACTTTTTGCCCAAAATTGACCCTCTACCCATACAACAATAAATAGCGTTCATGTACTCACCATGGGAAGCACACCACTACGTTTGAACTTGAACCAGCCAGGCATGTTGGACATAGCCTGATTACAAGGTGTAAGTGCCCAAAATACCAGAATTTCACAAGTTTCCACTTTTTGCCCAAAATTGACCCTCTACCCATACAACAATAAATAGCGTTCATGTACTCACCATGGGAAGCACACCCGCTATGTTTGAACTTGAACCCACCAGGCATGTTGGACATAGCCTGATTACAAGGTGTAAGTGCCCAAAATACCAGAATTTCACAAGTTTCCACTTTTTGCCCAAAATTGACCTCTCATGTCATGTCATGTTGGACTTTGCCTGATTACAAGGTAGGCATTACATACATACATACACACACACATACACACACACATGCATACGCAAGCCATGGTGAATGCATAGATTCATTGCGGGACTCCGTCCAAGGAATAAAAATGCACGATATTTGGTGTCACTACCAGAGACTATTATTTTAACAGATATGAAGAATATCTCAGAGACAAGTGGGTTCTCTCCTTTTTACAAATAGTGGTTGCCTCTTCTAAGGGTCATTTAGTTTGTTTCCAATCTGAGAGGTCCAGAGAGAAACTGCCTTTCAGCAGATAAAATAACAGCAGATTGAAAAAAAAAAAGAAAGTGGCAGGGATGATAGTTTGGTAGCCCCCAAAGTGCTTCACATTAAATAAACAAGTCCCAGCTTCAAATTCAATGGGACTGATTGTTGACCATGTCTATCAAGTTTTGTGGAAATGTGAGACAATTAAGAATTTCACAAATATGCCAATACACTTTCTTCAACGTCAAGCGTGTGTACCAATTTATTACTTTAAAGAGGGTGGATCCACACCACATCTACTAATTCCCATGGAAATCTAACCAACTTTTGAACCTGGCTCAAATTTTGCAAATTAGACATTACTGAAAAGCCTTCCAATGACCTCAATCACATTTCAAATTTCTCAGGACCAAATGAAAGCCATGTCACAACACTATATAAAAAAAATCTGAACATCTGGCATAAATTATGCAAATTAGATACTTAATCAGCATATTCAACCCTAATACCACCCTACCTAACTACTGACTTTCATGCCCAAATATAATCAGATAGTGTTCACCCAAACCCTGATACCACATATTCATGCATGTAAGACATGCACACAACAAAGTGATCACTTAGTCTCTTCCCAAACTTTGTTCAGGCAAGACAAAAAAGTATCAGCATGGATCGTTCCTCTAATAGATTAATGAACAAGCAAACACTTATGAAGAATCAAGATATTCATTTAGTAATACCAATTCTGTAAGAGTTGTACTATTCTTATGGAAACTTATGATATTGTCGGTGATGAGGATGAACTTACCCGACCAAAGACTCTTCCACTCTTGCCTCTGATGAGCTCCAGACTGTCTGGGTTTTTCTTCTGGGGCATCAAGCTGCTCCCTGTGCTGTAAGAACAAAAAAATCAAGGCTATCACTGACAGGAATGGTTCCAGTTATTCGATTATTTTGAGCCAGAATACTCAGCCCAAGATTGTTTGCCACCCTCGGAAACAAATTGTACACAATTGTACAATGGCAGGATGGTTACAGAGGCTTGAATAGTGAAAGCCAAGCACAGTAGAGTGGTATTAGTTATGCTTTGTGAGTTAGAGTGCCAAAATTCACTAGAAATATTTCCTAGCTCTTAACCGAAGTCATTGGCGCTAGATACCAACATTGTAGTTGAAAGTCGGACCTGTATGTGATCTGTGCACCAGAGTCTAATCGACCAACAGTGATGGAACTAGCTACAGGCATCCCCCACTACAACCTGTTGAGTACACGTATGCAACTTAGCAATACAACCACCACCCCCTGCGCATTCAATGGACCACCACCCCATCCTCTCTGGTCAACATCAGCATTCTACTTCTACAATCTACTGACCCCATATGCATCACTGGTGCTATTATTCAATCCACAGGACTGTGTTGAGCACTGTCCAAACAACCCCAATGCAAACTTATGTAGTTCACTTATAACGCTAGGTTTATGCAATGTTCGCTCAGACTTGTGTAACATTTCCTTTTTTTTTTTTTTAACTGTTCTTATAGCAAATTCTGGTATGACCCGACAGTCTTACATGGTTATTTCTTAAAAATACCAGTTAACAATGGTTTTCGGATCATTTTTTCACAAGCCATGTCAGAAACATGGTTTGACTGTGCGACGATCGTCAAACCCAAGCGTTGGTCACAAAAATCCTCTACATGATTTATCAGTAATATGTTCCCCCTTTTTTGGTTTCTTTTGAACACCATAGTAGGATTATTTTTGTTTCTTTTTTTAAGTAGGATTATTTTTATGGAAACCTAAATGGAGTAACTGACAATCAGGGGAAGCATAAATACCACAAAATGAAACATGCTCTGGTTATGGATTTTCTCCATTTCATTATTCATTTCAAGCATCACCCAAGTGAAGAAATTTCTACAAAATTGTTAATGGAATAGCGGCGATAATAACACTAAAATAGAACGGGAGAATAGTAGAGCTTTATCAGTGTCGCTTTGCATGAACGGGTCCCGGGTTCGAATTCCAGACGATCAGCACCAGGCGTTTTTTCCAGAAGTGGCTGTTCTTGCAGTTCGACGGGCGTGTTCCTGGTCTTAGGTTTCCTGGTCCTGCTGTTGAGCTGTGGGCTTGGTAATTTCGGGGGGTTGTTTCGGGGGCATGCAATAGGTATAGTCGATCGGCTGTGAGCAGTGCGGTCGAACATGCTTCCGCTCCTCCAGGTTAGACGAAAGTGGTCAGTGTCCTGGAGTTCATGATCGTCCGTCGGATGGGGACGTGAAACGGTCCTAGGAGCAGGTTGTGTTTCACTCACTGCCTCGATATCACTGAGCAACTAGTCGAGAAGAGAATGGCGGTTGTCACCGGTGCTCATCCACGATCACAAAATTCGGTTATTGATCCATGAGGCGTCAAATTGGCTTCCTGAAGCCCCGTCAAAATCAATCAATCAAATCGAACATATCGGCCACATATTTTTTTTTCCATTCTTCAATGATTTTATTTTTGAAATATAAAAGATATCACTAGCATGCTCTAATGAACACTCACAATGCACACAAGCAGAGTGCCAGCTCATTGGCGGTGACTACAGCGGACAGGCAGCAATGTCTGGCTATTGTTAGTTGATTAGCCTTAGCAACGCACACAGGCAGTGGCGGGCGGTGCGGCCCCCCTCAGCCTGGCCGAGGTAGCTGATTTTTTGACATGGGTACCTATACTTTTCACGCCAATGTTATTATGGTCTTCACTTCATGGTTCTCTGTAATGGGCAGTGATGTCACTTGTTTTTCTGGATTATTTTTAAGTATTTGCAAAACTCCTCTCGTTGGTCAGCTGTGAGCAGTCACGTTAGACCTGACCTCCTGCTCCTCTGGGTTCCAGGAAAGTGGTTGGATCCTGTAGCTCACTGATTGTTTTGTTTTTAGATGGGGATTGCAAAATGGCGGTCCTGGGAGCAGGTTGGGATTGGCTACACCCCTGCCTCAAATTATCTGAGCACTAGCGATTCAGAGAAGAGTACTCATCCAGGAACAATATGACCAGGGTTCCCAGATGATCTGCAATTGGCTTCTTGAATTACATAGAAATGAGAATAAGAATCAACCTTTGATTATCGAACACTGACCTGTAGGCATCAGCGAGGTTGACAAAGCTGAACTCATTAGAGCTGTAGATGATGAGATCCTCTGCTAGTTTACTGAGGTGGATTGTCGTCAAGGAAGACCACGAGAGAAACTCTGCGATGAAGTCACGCCCAGCGGTCCCGTCCAGGGAATTGTGGGATACGCCAGAAAAATTGAGCTCTGTTATGGACAGGAAAAGAGACTGTATTTCGGCAATCCGATTCAACAGTGCAAAATGTTAAAGCACGGCTGGCTGGGATAACTGCCCATTCCCACACAGGAAATATCCTCCCTGAGTGGGGAATACCAGGAAATATTGGGTGATATTAAAAGGGGGTATATTTATGTTTTTAAAACTTCATTTATGCGAAACTCTTTTTGGTTAATAACAATAAACTCAGATGAATGTGTTAATGGATGCTTCTAATTTCCATGCCTGCCACATGTTTGTGAAATTACGGTGGCAGGGTTGATGCCTAGGCTGAATCCATCCTCCAGCAGGTATCTCATCCTTTCACATTTAAACATCAAACAAACTAGAAATTAAAGCAGAAAGTCACAAGGCTAAGCACTATTAACTTTTTGACTTGTTATGGGGAACTCAAATTTGCCAAATATTGTCACAATTTTCCATTTTCCCAAAAAGAACTACAAACAACAGGATTCACATAATGCCCATAAGAAAGCCGCATACCAAATTTTTACTTGATCGGATGAAGCATGCTGGACTTGTTAATAACATTTTGGGGACCTCAACCCCTGTTGACCCCTAATGATTCTTCACTTTGATTTCTATCTGTTCAGGAAGCCAAGTAAGGCTCATCTAGGAACCCTGACCACATTGATTATGAATGAGCTCAGTAATTTCTCTTCCCTCTCTCCACTAGTGCCCAGATGAAATCAAAGCAGGGGCGTGACCATTCTCATCCTACTCCCTGAACCACCATTTTACGTCCTCTCTGAAAGGAGGATCAGGGAACTCTGACCACTTCCTCGGAACCTGGAGAGGATGGAAGATTCATGTCGTGACTGCTCACAGCTGACCGATAAGACTTGTTGCAAATATCGCAAAAACAAACCTACAACTCGCGTGATCTCAAGTTCACTGCATTACAGTGGAATCATGAAGCGAGATTGAGACCTCGCCCATCCCAACTACAAGTAGAGCCACCTGGGGGAAAACATCCAATGACTGCTGGAAATCAAACCCAGAATGTCTGCTCACAAAGCAACACTGATACCACTCTACCATTCTGCCTCCTTTGGCCTCACCTAAAAACAATCAGGATTATGTAGTCTTATGGGAAACCACAGAGCAAATTATGATTTTTCATCCATTCAAGTGGGGGTTGTTCACAAGCCAGGCATTATACACCACACACACCACACACACACACACCACCACACACAAATGAATGACCTGTGTAAACTCCTACTGCTTCGTCACGAATGAAACATCTTTTCACAATTAGCGTAATTCATACCTTTGGCAAGAAATTCTCTGTCCACTCCGAAAGGATTGCCAGCTAGTGCACCACTGTGGTACGAAAGAAATGTACCATCCATGAACTGCATTCTGGAGGTCATTTTGACGTGTTCATAATAATAAGCTGTGAATGCTACCAATAGCACCTAACATATACCTTCCCAAGTAGGACAATCCCACTGATTAGACCAGGTTGTCTAGACAATACAAATAACTGTCACATGGCTTACAGAGGTTGTGCAGCAACATCGTCTCTCTGTAGAGATTCAATCTGAATAGCACGCAATGCACTCACAGACATTTGGCGTGTACATGAAAGATCGTTAGCATCATTCACTATTGATTTTAACAACTGCTAGATGATTTATGGTTACATAACTGAGCTGCATTGTGCCATCATCTTGATATTCCATCTTACCGATCACACTGCATCCAGATTCATACATTTCCGAAGGTGGCGATCCTTTTGAGACCAACTTTTATTTCGCCCAATCGGACCCCACCAGGTGGCCAATTTTATTTTTTCGCAAACATTTCCTATCCAACCAACCAACATGGTGTTCCAATGTTCATGGGACACCATTCGGCAGTTATTGTATTTTGGGTGGACCGAACAGTACCCATTTGACATAAAGTGAGATGAATAACACTGTTGACTTATTGATCAAATGTGGGATACACATTCATAATGGCAAGGCCGACGTGACTTCTATTTTATCTACAATATTTCACCTGTTATAACAAGAAATAGAGAACCTAAGCCCTATACAAAGCTGAAAAAAAAAAAAAAAACAGGACAATAGGCAAGTTCATCATAGCCTGCTCAGAGCTACTGCCAGCATCGATCATATCACAAATATAGCAGAAAGCTTCTACTACTTACAACTTGGACAAAATCTGTTGGAACACCCGGTGGTGGATAGAACCCCTGCTCCCCCACACAATGTCGGATCTGAGACCCCAACACTGTTGTATTCAACACTGTAGTCGTTCAACATTGCACGGGGGAGTGTAGGGTGGGTGTAGATCTATTACATGTAGTACACCTCAAGATCGCTATTTCTGGTGCCCTGTGTCAGGTTATTGCCGTAAGCGTTCCAACAATTTTGTCCAGGACTTTATAGATCAGGACTGTTCATGGTGGTGACACCAGAATGCCTCTCAAGTCCACAGTGTACAGGCAATTAGGTAAGACGGATTGTAGACAAATATGATGACATGTACCTACCATCCCAGTGGGAGTACATTAACCCTCTGTTATAGCTCGTCTAATCGCTGAAGGTCTCTCTCCAATGGCCATGAATGACTGTCAAAAAAAGATCCAATTAGTTTGGGAGATATTTAATGACACATTGACAGGTAAGTGATAATAGAGTGTCTTCGACAGCAATAGCATAAGTGAGTGCACCTGCAGTCATCTAGAGAAGCTAGAGTTCAGATTAGCTTTGATTCAGACAATATTCACCACTATTGATAACTAGATATAAATGATCTAATTGCAATTGCCGTCGCCCGCAAGCATACAAAATTGGGACAGCACTGCCTCTTCAAAAATTGGGTCCACAGCCTCTTTTCAGTGTGCGGGACCAATAAAAGAAAAAAAAAAAACATGATAACCCCTTCATTAGGGCATTCCATATCAATGGAATCCTAGCTTAAAGCTCCCCCAAATCAGCCATTGTAAAGATTCAGAAAAATAAGCAGCAATGGTAGTGAAAATGGAATGCATCTTGGTTCCTCATCTACAAAAGAACTTCAAGTCAAAATTACAACACTCAAATCATTTCTATTTTGGAGAAAGAACAATGGTGATCGGTTGGCAAATTTTAGAACAAGGCGATCGCCAACGTGTCTCGCGTGGTTGCGCGATCGTTGGTTTTTTTTTCTATAATCCACTACACAAACAAACAACTCGTCAGCAGACCATCATTCCATGTCATACGAACATTCACATATTTTCACATATACACATAAAACTTCCTAAAATAACTGACCAATAAGTTCGACTCTTAATACCAAGTCCCTTAATTGCTTTTTTCTTCTTTCAACACCCCCCCCCCTTCTCTCCATAAATACCCAAATTTAAGAGTTTTTTAAGCGCTCAATCAATCACTTCTTGACCCAAAATCCACTTGAAATGTTCTAATCCCTCAGCGGCCCGGGCTTCATTGCATTTTAAAATCTGAATTTCCTTCATTCTTCATTGTCTTTTATTTTCCAAGCAGCCAGTGTACATGCCACCCCCCCCCCCCTCCTGCCAGGCAGCAAACACCCTCCCCCACCTCCCCCACACACCAACATCTATCCCCACGCAGCAGTCAAGGATGTCCCAGAAAAAAAAAAAAAAACAAAAAAAATTATATCTTTAGGAAACCTATTAATTGCTATCTTGACATATAATTGACATATTTATAGAGCAACACATCACAAGACTATTTCCACGTACCAGGCTTGATCAACAAACCACAGGTATTACAGAATGATGTGCTTGCTCTTGACCTGCAAGCCCCTATAAGAGTACTGTGTGGGCTGTTCAGTAATAGAGAAGCTGTTCTACTCAGGACTATGCCCCAAGGGGGGTTTTTTGCATTGTATGCACAAAGTAAGTGAAAATGATGCAATCCAGGCACAGATATCCAGAGGGCGTGTTTGGCATGCGTCCCCAGGCAAGAGCGAGGAAGGAAAAATGTTGTTATTCATGTTTGTGTGTATCTAATCAACCTGATCAAATTGGTTAGGTAAGAGAGGGTCTGCTAGTGGGGCAGCTTATACAGCAGTAAAATTGTCACAGGAGCTATGTTTTATCTTCCTCAGTGCTTTTGCTAACAGAAGCTATCAATGATGGACTCAAGCAAATTAATGAACTCAAACCATCAGATTCATAAAAGCAAAAGAAGTCCGTTATTAATAATGAAAGAGAGGTCTGTATGCATAATCGCGCGCGAAGGCCCTGTTATTCCATATAGTGAAAAGGTTCTGTTTATTCATATAGGCACAATAGTCCGTTATTCATACTCACGAAAAGGTCTGTTATTCATAATGTGTTTCTTTCATGATATACTTGCCAAGCCATGCTTCTACCTATGTGAGGTCCGGCAAAGGAATACAAACCCTAAAACTGTACCTTCCTGTCAGCTGCTATCCTGGCAGATCAACGACTGGTGTTTGTTTTTCCATTATGAATAACAGACCCTTTTTTTCCTATATAATATCTGACCCTTCTCCCTAAATATGTGAATACAATTTTTTTCCTATTATGAATGATGGGACCTTTCTCTCATTGATATGAGCATTGTACTGTAGATATTTTTGTGATGCCATCTTCAAAAATGGAATAAAAGAAGAGGAACCAAAAATAAGTGGATACTTTTCTAGTCTGGTACCTTCATGTATAAATGGCAGCTGTAAAACAGTTCATAGCAACAGATTTTATAGGAACTTGAAAGTAGTCATGCCCTTTGAAATATCAATAATGTGTGAAGATGGAGTTATGGATGGGCAAAAGCCAACTGCTGTAACTCCTCAGTTGTAATTAAGTGCATTCTGACCGTATCTGGAAAAGTTGCCTTACTGCGTAAATTGAAATCGAAATCACACAACCAGGTCATATTCAAATTACCTCATTATCC
This sequence comes from Sclerodactyla briareus, assembly GCA_026419785.1. NCBI lineage: Eukaryota > Metazoa > Echinodermata > Holothuroidea > Dendrochirotida > Sclerodactylidae > Sclerodactyla > Sclerodactyla briareus. Next base: position 239,827 of record JAODTK010005254.1, on the reverse strand, counting down.
AGTGGCTCCATCTGATTGGTTGAGCTCTCTGAGGAAAAACACATAGAACAAATCATACGTACCATCCCACAATTGCCCAGGGCACAGTAAGCTTCACCATTTCAATCTATCATACTGATAGGCATGCTCCTTTACACGTAATTGTGTGTTTTGATTGGTCATTTCAAGTGCCTCAACTGATTTGTACTGACATGTCATCCTCTCTTGAATCATAATAGTTAAACAAATTATAATAGACTGTTCTTTGGCCCCACACTTTGTACATTTTTATTTAAGAAGAAAAATTGTCTCCCAAAACCTGGTGAATAATGAATGGATCTGTTTGCGAAAAGGCCTCTTTGGCCAAACTGACCTCTAGATGACCTTTGACCTCAATTCCCTGTTCCTGAACACCCATTAGCACTGATAATAGTGACCCAGTTTCATGAACACTATTTTGAACTGTAGGAGGAGAACAATTTTGGCAGTTTTTTTTTTGCAAATAGCCAAAATTTAACCCTTAGTGACCTCTGATGTCAAATTTCCCCCCCCCCCCCTGGACACCCTGTATGTACTATTGGTCAGATAATAATCGTACCACTAGCAGATCATCCAATTCAATCTGTGGGAAAAAAAGCATTTTGACTGTTTTGACCCAAAATGACCTTTTTTGGCCAAATGACCCCTAGATGACCTTTGACCTCAAATTCCTGAACACTCCTAATGTATCACCATTGTCACTGATAAACTGGCCAATTTTAATGACCCGCCGATTTTAACTGTAGAAGATGCATTTTGCAGTTTTTTTTTTTTTTTTTTCACAAAATGGCAAATTTACCCCTAGATGACCTTTGACTCACTTCCTAAACCCTACCTGTATGTACCATTGGTCCTGATAATATTGACTAACTATCATGATCATCCAATTCAATCTGGGAGAAAAGCGTTTTGACTGTTTTGACCCCAAAAATGACCTTTTTGGCCGAAATGAACCCCTAGTTACTTGACCGTCAATTCCTGAACACCTTGCATGTACTATTAGACACCGATATACTTACGCAAGTCCATGAAATCCAATTGAACTGTAGGAGGAGAATCTTTGCAGTTTTGCCACAATAGCCAAATTGACTCCGAGATGACATTTGACCTCAACTTCCTGAACACCCAGATCCCCTCCACTCAGTGAATAACTGTGATCAAGTTCATCAGTTCGACACCACAACACTGCCGAGGAGTAGCAATTTGATCAATTGTTGACAGACAGACAACAGACAGACATAACAGACATCACAGACATACATATAGATAGATAGATAATAGATAGATAGATAGATAGATCATAGATAGATATATAGATAGATGATAGCTAGATAATAGATAGACTCACCAGCCATAGGTCTGTGATGAAATCTGCGGTAACATTTTTGATGATTCTTTTGCTGGACTACGTGACATGCATGCACAGTTTTGATGATTCTGTTTTGCTGACACATGACATGCATGCAAATCCAGGAATGAAATGCAAGAAAGAAGGTAAATTTACAGTAGAAAATAGATTTATCGAGAAAAACTTTGTGTTCTTGTTACCTAACAATAAGTTGTTTTTGTTGATAAACAGAACTCACTATCAGGCAGAAAGAAGTCGTACGTTGATTTTTAGGTCCAATGTGTTCTAAGGTTCCTGGGATTTCTCAAAACTGACTTCATTTCAGGAAGAAACCCCCTCCCTACCCCCGCTCTCCTCCTCCAATCCTAATCCCACAATTATGAAATACACTATGCAAAACTAAAAATAAAGGAGTTACTTTCTCACAAAATGAATGGATTTTATTTGAGATATGGAAGAAACTTAATGTTTCATAATGTGAAAATAGGAGTGTTCGAAATGTCAATTTTTCATTATCCCTTAATACCACTTTTGTTGGAGTCTCTCATTACGAGGAGTGAAAGCAAATCACAATCAATAGCCCAAAGCAATAATATTATTGTGACTGAGCACACTAACTTGACCTTCATTATTTATGTGAACACATGTTGAGCACCTGGGCATTGAGCACATGGCTATGTCATAATGTATCGATGTGTCTCGACTGAGACGCCTTCATCAGGGGCACATTGAAGGGAATCCATCTAGGAACAATGATCACGAAAAACTTTTCATTCTTCGCTTGGGAATGTTATCAAAGATGCAAATGGCCATAAATGACAATAAAAATTAGATTTTGTACCTGTGCAGAGGGACCCTCGTGACGTCATGAGGGATTTTTAGCTAGATTGGGCATTGAAACTCTTTAAACAACATACGCATCCCGGAGATTACTTGAACATGCACGCCAAAAAATGACACTGAAGCAAAGTGTGTGAGTGTTTCGATCTCTGGCGCACGCGTATGACATGATTGCAGAGAATCCAATACAAAAACGACACACACTTACGCATCTGTTTCCCTAAAGCCAGATTCTGGCACGATGTTGTTAATATAATAGCAGTGGTTAGTGTGTGGAATGTAGGAATTCCAATCGCTGCGCTTGGTGCTTCCCTAGAATATCAACGATGCGGTATTTTGGCAAGTGTATCATTTGAAAACCATTTTAGTCAATGAAATGCAGTACAAATCATGAATCAAACTGATTTTCCCGTGGAAGGATTAATGGAACATATAAAAACAGTCTGTGAATTTCGAAGGGAATTCACTCTGTGACCATTGTACTTTAAGAACATTATATGAACACCATGGGTATTCTACTGCTGAGATCACATTCAGTAATTGTGGGCTTTGTGATTGTATCCTGTTGTATAGATTGGATTAGCCCAATCAGTAGGCTTTGGATTGCTGACTGAATGCCTAACAGTCCCCATAGACTGATCAGCTTTCCTTGTGTGCCCTTAGGTGGGCAATAATTGGGAGAGCCTGCACCTACAATGGCAGGGACTCACTCTCTGGGAAAGCGTACTGGTTCCCAATGATCAGGATGATATCTGTGAAGTGCCCCAAGCATGTCTATTAAGATGCTATATAAGGGCTATATAAGCACTCAGGTATTATAATTATTATAGACCTTTTTCCTACCCTAGCTGCACCTCAGGAATTTCATAACATATCATAATGTCCGTTGTTCGCACTACCCGCTGATGAGGGCAAAATAGGTTTGACAAAATCGGACCATCTAGAAGAATGGCTTTCTTGATCTCACTATCGACCTTCTTATCGTCTTTCAAAACACTGTCAACAGGTATTCTTCTAGGTAGGTTCACTTAACAGTTAATGTGTTTGTGGGGCCACCATTACCTGGTTCCTATCTCACAGTCTGTTGATGCCTCAGAACAGAGTAAGGTCTCCTTTTTTTCCATTAATCGTGTTTGAGATCATTTTTCAGAGAGGTGAAGCTACATTGAGTCTGAACAATTATATATAGATGGCAGTATTGCCAACAATGTTACACTTTTTTTGGCAGTCTCAGTGATAACATCCTGGTAGTGTAGTATTCAAAATAGACTGAACCTGCATATGTGTATACCCTGGCATTAGGACATCGATCTCCCTGTACAAAAGAGACAAAGGTAAGAATTAACATCATCACTTGAGACAATGGCTCCTACTAGCGGTGACACTAGAAAATTCAAAGGATATTTGAAAGAAAGGTCATCAAAGCCATAGACAATTTTGAAACATGAATCAAATCACCCCAAATTTTTACTTAGCTCCATTGAAGTCAGACTTCATATGGCATATCTCGCAGACAGTGAACTAATCTCATAGCCCTCCTACTAACGTTCTCAATTAGCAGCTTTCCTTCCGTGGAATAAGTATTCCACACTTGCCCAGAATACCCAGGATGAGGTCTTTACCAACTGTTTTGAGGCAATTATTTCCTGACCATTGAATATATATGATGTTTAATCGCGGACATGCATAACTTTGCATTTATCAGCATTAAAACCAGTGCCCAATCGGAAGACCATTTGGAGATTCGGTCTAAATTCCTTCCAATAAGTGCAACATCAACATTCGAAGTCACTTCCTAATACAACTCTGTCTCCTCTGCCAACTGTAGATTTCCAGAATCTGGGAGTCCCAGATCCTTAATATAAGCCAAAAAAGGCAAGGACAAGAACTTGACCCTTGGGGAACACCACTTCACTTGGCGGATCCTGGTAGTTGTAGCGAATTTCGGACCACATGGCATAGGCAATCCAAGGTGCATAGGTTTTTCCAACCATCCTGAACTCAGAGATAGAAGAGAGCAGTTTGCTAGAACTTTGTGGATAGTTATAGCAAAATAACAGTGACCAGTCCAACCTTCAACTGGATGTTGACATGCTACCATTGATGTGAAAATGAGACTGAATGAACACAATGATTGACCTCTGGCAAACCCTTCTCTAACTGTAGTATCTCAGGACCAAAGGTGTACTGATTCAGTGAGTTTTATTGACATTCAAGGAATTTTCCATATTTGCATAAATTATGTCATTAGACTTATCATATCAAATGGCCTTCAATGACCTCAACTCTGGGGGCAGATCACATCTACCATTAGTTTGGTGGAAAAAGGTAAACTTCCAAAATATGCACATGTTATGCAAAATAGATTTATTGAATGACCCAGATTGACCCTGGATTCTTGTTCAAATTTCTTAGAAAAAAGGTTAATCATATCCACCAAATTTTGTGGGAAACTCACTGACTTTGTGTATAAATCATGCAAATTAGACTCAATCAACATATTTTCTGCTGAAAATCGAATCAGTTCAACTGCTCAGTATCTTGGACTTACGTAACAAACCAAATCAACATACTGTAGCTCCTACCAATCGCTCGTAGTCTTGTAAACAAGCTCAAGCGATGAAATAAATGAAATAAGAAATCAACCTACTTAATCAGTGACTCTCGTGTCCAAAATCTAATCAGATAATATTCACCCAGCCCTGATAAAACAATTCAAATTTCAGTAGAATCGGTCTAACAGTTTGAGAGAAATTTTGCTATTAAACAAAGAGGTGTGAAACCAACCACACCACCACTCAAACAAACACACCAGCCAAGCGACTGATGAATCTTTTCCTGAACTTCATCCAGCCCATACCGAAATGACACACCCCAGAGTCAGCTTCATGAGGAAACGACACACCCCAGAGTCAGCTTCATGAGGAAACGACACACCCCAGAGTCAGCTTCATGAGGAAACGACACACCCCAGAGTCAGCTTCATGAGGGACCATTGAGGGAAAGTGAAGCACATGTGAGTCACTTTGAATTGATAATGACCCACATTTGACTGACCCGGCACAGGGTATCAGGAGTGTGTCATGCAAATGACAAGTGCATTATAAAGGACTCACTAACTCACCTGATATTGTCATGGTGCATGAATATCACCTGGAGTACTGGGCTGTCCATCTCTAATGCACATATCAACAGTTGTGTGATTCACCCATGGACCCCAGACAGGGCGAGTCATTTTCAGAGATGGGTCATACTGTAGGTCATACCATTCTTATATGTCCGTACACCCCTCATAGTCTCTCATAGTCATAGATGACTCGAAATTCCTTGTAAATTACCCATGTTAGGCCTGCATTCCCTCTTATTCCTATGCAACCTGAGTGACTTACTGGCTGACTATTCAGGGAAGTGAAGCACATGTGAGCCACTTTTAGGATTTGACAATGGAACCCACACTAGACTAACCATGACCAGGGTATCGGGTGTGCCAACACAGTAAGTTCATTGACACAACACATGCAAGTCATATGATCCAATTCTACCCCTTTAGTTGCCTCTCATAACAGACAAGGAAAACTGTAGGCATAATTAACAACCCCAGCCCATCGGTGGTGCCGTATTGTAGGATGCCATGCTGTATGAAGCTTGGAAATACCAACATGGCCTTCATCTTCAGAGCCTGTGTTCAACATATGTTGGCTTACACTAAAGCATCCGCCTGATTTGATTACTGCAGTGCCTGCAGGGAATTAGTCCCTCTTATCATGCGAGCAGCTTGGAGGTGGTGATGTACCTGCAACTTACACAGTTAAATGACTTTAACTGTCTGTAGGTCTACTGTGATAATCACATACATAGACTAGGCTTGAAGGATTGACAGCAAATATAGCTAATTAAAGGTGCATGTACACAACTGGAAATTCTCTCCAAAATCCAGCAGGACATAAATTACATACTTTCAGCATATTAGGGGGATAAATAGCTATGATTACCAGTGAACTCTGGAGGAATGTGAGAGGAGAGGGGGGAGGAGGGGGGGGGGGGGGGGGAGGGGGAGAGGAGGAGGGGGAGAGGAGGAGGGGGAGAGGAGGGGGGAGGGGAGATAATACACCTATGCCTTGATGTCCAAGATGAAACAGTATCAAGGCAAGGGGGCAAAGGGCAAGAGGGTGCCTGGTCATTGTGAGTCAGGTAAATTTGAGTATGGGAAACCCAGAGATGTTGGGACGAGTAAGAAACCTACATTGAACACACCAACATGTTATCTAGTATCATCGGGGAGGGGGGGGGGGGGGCATTTTCAAATGGAATAGAAAAAGACAATGGTAAACGAGGGGAATAGAAGACAATGGTAAATGAGGGGGGCTCATGACTGACCTCTCAGCTCTATCTGAAGAAACCTGAAGAAATTCAACCACATGTTTTCCGTAGGTCATTCAGGGCCTCCCGGACCCATATCCGATGTCAGTGGCACACTGCAGTAATAAATGAAAATGATACAGAGATACATGGGTGTACTGACAGGACCAGATGAGCAATCAAACAATATTATGAGCAACAACAAACTAGCCAAAGGTACAGTTAAACCCATAGATGTAGTTTAAGAAACACAGAGTAGTATCTTTATTCGGACTGAATTTGTCATCTTGTCTTGTACTATTTAGGTCCATCAATTCCTACACAGTGAAACTAGAAGCATTCCAATCTGGGCTTGTTCTTGGTCAGAAGGACCAACTGAAGACACCGGTATTAACAGCTAATTACATTCACCGATGACCATGTGCCATAGTTATTCTATAACTCAAAACACGAGGTCAAGGACCTGTAAAGCCAAAACGTTGTTAGTAGAATTTAGTTCAATATAAGGTTCAAATACCTCATTTAGTAGCTTTCTGGGTTACCTTCCATGCCCTCTAATTTCTGGGTACCTTCCATGCCCTCTAATTTCTGGGTTACCTTCCATGCCCTCTAATTTCTGGGTTACCTTCCATGCCCTCCAATTTTGTTCCAGCTTTGGGGTGCTACTAGATTATTTTTCTAATCTTGAGGCCACGTTAGCTATATTACTCCTAGAAAACTCTGGTGTACTCGTACTCATGTGCATGTTCTCTGTCTGCGTGTGCTAAACTCTCTCAAGATTTAAACTTCTGAGGTTGGTTATATTTGGCGCCTGGATGGTGATATCCTGTCTGCTGAATGGTACCCTCCCTTTATAGTGCGTATGCTGGTAGCACAATGCTAAGTACAGTACATATTAAGCTATGTCTGGTTGAGTAGGCTGTGATATGCTCTGGGCTTCAACCTGACATGATTTGAGTATTCATGCCTCTGGCATTCAAACAAGGGAGATTTTTAGCACAACCCCATGCTACTGGGCTTCATGATAGATTTCCATGTACTAAACATCATTGTAACTGCAGCTGAATTTGCACACCCCATACAAAATGTTCCGTATTCTCTTGACAAAAATCCAAGCGATATGATCACTCCACCATTTTCTGTCATCACAAATTATGTACCGAAGGGTCACCGAGGACCCATATAGGCATAATAAATTCACCTGGTCATTCCTACTGCGGCCTGTGTGTAACTTGCCAGCTGCAGGCCCGATAATTTCCTTCAGCCTCCTCTCATTGGCCGTGTGGATGTCCTCATCGCCAGGGACAATGGTAAAGACTCCATCCTCCCACTCCTTAGCAACCTGGTTGGGGGAAAAGAGCAAACGAGGCTCAAACATGACAAAACAGCAAAACAGCAGGAACAGCTTGTCGATGGTGTAAACATTCCAGAAACAGACAAAGTGAATGAATCATCATCAAAGTGGGGCTGCTCTGTCATAAACCATTCATGTCAGGGCTCGAAAAATACATAGCCCGGTAGCCCGTGCTACTTGAGACCTGCAATTCTGGCTAGTATGAAATTGGTTGGAGATGCCCTTCGGGCTAGTGGTTGACTCAATGAAATTGTGTTTCAGTAATATGCTCAGACTAGTCAGAATCTTGTTCGGGCTACTGATAGCATTTTCTCAGGAGCCCGATGGACAGTGGGGTCAGGTACATTTTTCAAGCCCTGATTCCCATGTAGACATTGATGCATATCTCATTCCTTTCAACAAAGGAGTGGACTATGGGTAAGGACAAACTCATGGTAACCCCCAGGCCCAAGCGACATAGGAGAAGGAAGAAAATTAATAAAACTCACTGGTTTGTGAATCTGTGAGCTTACGATACTTACCCCATTTGCACTATGCACCCCACCCCGCGCCATCGAACATCTGGCAATCTTTTACAGTAGTCCGGGCTGGCAACCCTATCGTCCTTCTTATTTAACTTTCAACTGGCAAAATAAGCTTCCGGATAGGGTCAAGAACACTCAAAGTTTGATGTCGGATAGGGTCAAGAACACTCAAAGTTCTGATGTGTTCAAGTCTAACTTGAAGACATATCTGTTTACGGCTGCTTTTAGTTCGTAGTTTTTGTGTTTTGTTCGTGTAAAGTGCCACTGAGAACATCGCTGTTTGTAAAAGCAAGTGCTATATAAATTTGCCTGTAATGTAATGTACCACTGTTGTAGCGTACCATAGGTTGGAAACCCCTCATCTACATCCAGTAGCTCAACAAGCTGCACTCAATCAACTCATTGTTGAGATAAATTATTAACAAAGCTGACTTAATGATCTACATCAGGGAAATCCCAGTCCATTTCCCACTGGCGTACCATTTCACATTTTTTGTGGTGCCACTGACTACCACTGTATTATATAGCCAGTTACAAGATTCTGATCGCCGTCCTAGAGGAGGGGTTAGGGTTAGTCCTCAAAGTAACATTCAAGCCAACATTACCCCTATATTGAACACCCCCTACAATATGTAGAATCCCAAAAACTCACTGGTTTTCAGATCTACGAACGACGAGAACATACTCATACTTACACTTTGCCCCCGCCCCCTCATTCTTAAGCCTACTAGTCTTAAACTGAAAACTCATAGACTTTGCCAGATTAACAACCAGATTCGGGCAAAATAGAGGATGCTGGGGTTGCCAGTTGAGAATAAGACCAGAAGGCTAATAAGGCGGGGGGGGGGGGGGGATGTAAGTATGAGACACTCTGCTGGGAATCCCGGCGGCATTGTCACGTGAGCGTAGACTTGTCTCTGTATAATGACGTCACTTCCCATGATCTCCAATTTAAACTGTAGGAGGAGAGCACATTGCGTATTTCATTGGAATCCCCTGGATGAACTTGACCTCAATTTGTTCAACACTCCAGATGACCCTTTTCTTGGTCATCATGCCAGGTGTCATAGTGATCCACAGAGGATGTAGATGGCAATCTGAATAAAATCGTTACAAGATAGAAAATAGACATGAATGATCACTTTCCCATAGGAGATCGACTCGCCACTGCACTGATATACTATACTGATAGAATTGGCACAAAAGTTATGATTTCTCTGCCAAACCAACCCCACAGATGATGTGTAGTCAATTGCAGATTTTCTTCCTTTTCAAAGTTGGCATACTTACACTTACCAGCCAGGGAAATCATATTACCATACATGATCTAGAGCTGTTTCAGCTGCGGGGGGAGAGCAGCTCTACCAAGTCATCATGTCTCTGGTCCGTTCGTTCTGTTCGTTAGTTTGTCCCTTCTGTCGTATGTTCATTCATAAACTTCATGAACCATACATGCGATCAGGGGTGAAACTTGGTATGTGGATGGAGCTTGCTACGGGCTAGCCTTGCAAACATTTAGTTCGCTAGTGTCATCGATTCTAATAAATCAATTATAATTACCCCAATTTTCCAACTTTAATTTTTGAGTCTCTCGACTGCAGGACAAGTTTGTTTACATTTACTCCCATCCTCTGCTGAGCAGGGTTTACCTATGCTGTCAGAAGGGTCCAGGGGCACAATAAAACCTATTGTCAAGGGGAAGATGATTTGTCTTTCATCACATCTCGCCCTAGTTTACAGTAGTCCCTGCCTCTGCAAGATTTGTTTAATTACATCTCGGTCCATTTCTTCTGTGGTGACCTTTTCGTGGGAAGTGTGTTTCCACTGTTCCTGCCACAGCTTGGGAGATGAGTGTGGTGCATACTTGTGCTGGGCACTGATATCAAATATTGCGCCAATGTGGTAGACATGTTCCAAGTCATTCCCTGGTTATGACAATGTCAGTAGGGAGAAGTCAGTTAAATGGGAACAAACAATAAATGTGAAAATGGCAAAAAACAGCAGTGTATTGCCACAGGAATTTTGCTGTCGCAGGCTACCAAGACGTTCCGACTTGATTTGTTTATAACTGCTCGCCCAATATTGACCTTAATTGGAAACTTTGTTGGTTTTATTCTAATTCATTTGTTGTTTTCATTCTAATTCCACAGGGGGGACCATTTATTTTTGCTTTCTCTGATGAGTTTGCGGGTTCCAGCCAAGACCTAGTCAGAGTAGTATGAAAAGCACAGACTTTGTATGGGGTTTGCAAAAAACTGCCTGTCTCAGTAATGTGTGTATACTGCACAAACAAACCATCAGCGCTCCCGATGGTGGTGACACTGCATCGGAAGGATCACTACATGCAGAGGAAATACACAGCACACCTGTACCGCTATATATGTAAGAGGGCTACGTCCATCAGCCAAAGTAGTAGTATATTTCCTTATTCCCAAACAAAAGGAGGTTCCCACTCGTGGTTGCCTAGCAAAAAAGCGATTGAAAGTCAATCACGAAAAGCAGAGATTAATTGCTCAGTAGAATTGTGATCGCACCTGCCCTGTCCCGGTCTGGGATCAATTACACTTCATCGAACTATCTGTCATAATAGTATGCTCTCAGCTAAATCATTGTGCAAGGGAAGTAAAAACACTGGGAGGCTGAGTGTAACCATGGGTTGAACATGATGGAGATACGATGCAGCGTGCATTATTTCAACCAAGGATTAGTGTTGGCCATGGTGAATTAAACGTAAAAAGACATATTTACCCACACCGAAGCCCTGAGGAAAGGGGGGTATGGTTACAATACTCCACAAAGTCCGCATCAGGTCAATGTCTTGAAAGACAGTTGAGGCTGGATTATAAACAGGAAAGGTTGTATCATGGAGAAGGAAAATGTATATATAGGTCCACAACCCCCGTTTCAATACGTTGTTCCTATGTGGAGTTATGGGGGGCCTTTAAAGTGGGTCCATTAGGCAGGAGACATGGGGAGAAGAATTCAATTGCATAATAGCGCATGACGTCACACTGGACAACCCGGGGAAGTTATGTCATGAAGTTCATGGGTTTCATTTGTGGAATAGGTCAAATGTTAGGCGAAGTTCTGTTGTCTTTCTCTCATTCAAAGTAACCATCAGCACCTACCAAACCACGTACACAATCCTTCCATAGACGAAATGCTTTCGAAGTGAAAGTAAATGTGAGAAATAGAAAACAAAGGAATGTTTGCAGGGTTTGTGCACGTATGACATAATTTATTTGAGGATGAGGGGATGTTTTTGCGTAATACACAGGCGAAAACTTCAAAGGACTGTAACTCCATAAGGGAAAAAGGTCTCATCACTCTCATGTTGACACTTCGATTTTGGACTGATGCATTCAGTTTTCTACAGCTAATTTATTAGCCTCTTTATATATATCCTGGCCAAGTTGTCTTTAAGACGTGATAAAGTGACCTCGTATATGTATGGTGGACACGGAGCACACACAGGGATAGGAAGGTGGTTTGAAGCTTTGAGAATTGTGAGGCAAGAAGAAACTGAAGGACCTAACAATTTTGGGAATGAAGGAGAAACAGGGAAGCAGAAATTGGAAGTGGTTTGAAATTTACCGTTCACCAGGATTTCAACCCATGAAACTACGTTACATGCGATGCGTGCAAGCTACCGTAAATTAATTTGTATACAAAATAGTAGCCTCACTACTTCCTTAGTGGGTACCAATCAGTGCTAAGGTTGTAATATATATCAATTTTCTCTCAGGACGGAGATTAGAATCAACAAATAGAACTAGTATTATTCAGGTACGTTGCTATCCTACGTGGAAGGATACCATGTTCCTCGGGTTCAAGACCACCAGATGGTTTCATAGCTCAATTGTCAATTCAGACAAGCACACATCCAGCATGAATGCATTTATCTTTCAGAATGTATCAAAATGGCGGGCCGTGTCCTCCAAATACTTTACTATCCTTGTTTTCTAGTCCACGGGTGACTGGAAATTTTATACCATCACCAAAACATTGTGACTTTTCGCTGCATATCCTAGCAATAGGGAGGAAAATGTTCTGGCCAGTTTGGCATATGGTATAATTCCCGAATGTGCTACTGTCGGGGCAAAATAGAGAGAGGTACTGGGCAGTATGAGACACAGTTATTACGGTCATTTTATTTGGTTTTAGAATGTTCCAATGACACTTGGTTCAGAACTTTCTCTTGACTGATTGAAATGCACTCTTCATGTACTGTTAACTCATGCCTGTTGTACTGAAGGGAACAGGAAATGCCTATAATCACTGGGGGAATAATAACCCATCAACTTCATGCATGCATGCTGCATATTCTGTTCAAAGCACATGTTCCCATATTGAGCATCTCAGTATTATTTTGCCGCTCCATAACATTTCGCCAAGAGCTATTACTAGGTACAAATTTTGAATATGGGAACTTAATATACGTAACAAGGGTAGCAGTAAAGTCCTCATTTCTCTTACCTTTCAAGACCTCAACAATAGAATGGACTGCGAGGTTGCCAGAATGCCGAATTGCTAAGAGCTTTCGCGTATGCTTTACTGCCCTCTATATCAGCCTTAAACATCCTCGTATCAAAGCAAATTGAAGCAGTGAACTCTCCATGAGGGGATCCGTGGCGCCACTGAATCGACCTCCCCACAGCTTCCGGCTTCGTTGAATTGGATCAAGGAAAGCTTGATAACTCATGATATTTTGGTGGCGATGTCACACATTAACTTGTCCACCTTGAACATAAGCCTAACAAGTCATTTTTAGTTATATACAATTTCAGATCTGTGATAATTTCAGGTCCATTAAATTTGACCATATTGATTATTAATATTTTAACCCCAAGCAACTGCTTAGACTGCTTTGAGCATGCACAAATTAACCCCCAACTTTCAGCCCCTTGAACCTTCCGCCCTCAGAACAGCTAAAATAGGAACATGTAATTATGCGTTTTCTGTGTACAGTATAAAAATAGGCAGGAAAAAAATGTGCAACCCCTTTGCAGGAAAAGCAGCATTCCTATAAACTTTTTCACATCAATGTAATGCCTCTTTACAGATACCCTTTTGAAGAACTTTAGACCTCGAGCAATGTACAATACCCATCCTGGATACAAACAAAGAATATGAGTGCAGACTAGGTGAAAAAGTTAAAACAAAAAATACATGAACCAGTAGTTCCTAGTAGTTATGGTCTACTTGCTGAGCACAAGAGGGGATGAACTTATTCAGGGTACTGCAAGGTGCAGACCTGGAGGATTACGCATGTGATATTGTCAGCTGCAAAACCTCACTAGGTACACAGAATAAGGTATTGCCTCTTTGCGTATCCTAAGGGGGGGAGTGTGGGTAATCACACGCAAGAAGCAACTTGCAAATTGCCCCACTCCACTTGGCAGATAAAATACCATGCCAGTTGATATGGTAATAATGCTGGTGTGTCTAATGTTCAAGTTACAAGGATTGTGTAAATATCAATCTTTCTTTGAGGCAAAAATAAAATAACTGAACAAGGCAACATGGAAGAAGTGGCTCACCGGGGGATCATTAATTATATCTCTTTTTCAGGAGTAGCTTCTCAAGCCATCGTGATTTTTACTATAAGGGGCAGTTTGGACTGAACTGTGAAATAACATGATATGGAGTCTTATAGGCTTTGACTTCATACTTAGATTGCTACTGTAAAAGGGTACAAATTCTTTTTAAAACTAGAGCACAATGGGCGTATCTCATACTGCACAAATGTAACAAATCTGTTTCTGCAGAAGAGCACCAAAGGTCAATGCGGATTCGCAGATTATTTCACAATATTCACAGAATGCCATGAATTCATGCTGAACAAGATGGAGGTATGACTAGTATGCAAAATTTTACACAAGGCCCGCTAGGCTTCTGTAAGTCGTCTTGACTAGCCTTCAAGACTATGGCTTATGGTCACCCGGAGTCAAAGTACATGAACTATTTTGTAGAGCAAAAAACATTGCAATTCCATATTTTACAATGAACATCGGCCCTAGGGCCCATATATCAGGCCGTGAGTAAGTGAGAGGAGTTCATTTAAAGCAGTTTATGTGTAGTGTATTCATGGGGGTACAAGTGGACAGTTGGACCAAAAATCCTAATCACCTCAAAGGTATGACCGAGCATCATCACTGTGAACTAATTTGTAGGAGAGGCATTGTGCAAGATTTCACATGGATGGGCTAAAATGGCAAACACCCAATGGCCCACTACTAAGAACAGTTATATATGTAAATTAAGAGAGGCTGTTAGAGGAGAAGATGCAGTGAAGGCACCATTGTGTGGTAAAGGAAGGTAGGGGTGTGGCTAATTACACCACATTATGATCGAGTCAGCATTGGGCCAACAAAATTGTAGAGGAAGGAAAGGCATTTGTGGGGTTGCACACATGACGGGGCCCCAGGGCCCCCACTGGGCCTATGGATAACATTGTGGAAGAAATCCTGGAGTACAGCTATTGGGACCCGAATTCAGCAGTGCTGACATGTGCACCAAATTGCAGGAGAAGCATTTTGCATTATTAACATGATGGCTTGGGCACGACTGTTCACAAGAATCCTGATGGCCAGTAACCATGGAGCATCATTACAAGCAAACTTTGAAGGAAAAAATCAATTGGAACTTGTGGGAGGAGAGCATGTCAAATACATTATGTGTCAATTCATCGAATGGGCCCGCGGGCCCAAGGGGACCTATGAGGAAAATTCATACACCCCCAAAGATTTGGTTGTTAGACCACCATTATGACCCAACATTTCAGCATGTTGCACCAAATTGAAGAGGAGAAAGCATTTTGCCATAATTCCATGAGGCCCCAAGGACCCACATTGGGCCTTGGGTCCTAAAAACCGGAGAACCCTGCAGATGGCTTATTTCAGACCATGCTATGACAGAAAATCGCACTGTTGGCAAAAAAAAAATTTAGGAGAAAGAAGCATTGCGTAAATTCCACATGATGGGCCCTAAGGCCCACACTGGGGCTTGCATCTAAATCCCTGGGCACCTGAAGGTACAGCTATTGGACATCAGATGACCAAATATCACGCACGGTAAAGATTGTGGTATTTCAATAATGAGCCTTGGGGCCCAAAATGGTCCCGGCCCAAAAATTCCGGAAAAAAAAAAAACAAAAAACCCCCCCAAATGGCCCTCTGACCAAAGGACCAATCAGTTTTAACTTGAAGGAAATAAATTGAAGCTCCTGTGTGAGAGAAGACGCATGTCAAGTGCCATTGGGAGAATTCATGAAATTGAATCCAAAATTCCTGAACACCAAAGTTACGGCTGGTAAACCCACGATTATGACGAACATCAGCACTGTGAACCCAATTTGTAGAAGAAGCATTGCGTGATTCCCCCATGAGGGCACCAGGGCCCACCACTGGCCTCGGGCATAATTTCTTAACACCCCAGATGGCCCGCCCTTAGTGAACATTGATACCAAGTTATATCATGGATCCATCAAATATGTAAGAGGAGTAGCAGTTTGAAGCAAATTTGACGCCTGGTTAGATAGATAGAAGCATGCAGATCAGATCACAATAGCCGCACCAGCTGGTTTAGATAATGGGGACTGGCGCCACCGAAACGGCTCACCGATATAGTTTGGACTCTGGAAGAGTTTTTTTTTATAATGATGAATATAATTCCCGATGTACTTCACAAACAAAAGCTTGAGTGAATACATATCCAATAGTAGAATTTTTTAATTGGTTTGTCAATTTTTAATTCAAAGCACACACCAGGACCATTTATCATCAGTCCTCACAAAAATCAAATAAAACTCTTTCGATTGTGCATTATAAAACAATCAAACTCTAACATTATGCACACTCTCCATGTCCCATGAATGCATGCCCAGTGATCAGTTGTTTTATCACAAGCAAATGGGAAGTAATTGTAATGATGCTGCACCCCCACACTGCTCCGTTTACTAGCTGGACCAAGAATTAGTACGGTAGCAGAAAGGAACCATCATACGCTGTGGTGAACGCGTTGACAATGCGAGCTAACAGAATAATAGATAAGAGGTTAGTTTAGTTTAGTAAGGTAAGGGCCAGGAAGAGGAATACTCATAAAAACCTGAAATGGAGGGTGATCATCAAATGAGTGGAATTGTACAGCAAAGCATTATCAGCAAATAGGCGTAGTAGTGTGAGTCTATTTGGGGTGTGAGTTTTTTCAGACTTTGACATATGGTGGCCTCAGATGACTCCTGACCTGCCCCAAAAAACAATAGGGTTCATGTATCATGTAGGGGGAACACACATCCAAGTATGGGCCTCATTCCATCCAAGTGAGTGAGTTATGTTTAGAGAAGCCATCTTGGGCCAAAATAGTGACTATTCACAATTTCCATTTTTCGACTCTAAAATTTCACCCCGACCTACACCAACAAAAATAGGGTTCCTGTACTCCCCTAAGAAAGCTATACACAACAAACACACATGTCAACGGATCAGACCCAACCTTCTTGACTTATCATGTTACAAGGTTTTCACACTTTGCCCTTTATTGCCCCTCAACGATTATGACCTTTGACCCTGGACCCACAAAAACAATAACGAATAATGTACTCATTAGGGGAACCCATATACTAAGTATGAATTTTATCCATCTAAGTGGGTTCAAGTTACAATGTTAAAGAGCTAATTTGCCAAATTCTCAATTTTTCACAAAGTTCCTAATCTCTTCCCCGAATTCTGACCCCGAAATTACACCAAATAACAATAGGGTCTGTACTTTCATAAGATAAGCTGCATACCGAATTTCAACCTGATGTGACCAGGACATTCTGGACTATCAGGGTAACAAGATTTAAGACTCTTACCTCTCTGACCTCAAATGCCCTTGACCAGGACCCCACAACATAGGGGGGGGGGGGGGGGAAGGGACCTGTACTAATTATGAGGAAAAAACCAGCATCCCACGTATGAGCTTGATCATCCAAGTGGAGTCGAGTTATCGTGTTAAGAGCTAAAATGTGGCAAATTAGGCAATTTTTCACAATTTCCAATTTTCTTCCAAAACTCGGACCCCAATTTACACCAAAAAACAATGGGGTTCCTGTACTCCTCATAAGAAAGCATGCATCCAAATTTCAACCTGATCAAACCAGGCATCTGAGAATTATTGGGTTAGCAAGATTTTTTCAGACTTCGCCATCTCTTGACCCCAGATGACCTTTACTGACCCGAACAATAGGGATCTGATGCTACTCATACGGGAACCCACTATTACCAAGTATAACTCCAATCATCCAATTGGGGTCGAGTTACAGTGTTACCAAGCTAAAATTGTCGAAATTATTAATTTTTCACAGTTTCCCTATTTTTCCAAATTTGACCACAGATTTACACAAAAATAATAGAGTTCTGTTACTCCTCCAATGAAGGTGCACACTGAATTAACTGATCGGACCAGCGACATTCTGACTTATGTGTTAACAAGATTTCAAACTTTGACCTCTCTTAACTAGATGACTTGACCTACGCCCAAAACAATAGGATCAGGTACCATTATGGGAACCAATATTCAAAAGTGAAAAAAAATTTGGATTTTTCATCCAAGCGGGGTTGAGTTATGTGTTAACAAGGCGTCACACACACACACACACTGGTCAGAGCATAGATTCCGCTTAGACTTCGTCAAAGAATAAAAACTGTGGCTTCTTTGAAGACTTGGCTTTCCAGTGCCCACAAAATAGCAATGACACCTATATCTCTTTTTGCCTTGGGGCACTGACAGTTCAGTAAAATGCTCTTTGGAAAAAGTGAAAGATGGCTGCCCCTCATCCCCCTGTTGAAGTAGTGTTTAATTATACAATTCCTTCTGAACTGCGTTTTGAAGATCTGTCAGCTAGCATAACAGTCTAAATGAGAGAGGAAAAATGTGTTCACCAACAAAACGGGCCATAGTTTTGAGCAGACAAAGTAAGGGAGATGGGACAATAATTTGATTTCACTCCCACACCTGTATGATTTGTCGCCACACTTAAAGGGAAATTCCAGCCAAATTACTATTACTCTTCTTCTGTGAAGAGAATAAAAAATCATTCAAATATTACTATGTTCCAGGTTCATAGCATGTTCAGGTTGGGAAGGATATGGCTTCCTCAAATTTTCATATAATTTGCTGAGTCGGCAAAATTGCAAACTGTATGTGTCGTCATATCTACATCTCATAAGGGAAAAGACATTCATCTAACGTGCTCTCAAGTGGTAGATATGGACGTCATCAAATGTTGCCATTTGCAAATTTGCCCAAACTAGCAGTGATTATTTGTTAATCTTCGAAAATTCATAACTTTATAACGGAACAGCTATACAAAACAAAGTTTGATTGGCATGATTTTTTAATGCCACTCATATGACAATTTAAAAATATTTTTGGCTGGACATTTCCCTTCCTTTAACGTGGCCATCATTTTTAACTTGTACTTAGCAGTCAATATTCCTTGGAAGCTTCACCCCGCCTTTACTTCCTGTATTTCTTTTTCAATTCTTGAATTCATAGAGCTGTACCGATCTCCTATCCTGCCATTCCTAGTATACGGACTTTCTATATATATAAATATAGTTTCCAGCTTGATTTTGAAATTGACATAGTTTTCTGTTGAAAATTTTACCAACAATTTTCCAATACGGTTCTTTTGTATTTTCTGTCCTTCAGGCATGACCCATTTGAACTATAATTAATGTACCGTCTTCAAGTAGCCAGCATTCCGAATCCATCATGATACTTGTAAACTTGTCATCATGCTCATACCCCGTATAGAGGCACTTTGTGATGGAGTTGTTAAGCAGGATACTATGCTTCTCACATCATAGTGGGTGTTTGCACCATTGTGATATTGTGGACACTTCTTTGAGTTTTGTTTTTCTTTGTTTGGGGTTAAGAGTTCTCGCAGTGTTATCACTTGAAAGGTTCAAAACTTGAACCACTGTCTAAAAAGAGGAGGGAAGCCGGCTCAGACTCTCTAGAAAGTTACATTGGGCATGGTGGCAGTTCCAAGTGAACTGAGATTTGGTAGGCGTGGCCACTACTTCCCAAATCCCATAATATCCCAAGCCTTCCAGTCCAGTTTCTACTTTCTACCCACAAACCTATTAGAGACTGGAATTAATTAACCATCCCTCTTTTGTGATTAAGGCTTAGTTTAAGGTTTTAGACTTTGAGGCCAAGCCTGTCCACACACAGTGCTGTTCACTTTACAGCAACATCATGTTGTGATACCCGAAAGGGGTTTACCGAGTACCAACAGAGCAGAAGGAGGAGCAAACGGCTTGGAAATCTTTCAGAGTGGAATAAGTCTACACCTAGGCCTGGCCTACCATCGAAATAAAAATTCTCATACCTCATCTCACTCTTTCTCAAGCCCTTGTGATAGACCAATTAGTAGTCCATAGCCTATTCCAGGAAGAGTCTCTAAGCACTTGACAACTGTCCAAGGACTGGTGCATGTCCTTTAACACCTCAATAAAAAGTCACACTCCTCATTGACCTGCTCAAAACTATTAAACCCTACCTTTAAAATTTGATTCTCTCACAGGACCATCCCCTTTCCTCTGTCACGTCTCAGTGTTGTAGTCAAAGCCGCTGCATCCGAGGCAAGGCGCACCCCTCGAGGCCGTGTTTAAATACGGTTTTGTTTTCCCCATAGCTACAGCTAGTCTATTAAACTATATATGCAGACAGAAAAGGTTTTAAAGTCCCAAAATGGGGGATTCCGATTGAACAAACACATGGGAATGCCACAAATTTTACTTCGTGAAATTGAAAAATGACCCAATAACATCAACAAATCCTGTTCTCCTTCAGTATCCACTGCCTCTTCTTGACACAAGTAGACAAAGACAGACCTAATAAAGATGACCTTTACTAGAATCCATACAGTAGAATGAGGTATATATATTCATAGTTTGGCACTTCGACGAGTTCAATCTTGAATATTCAGCTGACAGCTCTCTCGCTACGATCGAAGACAATGAATAATTTATGACATTCTCCTAAGTCTACCGCTGTGTGTTCCCCTGTACACTTCCAATTGGGAGGTCCTGTTTGTTTTCATCTAGGATCGCTCCTGTGGACGTCACCCACACGGATAGTTCTATCGATCATTGTGTTTCATTTAGTGAGTCAGTGTGTGACCTGGACCTTCGGGCAACCATATCCGCTGCCTCAGGTGTCTTGGGCCAAACCTGAGATCCAGTCTTTGGGTGGCATCTGGATTCTACTGTTGGGGTCGGTCCCCGTTTTGGGTGAGAGGGTTGGGGTCACTGAGTCTTTTCTTAACCTAGTGGCATTTGTCTCATCAGTGGCTCTGGGTCGTGCGAGCCTGAGGTTAGTAGACGCCTTTGGTTGGCTTGTGTGTCATGAGGTCACTGGATAGTGGCGTTTGGCGATCATGCTATTGTGCAGAAGAACGCAATCCTACGTGTTCTTGAATCTTTTGTGAACAGTGCTTCTAATCTAGTCTTACTTATTCAGGGAGGTTTGGACGCTCACTGGCAGGCTCTGAGGCGCATACTTGATTCTTTCTTTGGCTACCCCCCGCTTCTTCGCATCCTTGGCACCGCTGGCAGGCTGTTGTCTCATGCCAGGGTGCTCGAGGTGGGAGGCGGGAGGTGGAGTCCGCTGTTTGATTTCGTGGATCTGTAAACTGCGCTTCTTCGGGCATAATGGCGCGCCGTCTGGCGGATGATCCCAAATTCCTGTTCTGTACGATTCGTGTGGGTCCGCCTGCCAGACGGCGTCAATAGCTTTTGGTTAGTGGCAGCTGCTTCGCGTGTTCCTCATGGAGCCGGTGGATGGGGTCATGCAAGGCCTGTCGCTGCCCGTAGGGGCCGTGGTAACTGGAAGCGGCGGGTGGGCGGGGCGAGTGTTCCTTCCACGTCATGTTGCTCCCATGAGCGAGTGTTCGAGTTATTTGGCCGCCGTCGTGCAGGATTCACTTCTTTGGTACCAAAGCTACATGCGTAAATTTGTGCAACTGTTGCAGTGCATCAGCACGTAAGTTGTCTACTGCTTAGCTAACTAGGCAGCCAGCACTCTAGCACTGCACTGGGGGACTTGCAGGCCGGCACGCACGGGCCGCACCGCACCTTTTATTGGCAGTCTTTCGGGTGATACGCGTATGCTACGTAGTTCAAAGTTTATCACGTCTAATTCAACCAAATCTATTGAACCTCATTTGTGACATAACAGTTTTCATGCGTTTTACGATCTCGAAGTAGCAGCGCCTTATGAAAAGGGCCCAAAACCCGAGGCCGCCGCCTCTTGAGGCACCAAAAAACGGGACCTCGAATCCTCTAACACTGGTCACGTCTCCCGCCCTAATTTTGGAAGTCTTCTAATACAAATTGTCATGGACCCCCTACATAAACAAATATTAAGATTTGGTAGTCAATACACCCCACAAATGCATGAATCTTGTGATTTCTCTGGCTGCTTGGAGCATTTTAGCGGGTAACTTCCAAACGATACTAGTACTAGCAGAACTGGTACCAACACAAGTTAGTTAAGCCTATGCTTCTTGTTAGTCAACAACTGTTCACTTCAAGGCTTAACATTCCTCATTGTCACAATGCCGGAACTAATTGCAACCCAGGTAAACGGAGATGCAAAATTATTAAAGACTAGTCTCATTTCATACCTCCCGTGCGACATGGTGATCACTAGCCGAAATCTACTCCCAAATACAGTACTGAACTGCGTGGGGATGGGACCCTGGTTCAGTGTCATCGTCCGACATAGCGCGGCTAGGCTAGGGCAGCTAGCTAGCTACTCAGCTCAGTAGATTTTTCTGGATACTGCATGTGCATGCATGACATGCATGATACACACGTACTGAAATATCTCTTCGATTCGACGATGAAAAATGGCCAAACCAGTGGGCAACAGCGCCCCACTCCCGCCCCAGAAAACTTTAGCAGGACTACCCTTACCTCTGCCACAAACTTGCGTAATTATAGTCGTATCGCCGAAGGCCAAATGCCGACGTGCGACGGCCATAAATTTCACAAATTTGTAGTGCAAGTGATGTGAGACAACAACGTTCAATTTGAGTATTAATCATCCCCCCCCACTTCCCCAATGGGGGGTGGGGGGCATAAGAAGGCTGACGGGATAGGCTCCAGTATGTTAAACGACGACTCTCCGTGACATAACTACTATTTCGGCACATAGAAAATTGTGAAAGAGCCTATAGGCATGAGGCGGAGATCACGGGGGGGGGGGGGGGAGCGCGGGGACATGGTCCCGCCATATTCTTGATGGGGGGGGGACTACTATCAAATGTACCCACAATATTTTGCGGGCAAGTGAAAAACAAATCTTACGATCAAAGGTAAGCAGTACGGCATACCACCAGGCCCAACACACATTTCCTAATCAGATGCTTTAACTTTCTGTTTCAGAAGGCAAATGCAAAAAAATCTGTAGCCTGTTGTATTTTTCCCGTACTTGTATAATACAGTAGTGCAATAACTTTCGACAGATTTTGGCAAATTGTTTTTTTTCTCCATACATGCTCGAATCCTAACTGCCACTTTTTCTTAACAACTGTCTTAATACCAATGCCTGGAGTTTAGTCTAGGCTCACTCTAACCCTTATTGTTTCATAACAAAATGGCTTTACAACACCAGCCTGATGTGGCTATTCTTTGAGAAAGATGATTTATATAAACCAAAATAACAGGGCTGGGGATCGTGCACTCAAGTATGGATGTTTACGTGAATTGACGCTTGACCATATATGGGGCGCGAGGCGGGGCAACAAATTCTGAACATGACATTTGGAAACAATACGACGCATGACCAACTTTTCCGCTGACTGGCTCGAATTTTTCAATCAAATTCCCGAATTGGCACACTTTTTTCCCACGCAGTATTTCTCGAGCCAATTTTTAAGTATGCGGAACTCTAACCCCATGAAAGGGTCCTCGATGAGAAGCGGAAACCTCTAAAATGGTGATGTTGTTATTCTTCTGCCCATAAAGCTCGAGAAATTCCGCTCTCTGTAATCTGTGGGGTCTGTAAGAAGAACAATTCTTGTAGCACTAAGCGTCAACGATGGTGGCGCGAATAATGATTGAGATCAATCATTCCTTCATGTTGTTCTTGGAATCAAACTTCAGATATTATTGTAAATTTTAAGGATGTTGCCAGAGACGTAGCTAGGTCATATGATGGGGGTGGGGGGGAGTTAAGAATAAAAAATCCAACGGGCTGGATTCATTTTTTTTCCAACTCACTCCACCCCCTATATACTGAAAGGTGCATTTTTAGCGTTCCCTTTTTGTCATTTGGGGGCTCCCTTACTTATTTTAAGAGAGGTTTTGGTCACTTTGTGAAAATGATCAATCGAGACCGGTAGTTCTCAGATATGGAGTTCAGTGAGTGAGTCATTGAGGCTCATCTCATCTGAGAACTGTTTTTCGGGGGGGACTGGAACAATTCACCTAATGCACGGAAGATGGCGACTCGACCACCAAAGCTCGGTTAAGATCCACAGTAACAACACAACGCATTTAACTGTACTCTAGACCAGTGCTATTTATAATGCATTCGACTGGCCTTAGTGGGTTCACGGTAATTTGGAATTGGGAGGGTAGGTGGCCGGCTGGTCGCCCGAGCTCACACTGAAACAGCACTTGGCAGCAGCGACGAATCTTATTAACAATCAGTGGCGTAAGAACGTAATTTTGAGCGGGGTTCTGATATGGACTGGGAGGGTCCAAGAGGGGGGGGGGTGGTCCTCCTCCCCTTAGCAAATTTGCAATTTCCCGGTGCCCGTAGATGTAATGTGGTGCAATATGAACTCCAAAACACTCACTTCATTCCAGAAATAATTCGCACTTTCAACATGTCCTAGATATGCGATTTGTTTTTTCTCTCTGCCAACTCGAATCGAGGGGCGCAATTGAGATTTAGTAATTGAACCCCATCACTTTTCCCAGAGGACCGTCGATTCCCCCTCCTCCAACTCTAGAGAATTTTGATTCCCGGTGTCTTAGATGCAACTGATGGCGTTAATGACCATGGGCGTCAACAGGTGGGGAACGGGGGGTGGACATGTCCCCCCCCCCTTTCAAAAGTGGGGATATCATAAAAAATTGTTCCCCCACTTTTCCGGACCGTAATCAAGAAAAATAGTCACATGCCCGATCTTGTATCCTCTAAATACACTGATTCATTTTTTGTGCTAACCAACAATAATCGCGTTGGAAAATTGTCTTAAGAAGTCACTATTTTCCAGGTGCGGAACCCAGGTGAAGATCTGTACCCGACTCGGGCCGAAGTTGAAGGATCACTCATGTTTCATGATTCTCGAATTAATCGAATAAGGTGTTTCGTCGCGCGTCATGGCGTTTTTCTTCCATGCGTTGTCGTCTAAATATGCCGATGTAATGTTCGATTCATTTTGTTCACCCGATAATTCAGAAGCCTTGGGGCCGGACTGCCCCCCCCCCCCCTATCTCCCCCCTCCATTTTTCCGAGAACAATTTAGGAACTTTGAAAATTTAGGAGGAAACGGCAAAGTGGAAAATGCCCTGATTTTTTGCTGACTTTTCGATAAAATGCCGGAAAACATGCACATTTATTTTCGCGCGCTTTCGCGCGCCGCCGGTGATTTCCTATACTGACTTGTAAAATTCCGGGTACAATTTTGTGCTCCCAAATTGGAGTGGTTCCGTCCCCTATGGCTTTTCCCTTCGAACCCACCCGAGACCGTTCATTAGACCCTGGATCCCACGCAAACAAGCCAGAGTAGAAAGGTAATGAAAAATTACCATGTGTGATACCCGGACATCAACTTAGTAGGCACCATGCACCTTTGTTGTCTGCATTTCTTTTAATCGAATCACACATGTAGATTGGTGTTATTGAGCCTGGCAGATGCCGTTTCCGTCGATCTGGAGGTTTTGAAATAGAATTTTCCCGGTACGCTCCGCGCCAACCGATGGTGGCGCTCCCCTAGTGGTCATTTGCAATCTATGTTTTCCCCCCCCTCTCCCCACTTTTTCGAAAGCGCGACGCCCCTGGCATGGCCTCCGGCCAAATTGACCGCCCCAGCTCCAAATAAGGTATTTCGGGAGGATTAGGATTTGTAGGTTTTGTGGGTAGGCAATGATGATGAGAGATGATCGTCCCTGTATGTCGTAGTTGGAGTTGTGCGAGTTAATTCTAGTCTCCATTGCATAAAACTGTGGCCTAAGCCTGACTATCAAAACACCCAAAGAAGTGGTCTGTGCTGCATCATGTGGAATGTATTTTGATTATTTTTAATATACATTTTATTTTGCGGGGACTTTGGCAAGGGCACATCCCTAGGCCTAAAAGTTACTGGTCAGCGTGCTTGAATTTGCATTTGTTGCAATTTCGCTATCTGACCTGTTCTCTACAATACTAATATCTTAGTGAATGGTTTCGGTACTGATAGGGCCATGGAGAACACACTAATACTGTGCACCGCTTTTCCCCTACCGATGGTAAAACACACTCTCAATGTATCCCTGTGGTGGCAAAGCCTAACAATCCCCGCCAAAAGTAGTCCCAGCTCCAAATACGACGCTCCTCCACGCAATGCATCATACAAAATAGTTCGTTCCGACGCTGTAAGGAGGCACCAGTTGTGGTCCATGTACCATGAGTATCGGATTTCAAAGTGTAGTCCGTGCTATACTGTAGCAGTTATAAATGGGTAGCGTTACGCGGGTATGGGAGAACACACCCAGCATTACGACGACTATCGGACTACTTGAAAGGCTGACTTATTCTGTGGTTTCTGTTCTGGGTGATTATCAAGTCGAAACATAAACTCCATTTACAGGGTCATCTTCCTCATTGTCATGTCACGTGACGTCATCATTACGCTGATAAAAGTGATGTAAGGACGCCCTCTAAGGAAAAGTTCGGTGGTACAATCTCGCCTACAGCAATCCAAATGAGACAGTATCATTGGTGGCGCTAATAACGGTAATCCCTGAATAGATGGTTTTATAGCCGTTATGGTTTACCGTACCATTCTGACGACAGCCACAGTCAGGGGGTTCCTGAAATGTCATTAACATTATTTGCAGACTATCCTACGGACATGGTAGTGTCAGTGGAATAGCTCAGAGGACCCTCCAGGCTTCGTGTCAAAATTGGAGATGGTCAAGACGGTAAACCATTCTATACTGTTGAAGGTTTCAGAATATACCACTTCTTATTAGTATTCCATTTTAGTTAGGTTTAACCCCTATAGGTAATGTACTGGTAAAGCCCGGTAATGGTAAAGCTCCTTTTGTTTCACATTAAATCTGCATGTTGTCAGAAATACTTAAGGATTGACTTTACTATCTATATTGAGGTTACTAAACCAAATTATGTCTTAATGTGTGGACAAATATTTAAACATTCAATTCAATCACTAATAGTCGCTTCCTAATAGTCCCCCCGCAATGCCATATAGTGTCCTGAAATTAGTAAATCTTTCATGACCGGGGCATTGTAGCCTGCGCCCGAACCACGAACATCAAAATAGCTCGAGCAACCCCAACTCCCACTCCCCACCCCCCAGAAAAGATCGAACCGAGAGCGACGACATTATACCTTCTAACCTGTAGCAAATAAACGGACCAACCCTCGTACCAGATATAACAAGCTCCCCCGCCCCCGCCCCTACCCCCACCCAACCCCTACGTTTCATGAGTTGAATGAATATTGTTGCCACGCCATGGGATCCCTGCGGACTCTTCGCTTACATTTTGTGGACTGGTTAATGCAATTGTGATCTTGGATATGAAGGTTCCTCACAAGAAAAGAATTCATTAAAATCTTTTTTTCAAACCCCGTATTACTGACAATGAGTGTTTTAAAAATTTCTTTTATCTGCCTCACGCTTGCACCATACAAAATAGTTCGTTCCGACACTGTTAAGGGGCAACTAGGTGTAGGTCATGTCCATGAGTACTGATTTGTGTAGGCCGTGCTACCTTTAAGCAGTTTATATATGGGTAGCGTTTCGCAGGTATGGGAGAACACACCACAATCATTCACGACGACTATCGGACTACTTGGAAAGGCTGAACTTAGTAATGTAATGTTTCTGGTTGAATTATCAAAGTCGCAACATAAACTCATCTAACAGGGTCATCTGCACTCACTTGCCATGCCCGTGACGATCATCATTAAACGCTTAAAGTGATGTAAGGACGCCCTCTTACGGCAAAGTTCGGTGGTACACTATGCCTACAGAAACCAAACTGAAGACGTTCAGTTGGATGGCGCTAAATACGGTAATCCCAGTATATGATGGTTTTCCATTTGGTTTACCGAACATTATGACGACATCCAACGTCCATTGGGTTCCTAAATGTCATTAACATTATTTTGCGAACTATCCGAGGACTGGGAGTCAGTGGAATAGCTCAGAGGACCCTACGCGTGTAACAAATTGGAGATGGTAAAGCCGGTAAACCATTATATACTGTATAAAGTTCAGGCATATACCAATCTTGCCTTATTAGTATTTATTCCATTTGAAGTTTACACCCCTATAGGTAAGGTAAATGTAAAGCCACGTTAATGGTAAAGCATCTTTTTGGTTCAAATAAATCCTGCAATTGTTTTAGGCAGAAAATATTAGGATTGACTTTACTATCTATATTGAGGTTACTAAACCACACGCCACTGTTTCCTTATTGTGAACAAAAAATTTTAACAGTCATTCGAATCACTAGTAGTCGCTTCGGAATGATCCCCAGTCCCCCGCATGCCATATAGTGTCAATGAATTAGTACTCTTTCATGCACCGAGGAATTGTAGCTGCGTCCAGAACCACGAACATCAACTAGCTCGGGCAACCCCAACTCCCACTCCAACCCCCTAAAGATCGAACCGAGAGCGAACGCACATTATACCGTCTAACTGTAGGCAAATAAAGACCACCCTCGTACCACGATTCACAAGCTCCCCCGCCCCCGCCCCTACCCACCCAAAATCCCCTACTTTGATGGTTGAATGAATTATTGTTGCCACGCCTGGGATCCTCTGCTGACTTTCGCTTACATTGTGGACTGGTAATGCAATTGTGATCTTGGTATATTACATGTTTAACATGATCATTAATCTTTTTCCCTCAAACCCCGTATTACTGACAATGAGTGTTAAAAATGTCTTTATCTGCCTCACGCCTGCATCATACAAAATATTCGTTCCGGACGCTGTTAGATGGGCAAACAGGTGTGTCATGTCCCATGAGTACGGATTTAGTGTAGGCCTTGCTACAATCCCCAGCCAAAAAGTAGTTGGAACAAACCGCACGTACGTGTCAAAAACCCCGCCCCCCCGATTTAATGTTGAATTTTATTAGTGTCATTCTATCCTAGAACCTTTTCCCCAACATTGAAACGGGGGGCGGGGGCCTGCCTGGTCTCTCCGGAGAAATTGACTGTCCAGCTTCCAGAATACGGTATACGGGAAGATTTGGTGCCAACAATTTTGGCGTGGGATTGCAACCCCGCCAAAAGTAGTTGGACAAACCTGCACGACGTGTCAAACCCAAAAACCCCCTCGCCCCACGATTTAATGTTGAAATGCCATTAGTGGTCATTCTATCCTAGTAACATTTCCCCACAGTGAAACGGGGGAGGGGCTGGCCACATGTCCGCCGGAGAAATTGACTTCCCCAGCTCCAAATACGGCAATTGGGAAGATTTGTGCAACAATTTTGGCTGGGATCAATCCCCCCCAAAAGTAGTTGGAACCACTGCACGTACGTGTCAAACCCCACCAACCCCCGCGCCCCCGATTCAATTTTGAATGTCAGTTGTCATTCATCCTAAGAACTTTCCCCAACATTGAACGGGGGGAGGGGTCTGCCACCAATTGTCTCCGGAGGAATTGACTGTCCAAGCTCCAAATACGGTATACGGGAAGATTTGTTCCAACAATTTTGGCGGGGATTGTAGGTATAGATGGTGTTCATACTGCATTAAGGTGGTGGTAAATTTGATTAAAAGTCGCACCTGATAGCTATATCTCACAAACAATTAACCATTTTTTTACAAACTGTATTCATATTTTTTCCATTCGGAGTAATGACTTCAAGATTAAAAGTTGTTGCATATCATTTGGGGGGTTTGTTCAATTCTCATTTTTGGGACTTGAACCTTCTGTCTCCATAATTTAATCAAACGACTATAGCTGTAGCCATGGGGAAGATAAAACAAAATTATTCATGTCTTAAACAACGGTAATTTAAAAAAAATGTCCTGATCTATAATATTATTGCCCGGGCTTGGAGGGGGGGGGGGCGATCAAGAAGGCTGACAGGGAGAGGTCAGTAGTTTAACGACGACCCTCCGTGACATAGTACTATTTTCGGCACCATAGAAAAGTGTGAAAGAGCCTATAGGCATGATGGGCGGAGATCACGGGGGGGGGGGGGGCGGGGGGACATGTCCCCCCAATATCTGTGGTGGGGGGGGGACAAATATCAAGTGTACCCACAATATTTTGCGGGCAAGGTGAAAAAACAAATCTTACGATCAAAGGTTTACAGTACGGCATACCACCAAGGCCCAACACACATTTAGCAGATTGCTTGACTTTCTGTTTAGAAGGCCAAAAATGCAAAAAAAGCTGTAGGCCTGTTGTAATTCCCCCCCCCCCGGGGGTTACTTGTATAATACAGTAGTGCACCAAAACTTCGAAAGATTTTGGCAAATATGTTTTTCTCCATACATGCTCGAATCCTAACTGCCATTTCTTAACACTGGCCTTACCAATGGCGGGAGTTAGTCTAGGATACTCCTAACCTAATTGTGCATAACAAAATGGCTTTACCAGCCTGATGTGCCTATTCTTTGAGAAAAGAGGAAAATAGTATCAAAACAAAAAAATAACAGGGCTGGGGATTTTCGTGCACAATAAGTATGGAGGTTTACGTGATGACGTAGACACTATATGGGCGAAGAGGCGGGGCAAAAAATTCTGAGACATGAACATTTTGGAAACAAATACGACGAAGACCAAATTTTTCCGCTGACTGCTCGATTTTTTCAATCAAATGCCCCGAAAATGTGCCTACACATTCCCACGAACGTGATGTCCGAGCCACCAATTTTTAAGCAGCGGACAACCTCTAACCAATTGGAAGGGTCCTCGCTGAGAAGCGGACAACCTTAAAAATGGGTTGATGTTGCTTATGCCCATAAAGCTCGAGAAATTCCGCTCTCTGTAATCTGGGGGTCTGTAAGAAGAACAAATTTGTACACTACGCGTTCAACGCTGGGGCGGAATAATGATGAGAATACATCAGTTCCTTCTGATTGTTTCTTGGAATCAAAACTCCAGATAGTTATTGAAATTTTAAGGATGTTGCCAGCGACGTAGCTAGGGTCATATGATTGGGGGTGGGGGGAGTGAAGACAGTAAAAAAAATCCAAAACTTGGCTGGATTCATTTTTTTCCAACTCACTCCACCCCCTATACCGAAAGGTGCATTTTTGGCGTCCTTTTTGTCATTTGGGGGCTCCCTTACTTATTTTAAGAGGTTTTGAGGTTGTGAACATGGATCAATCGAGACCGAGACCAGATATGGAGTTCAGTGAAGAGAGTCATTGAGGCCCATCTCATCTGTGAACTGTTTTCGGGGATGGACTGTGAACATTCACCTAATGCACGGAAGATGGCGACTCGGACATCAAAGCTCGAGTAAGATACACAAGTAACACAACGCATTTAACTGTACTATATACCAAGTGCTATTTATAATGCATTCAGACTGGCCTTAGTGGCATTCACGGTATTTGGAAGTTTGGAGAGTAATGGCGGGCTGGTCGCCACCGAGCTCACGACTGACACACATGGCATGAAAGCAGCGACGAATCTTAAGTAACAATCAGTGGCGTAAGAACGTAATTTTGAGCGGGGTGCTGATAAGGATCTGGGGGAGGGGGGTCCAAGAGGGGGGGGGGGGGTCCTCCTCCCCTTAGCAAAATTTTGCATTTCCCGGTGCCCGTAGATGTAATGTGGTGCAATATGAACTCCAAAACACTCACTTCATTCCAGAAATAATTTAGCACTTCACAGTCTAGATGCGCATTTGTTTTTCTCGGCCAATCGAATCGAGGGCAGCAATTGAGATTTAGTAAATTGAGAACTCACTTTTCAGAGGACCGTCGATTCCCCCTCCTCCAACTCTAGAGAATTTCTGCATTCCAGGTGGTCTTAGATGCAATCTGATGCGTTATGACCATGGGCGTCAACAGGTGGGGAACGGGGGGGGGGGACATGTCCCCCCCCAACTTTCAAAGTGGGGGATATCATACCAATTGTTCCCCCCACTTTTCGGGACCGTGATAAGAAAAAATAGGCACATGCCCGATCTTGTATCACTCTAAACTGATTCAATTTTTGTCTAACCAAACAATAATCGCGTTGGAAATTGTCTTAAGATTCCACTAATAATCCAGTTTCGGACCCCAGGTGCAGATCTGGGCCCGACTAGGGCCGAAGTTGAAGGATTACCCATGTTCCATGAGTTCTCGAATTTCAAATCGAATAGGTGTTTCGCGCGCAATGGCGACTTTCTTCATGCGTTGTAGGCTAAATATGCCGATGTAATGTTCGATTCATTTTGTTCACTCGATTAATTTCAGAGCCTTGGGGGCAGACTGCCCCCCCCCCCCCCTCAATTTTTCCGAGAAAAATTTAGGAATCTTTGAAAATTTAGGAAGGAAAATGCAAAGTGGCAAAACGCCTGAATTTTTTGCTGACTTTTTCGATAAAATGCCCGGAAAACATGCACATTTATTTCGCGCGCTTCGCGCGCGCCGGTGATTTCCTATGACTGACTTGTAAAATTCGGGTACAAATTTTGTGTCCCAAATTGGAGTGGTCCCGTACGCTATGGCTTTCCCCTCCGAACCCACCAGAGACCGTTCAGTAGAACCCTGGATCCCACTCAAAAGCCAGTAGGAAAGGAATAAAAAAGTACCATGTGTGATATTTCGCACATCCTTAATGCACAATGAAACTTTTTTGTCTGCATGTCCTTTTTATCATCACACCTGTAATGGATGTTATTGAGTCCCCTTGGGCAAGTGGTCCGTTTCCGTCGATCTGGAGGGTATGAAAATATGAAATTTTCCCGGTAACCTCCCGCCAACCGATGTGATACGCTCCGCTTAAAGATGGTCATTTGCAATCTATGTTTCCCCCCCCCTCCCCCACTTTCGACGGCTCCGACGCCCTTCATATGGCCTCCGGCAAATTGACCGCCCCAGCTCTAAATACGGTATTTCGGGAGGATTAGGATTTGTAGGTTTTGTGGGTATGCAATGATGATGAGAGATGATCGTCCCTCGTAGTCGTAGTAGGAGTTGCGAGGTGAAATTCTAGTCTCCGTGCATAAAACTGTGCCTAAGCCGGGACTACTAAAACCAAAGAATGTGGTCTGTGCTGCATATCATGTGGAATGTATTTTATTATTTAATATACATTTTATTTTGCGGGGACTTTGGCAGGCCCAGTCCTAGGCCTAAAAGTTACTGCGTCAGCAATTGCTTGATGGCATTTTGTTCAATTTCGCTACTTGAAACCTTGTTCTTAGCAATACTAAATATCTGAGGTGAATGGTTCAGGTAACTGATAGGGCCATGAGAAAACATTAATACTGTGCACCGTTTTCCCTACACGATGATAAAACAACACCCTCAATGTATACCTTGTGGTGGCAAAAGCCTACAATTTTTTCCCGCCAAAAGTTCCCAGCTCCACATACGCTCCTCACGCACTGCATCATACAAAATAGTTCGTTCCGACTCTGTTTACAGTAGGCAACAGGTGTGGTCAAGTACCATGAGTACGGATTTAGTGTCGGCCGTTCTACTGTATCGTTATATATGGGTATCTACTTCGGGTATGGTGGAACACAACACGCATTACGACGACTATCGGACTACTTGGAAAGGCTGAACTTATTAATGTATGTTTCTGGTTGATTATCAAGTCGAAACATAAAATCATGTACAGGGTCATCTGCACTCACTTGGCATGCACGTGACGTCATCATTACGCTGATAAAAGTGATGTAAGGACGCCCTCTTAAGGAAAAGTTCGGTGGTTACAATATAAGCCTACAGCAATCAAACTGAAGTCGTTCAGTTGGTGGCGCTAGATACGGTAATCTCAGGAACATGATGGTTTACATTATGGTTTACCGAACATTATGACGACAGCCACAGTCAGTGGGTTCCTGAAATGTCATTACCATTAGTGCGAACTATAGTAGGACATGTGAGGGTCAGTGGAATAGCTCAGAGGACCCTACGCGTGTAAAAAATTGAGATGGTAAAGACGGTAAACCATTATATACTGTATAAAGTTCAGGCATATACCAAGCTTCCTTATTAGTATTCCATTTAGGTTTACCCCTATAGGTAATGTACATGGTAAAGCCACGTTAATGGTAAAGCATCTTTTGGTTCACATTAAATCCTGCATTGTTAGCAGAAATAATTAAGGATTGACTTTACTATCTATATTGAGGTTACTAAACCACGCACATGTATGTCATTATGTGTGGACAAAATATTTAACAGTCAATTCAATCACTACCTAGTCGTATGTCGTTAATAATCCCCCGCATGCCATATAGTGTCATGAAATTAGTAAATCTTTCATGACCGAGAATTGTAGCCTGCGCCCAGAACCACGAACATCAAATAGCTCGGGCAACCCCAACTCCCACTCCCCACCCCCCATAAAAGATCGAACCGAGAGCGAACGACATTATACCTTCTAACTGTAGCAAATAAACGACCACCCTCGTACCACGATATACAAGCTCCCCCGCCCCCGCCCCCTACCCACCCAAACCCCTACGTTGAATGAGTTGAAATGAATTATTGTTGCCACGCCATGGGATCCTCTGCTGACTTCGCTTACAGTTGTGGACTGGTTAATGCAATTGTGATCTTGGTACTATGACATGTTCTACAATTGAATAACATAATCTTTCAAAACCCGATTACTGACAATGAGTGTTAAAAATGTCTTTATCCGCCTCACGCATGCATCATACAAAATAGTTCGTTCCGACGCTGTTAAGAGGGCAACAGGTGTGGTCAAGTACCATGAGTACGGATTTAGTGTAGGCCGTGCCTACTGTAGCAATTATATATGGGTAGCGTTACGCGGGTATGGGAGAACACACACAGCATTACGACGACTATCGGACTACTTGGAAAGGCTGAACTTATTAATGTATGTTTCTGGTTGATTATCAAAGTCGAAACATAACTCCATGTACAGGGTCATCTGCACTCACTTGGTATGCACGTGACGTCATCATTACGCTGATAAAAGTGATGTAAGGACGCCCTCTAAGGAAAAGTTCGGTGGTAACCATATACCTACAGCAACCGAACTGAAGTCGTTCAGTTGGTGGCGCTAGATACGGTAATCTCAGGAACATGATGGTTTACATTATGGTTTACCGAACATTATGACGACAGCCACAGTCAGTGGGTTCCTGAAATGTCATTAACATTATTTGCGACTATCCGTAGACATTGTGAGGGTCAGTGGAATAGCTCAGAGGACCCTACGCGTGTAAAAAATTGAGATGGTATAGACGGTAAACCATTATATACTGTATAAAGTTCAGGCATATACCAAGCTTCCTTATTAGTATTCCATTTAGGTTTACCCCTATAGGTAATGTACATGGTAAAGCCACGTTAATGGTAAAGCATCTTTTGGTTCACATTAAATCCTGCATTGTTAGCAGAAATAATTAAGGATTGACTTTACTATCTATATTGAGGTTACTAAACCACGCACATGTATGTCATTATGTGTGGACAAAATATTTAACAGTCAATTCAATCACTAATAGTCGCTTCGTAATAAGTCCCCGCATGCCATGTAGTGTCATGAAATTAGTAAATCTTTCATGACCGAGAATTGTAGCCTGCGCCCAGAACCACGAACATCAAATAGCTCGGGCAACCCCAACTCCCACTCCCCACCCCCCATAAAAGATCGAACCGAGAGCGAACGACATTATACCTTCTAACTGTAGCAAATAAACGACCACCCTCGTACCACGATATACAAGCTCCCCCGCCCCCGCCCCCTACCCACCCAAACCCCTACGTTGAATGAGTTGAAATGAATTATTGTTGCCACGCCATGGGATCCTCTGCTGACTTCGCTTACAGTTGTGGACTGGTTAATGCAATTGTGATCTTGGAGTGACATGTTCAACAATGAATTCATTAATCTGTTTCAAACCCCGTATTACTGACAATGAGTGTTAAAAATGTCTTTATCCGCCTCACGCATGCATCATACAAAATAGTTCGTTCCGACGCTGTTAAGAGGGCAACAGGTGTGGTCAAGTACCATGAGTACGGATTTAGTGTAGGCCGTGCTACTGGGTAGCAATTATATATGGGTAGCGTTACGCGGGTATGGGAGAACACACACAGCATTACGACGACTATCGGACTACTTGGAAAGGCTGAACTTATTAATGTATGTTTCTGGTTGATTATCAAAGTCGAAACATAAAATCATGTACAGGGTCATCTGCAATCACTTGGCATGCACGTGACGTCATCATTACGCTGATAAAAGTGATGTAAGGACGCCCTCTTAAGGAAAAGTTCGGTGGTTACAATATAAGCCTACAGCAATCAAACTGAAGTCGTTCAGTTGGTGGCGCCTAAATACGGTAATCCAAATATGATGGTTAACCCCAATTATGGCGCCCCCATGCCCACCCCGTCCCCCCCTTATGACGACAGCCACAGTCAGTGGGTTCCTGAAATGTCATTAACATTATTTGCGACTATCCGTAGGACATTGTGAGTGTCAGTGGAATAGCTCAGAGGACCCTACGCGTGTAAAAAATTGAGATGGTATAGACGGTAAACCATTATATACTGTATAAAGTTCAGGCATATACCAAGCTTCCTTATTAGTATTCCATTTAGGTTTACCCCTATAGGTAATGTACATGGTAAAGCCACGTTAATGGTAAAGCATCTTTTGGTTCACATTAAATCCTGCATTGTTAGCAGAAATAATTAAGGATTGACTTTACTATCTATATTGAGGTTACTAAACCACGCACATGTATGTCATTATGTGTGGACAAAATATTTAACAGTCAATTCAATCACTAGTAGTCGCTTCGAATGAGTCCCCCGAATGCCATGTAGTGTCATGAAATTAGTAAATCCCCCATGACCGAGGAATGGAATGTAGCCTGCGTCCAGAACCACGAACATCAAATAGCTCGGGCAACCCCAACTCCCACTCCCCACCCCCCATAAAAGATCGAACCGAGAGCGAACGACATTATACCTTCTAACTGTAGCAAATAAACGACCACCCTCGTACCACGATATACAAGCTCCCCCGCCCCCGCCCCCTACCCACCCAAACCCCTACGTTGAATGAGTTGAAATGAATTATTGTTGCCACGCCATGGGATCCTCTGCTGACTTCGCTTACAGTTGTGGACTGGTTATGCAATTGTGATCTTGGTATATTACATGTTTAACACTGAATTCATTAATCTTTTTCACAACCACGTATTACTGAAAATGAGTGTTAAAAATGTCTTTATCCGCCTCACGCATGCATCATACAAAATAGTTCGTTCCGACGCTGTTAAGAGGGCAACAGGTGTGGTCAAGTACCATGAGTACGGATTTAGTGTAGGCCCTGCTACAATCCCCGCCAAAAGTAGTTCAAACAAAACTGCACGTACGTGTCAAACCCCCGCGCCCCCGATTTAATGTTGAATGTCATTAGTGTCATTCTATCCTAAGAACATTCCCCAACATTGAAACGGGGGGAGGGGGTCTGCCACATGGTCTCCGGAGAAATTGACTGTCCCAGCCCCAAAAACGGTATTACGGGAAGATTTGTGCCAACAATTTTGGCGGGGATTGCAATCCCCGCCAAAAGTAGTTGGAACAAAACTGCACGTACGTGTCAAACCCCCGCGCCCCCGATTCAATGTTTGAATGTCATTAGTGTCATTCTATCCTAAGAACATTTCCCCAACATTGAAACGGGGGGAGGGGGTCTGCCACATGGTCTCCGGAGAAATTGACTGTCCCAGCTCCAAATACGGTATTACGGGAAGATTTGTGCCAACAATTTTGGCGGGGATTGCAATCCCCGCCAAAAGTAGTTGGAACAAAACTGCACGTACGTGTCAAACCCCCGCGCCCCCGATTCAATGTTTGAATGTCATTAGTGTCATTCTATCCTAAGAACATTTCCCCAACATTGAAACGGGGGGAGGGGGTCTGCCACATGGTCTCCGGAGAAATTGACTGTCCCAGCTCCAAATACGGTATTACGGGAAGATTTGTGCCAACAATTTTGGCGGGGATTGCAATCCCCGCCAAAAGTAGTTGGAACAAAACTGCACGTACGTGTCAAACCCCCGCGCCCCCGATTCAATGTTTGAATGTCATTAGTGTCATTCTATCATAAGAACATTTCCCCAACATTGAAACGGGGGGAGGGGGTCTGCCACATGGTCTCCGGAGGAAGGACTGTCCCAGCTCCAAATACGGTATTACGGGAAGATTTGTGCCAACAATTTTGGCGGGGATTGTAGGTATAGATGGGTTCATCTGCCATGAGGTGGTGGTAAATTTGATGAAAAGTAGCACCTTGATAGCATATATCTCACAAACATTAACATTTTTACAACTGCATTCATATTTTTTCTCATTCGGAGTATGACTTCAAGAATTAAAAAGTTGTTGCATATCAATTTGTGTTTGTTCAATTCTCAATTTTGGGACTTTGAACCTTCTTGTCTCCATAATTAAATTCATAAGACATGCTGTTAGCCATGGGGGAAGACCAACACAAAATTATTCATGTATTTAAACACTGGTAATTTAAAATGTCATTCTATAATATTATTGCCCGGGCTCGGAGGTGTGGCCTCGGCCTCGAGGGTGCGGCCTCAGGCCTCGGATTGCAGCGGCCCCCTCGACTACAAAACTGCCGAACTGTAAAGAATAAACATCGATCAGAACGGTTCCTTGAATTCAAATTTCGGAAATTATGCCAATGTTGGGGATGTTTTTTACTGCAATTACGTCCCGGGAAGTGCGTTCATGCAATCTAGGAGGTGGGGGGGGGGGGGGGGGGGGCTGTGAAACAGACATCTTTCGCGTACGCTACGCGTCAATCATGGTGCTAACCTCGTATGCCCCCCCCCCATTTTTACCACAGATCGCCGCCCGCTGCCTATAGGACCTCTGGAAAATTATGGGAAGGTCCATCACACCAAAAAATCCATAATTCCCGGCCTACTATACTAGAGTCCTACGCATCTGCGTTGACAAAGGTTCCCCAGTACAAGGCATGGTAGTTTTCTTTTCTGAGGGACATCAGCCTACATGTACAAGTGTGGAGACATGTTTTGGGGGAAGGGCGGGTATTGGGGTATGCGAGGGGGAAAGTGCACGAATGAATTATATATCGTAGGCATCTAGCCGCGATCAGCAATGTAATTCCCGGGCCTCGGTAGGCCTACCGTATTGTCTTATGAAGTGCCCCTCGGGGTTAGTGGCAAAACACAAATTTCGTGCCGTGGACTTGGTCAATTTGGAGACTGGGGGATATACTATACAACAGGGGATAGCCTACCATTATCATTCTCACACACTGCCGTCCGAGAGGCACTTGTATACCCTGGTTACATCCCCGCAACCCCTCATGCCAACACCTGCGTTAGCCTGCAGTCGGAGGTCAAGTGAGTACTCAGCGCAAGGGAGGAACCCGCTCGTTGGAAGTTAGAAGAGGGTGCGAAGCAAGTTTAACATGTTTTGTGTGTGCGATGATCAGGTGAGTGAATTCTGCTGCTCTATTTATATGTTTATGTACCGGTAGTGTTCAGACATTATCATGTGCCTTGTGCGCATAGGACGTGACCTTCAACAAAAATGCCTGAGGTTTACTCTGGGTCGTTTCCTAATAATAAATGAAAGATGGATTCTCCTCCAATCCCTATCGTTTGCATAAGACTGGCTTACCAGCTTGGTGTGTTTGCTCCTTTATTGGACGTTGTCGATTTCCTGCTAGGGGACCAGTTAGTTAAAGGTGGTCAGGATGAAGATTAGTCAAAGTAAACGTACGGTACCGATAACGTGAACTTTAGTTGACCCCGCAAGGCAGAGTCCAGAGGTCATATACGGGAAAACACTAATCAACACACTGGGAATGCTATATTTACTGAATACCACGAAGGTTATGATTTCTCTGCCGAATCCATGTTAAAAATATTGCGCAATCGAGCAGTTCTTCTTTTCGGGAATCGAGGCTAATCCTGGCGTTACCGGAAAATCGTTTCACAGATATGTTCCAAAGCTAATTAGCGAGCGAACTTCGAGCCAAATAATTAAGTAAATCGAAATAATTCTCTTTTTAAATGTTTTTAATTACCTTTATTTCCAATTTTAAGCCATCAATTTTTTTTTCAACGTAAAAGTGGTGCCTGTCTTACGCGAGCTTGCCGCTGCGCTCTAATTCTGTAAGTTTAGCTCACTATTCTTGAAAAATTCAACTTTTCGATGTTTTATCGGTTTGGCTAAGTGTCCCTGAGATTTTAAGAACAAAATATAAGAAAACTTCAAGAGATCTCTCTCAAAACTATCCGATCAATCATCAAAATATTCAAGTGAATTAGGGGTCATATGGAATACGCCCATTCAGTTTGCTCAAATACATAAATAACAACTACGCAGCCAAAGCTGACCCCGAAAAAAAAACCGGTATACAATTGTGCACATATTGATCCATGACAGCCTTTAAAGGCCAATGGTCATGTTGGTATGACATGAATTTTGGTACTTTCTATCTATTACCATATGGCAGTCAAACCTCCAAACCGAATTTCAGCACATTTGAGCGAGATCGCACCAGCTATTGCGAAATTTGACTTGTGACATCACGGGCCGGAACCACGATCCCCTGTCTACAAAGTCAATGTAAAACATGCACTTTTAAAAACCCTGTGACAAACGAACAATAGATGGGATCAATCATTTCTGAGTGAAAACCTATTCCATATTCTGCTACCATGCCGCATAAAACAGCATTCACTGTGTGAGTCTATGGACAGCCGTTGAACCCCCCCCCCCCCCTCGTGATATCATAATGCCTCGAATTCGTCAAGAGTAAATAAAGGGCGTAGGGCCCCCCACTCAAAATCGTGGAGGGGCGGAAATATCGTTCCGCCCCTCTCCCCACTTCCCAAGGCAGAAACTCCTTTTTTTTATTTCACAAATTATCAGAAATTATTGTAGGCTATAATTCAGCATCAATTTATGTTATCTTCCACACTTCACTTTTCACGGGGCACGATCGCTAAGAACTTCAAAATTATATTCGCATTACTCAACGCAATCTTTTGATCGTTCAGGCCGTGTGTTGTATGCGGAGTGCCGACCAGCGATATAAAGCTCTACGTGTATACCACAAAGCCCAGTACACCGAGTATTGTGTATGTAGCAGTCGCCCCGCAATGCAACAGCACTGCACTGGTCAGCTGTCGACTGATCAGGACAACAATAGACTTTGATTGATTTGCTTTATTTGATTTGATTGCTACGGGTTCAGGAAGCCAATTTGACACATCGTGGAACCCTAACCGAATTTTGATCGGGCTGAAGCACCGCGACAACTCGCCTCTCTTCTCGACTAGTGCCTCAGAGGATATCGAGGCAGGAGGACCACACAATCCCGCTACGGGAACGCAATTTAACGCCATCTCCATCGACGGACGATCAGTGAACTTCAGGACTGACCACTTTCTCAGAACCTGGAAGAGCGGGAGATGTTCGACGCGATTGCTTCGCAGCCCGACCGACGAGCCTATTGCAAGTGCCCCCGAAACAACCGCCCGAAATCACCAAGCCCACCGCCCAACAGCAGGACCAGGAACCTACGACCAGGAACACGCCAGTCGAACTTCAAATACAGCCACTTCTGGAAAAACGCCCGGTGATGGCGGTGCTGGAATTCGATCCCGGGGACTGTGCATTGGGCAAAGCGACACTGTACCGCTATATATTCTCCCAACCTATGGTTGCCATTAATATATATATATATATATATATAATGAAAATTTATTGAGTTGTAAGTTAACACAAATTGCAAAGTGAGTTTAAAACATAAAGAACTTGGATCCAGGTCTTGAAAAAACACATCTGAGCATCACTATCGAGTTGGGCTTCAGGACACCTCAGCAGCTAGCGGTTTCACAAGATTAAAGCTTCCAACTGTATTTAAAGAGATTTTCAAACTAGAAGGGCGAGTAAATTGATTCTTCTCACACTAAGTATCTGGCATTGTGTATCCTTAGCCTACCACGTTGCATACTGCCTATGGACGTGGGTTTATTCCCTGCACTTTCTGGTTTAGTAGACTGCATACTAGTTGCTTCCATTGTCCGTAAGCATGTTGTTTTAAGAGAGCTGTCTGTGTAAAATGTAGCAGTTTCGAAAGAATGTTAGAGTAACTGTTCTTCCTCTTGCAATTGCCCCATAGACAGCTTGACATCTTGAAAGTCATTCAAAAATTCAAATACTGTACAGATGTTATGGAAGATTAGGTGTATATCGGTTATGAATGAACATAGTGATTTTTTTTTTTGTGAGGGGTGTTCACTTCACATTGTTAATTTTATTATTATAAGTGTTCAGAATTAATGGTCTTTTCATGGACTGGACGACTCGCAAAGCTCCACAGGGATTATACGCTCTCCTTATTTTCAATTTTTACTGATTTGTTGTTATTATACATTTTCTGTCTGCAAGTCTGCAGAATGTTACAGAAAATTGTCAGTCTTACATTAAAACTGGATCAGTACAGGTAGCATATATAAATATATTTTATGATTTACATGACCAAAAGTTTTCTCTTAGAACTAATTACAAAATATGTCAAAGAAGTTTCTTCAATCCTTACTTGGATTGGAGATCGGATTAGCTCAGTTAGTAGAGCTCCAGACTGCCAATTGCGAAAACACAAGTTTGAATCCACAAACCGATCAGCTTATTCGTCGTGTCCTTGGGCAAGGTGCTTCACCTTCATTGCTCTTCTATTCCCAGGGTGTTAAATGGGCACCTCGAGGAAGTGGAGTACAATCGGCATTGTACTGGCTGCTGCCAGTTCTCTTCCTGTGATTAATCAGATCTTCCTCAATTTCACAAACATGAAACTCACTCACAAGGCGTTTATATCAAGCGATTGTAGGTATTCACCAGCAACACTACCAGTATAGTGAGTCCCAGAGATTTTATAGGTGGGCGACTGTGACAACGTCCTATCATAGCACTATTTCAACATGGAACAACTGTTAAACAGAATTAGCATATTAGCCAGAAGATGTGATTAGAACAAACCTCAAGGCCCTTGGTTTTGTTTTCTTCACATTTTGGTATCAGAAAAAAAGGGGAATCACCAAGTCGTGATCGTGAAAATGTGATTTTTTTCCCCCAAATGGCATGATGGGTGTATAAGTGTGCTATATTGCACCAAATTGCATCTAGACCTATCTGAAACTTCAGCCCCCCCACTCAAAAATTTGTTCCTACGCCACTGGAGTGAATTGAAATAACTCAAGAACGCAACTTGCTAAAGTCTCCATATTTGGGGTGTGGATTTCTGACATGCCCTTTTTCTCCTGCGTAGTTTAAAGGAAATCTTGTTTCATGGCCCCACTGACTTCTAAATAAACAAATAAAACATAGAAACGCTTATCTTGAGGTGAAGGGGCTCGAGGCGAGCGGGGGTAGGTCAGGATCGTTTTTTTTAAAGCATGGGTGCAACCTTGTCGAAAAGGTTTGGTGCCGGTGCACTCTGCACATACTATCACTATGAGGGCATAAGCCATAAGGGACGTGCGGCATCGAAAATGCGGCCAGGGAATGCCACAAATCGGGTTGTCAAGACATGATTCTCTTGGTTAGGGCAGTCGCTTTGGAACGCTCTTCCAGATGATGTCCCAGTATCAGCCCTTCTAATGGAGAAACTGAAAACTCATCCATTCACTCTGCGCTTCTGATCTGTATCACTCCTCTGTTGTAAAGAGCTTTGAGGCAGTGCATGAAGCACTATATAAAAACCACTTTATTGTTATTATTATATTAATATTATTATTAATTATTGTTATAATTATTAATTATGCATAAATTATGCAAATTAGACATGTCGAAAGACCTCCAG
This sequence comes from Sclerodactyla briareus, assembly GCA_026419785.1. Classification (NCBI taxonomy): domain Eukaryota; kingdom Metazoa; phylum Echinodermata; class Holothuroidea; order Dendrochirotida; family Sclerodactylidae; genus Sclerodactyla; species Sclerodactyla briareus. The sequence goes on along the minus strand of JAODTK010005254.1, from coordinate 196,092 downwards.
TGACCCTGAATCCATGTAGAAAAATTTGGAACTAAGGGAGAAAATACCCACCAGGTGTCATGAAAATCCAACAAAATCCCAGATGTGGCATAGTTTAGGCTAAGACACATTGAATGACCTCTAAATACCCTGAGCTCATTGTTAAAAAGTTTCGGTAGGAAGTAGACCTAATCACCCAAGTTTTGAACTTTTAAATTCTGCATAATTTAGGCAAAATTAGACGACTTTTTGAAGCTGAAATCTAACAGTTCATCTACCTTCTATCATGTACCTATGTGCCAAACCAAAGCACCTACAGGTTTGATCTGTGATTTTCAACAAGCCTAGAATTCATACAATAGGCTAATAACTCTACACCTAATTAGTGGCTTTTGTGCTCAAAATCTAATCAGATCGTGATTATCCATCCTGATACAACATTCAAAATTTCATCAAAATCAGTTTCAAGGTTTCAGAGAATCCTGCTAACTGAAAAGTGTGACACACACCCAGCGGGCCAAAGTGATTCGTGAAGCTCTTTCTGAGACTTTGTTCAAGTGAGGCAAGAATGAGGCCAAAGATGGAGCATTTTATAATTAAAACATTAGCAAGGACGCCAATCGAACCTAGTGATGTCAGCATGATGAAGAATGTGAATCGATACATCATAAGGAACACTGAAAATAAGTGCAGGAAGTCGCCCTTTTACTATGGCAAGTATATTTAACAAGTATATCACATGAATATAATGAAATGCCATCAATATACCAGTATAAATGGACACTAGCTACAAATCAAACTAGGTAATAACAATGACAAAACACCCTGCGGTGGGGACAGAAATGAACAGGGTGCCGTGTACCAGAAACAGTGCATGAAAGTGAACTTTGTCAAAAATATTCCCTCAAAATTGTGTGTGTCTGTTGCAGACAAGGATTTCTACTGGGAGCAATATACACATACCAATCAAGGACTACTCAATATAAGAGTGTATGTACTGAAAAGTAGGGTATGCAATTTCCTGTGTTAAAACCACTGACCAATCAGCACCAACTTCCCCAGTGACAGTGCACCAACATGCCGAATGACATTCACTATTTCAAGGTCTATGTATGTAAATGAGCTCTCCAAGCTGGCAGTTCACTCAGTTTTCCCTAGGGATCCAAGTTCTCTTCTTCAATGATTTCATTTTTGAAGTACTAGAACGTTTCACACACATCAAATTATCTTGTGTCTGAAAATCCAGTTGCATCAGATCAGGTAATTAAAGTCTAATGATGATTGAGTGTGCGAGTCTCCCTCTTTGCCTAGTATAGATGGCACAAGTTTACATTGTAATGAAATGAAAATAGGCCCTCACTCTCTTCTCACCACTTTGATATTGTGTTCAAGTGTATGCCTCCCATGTCACATTAGGTTGGAGAAACGACTGCTTTACATGCCTTGTGCTGCTATTTTGGACAAACACAAGCAATTATGACTGCCTCCCCCACCACAGTCGATGACCTGTAATCGCTATTGCTTAACCTGTCAAAGGAGGGGGCTAAGGTCACCCCTAATTCCAGGGTATCATCAATGGCCAACTGTATAATTCTTCATGTTCCTTATGATCAGGGGGCTTTTCAGTACAAGGAGCTTTTGTAGTAGAGAAAAGAATATTTGAAAAACATAGGTGCTGGCTGCGATCATTATCAAAACTTCTTTCTGACCCATAACTGATGCCTCACTTACACTTGCATAATCAAGACATCAATGAAAACAAACATTTTAATGGCTATAATTGACAGAAACGAAATTGGCTATTTAGACAATGGTTTGAATGAGACAAAAACTGTCATTTTCATTTATTTGACTGATAATATTTCGGATGGGAAAATAATGATGGTGACAAAGAAAACAAAAGAGGTAAAATAGATGGAAAAACTAATGGACACGACAATCAAACCAAATCCCTGAAAGCCTACACATATACACAATTGCATGGGTTCCTATATACACAACCAGACATAAAAAAGACGACATAAATCTTCACAAATTGTCGAACGTGAGTCCGAATCATGACTCAAGTCAATATTTTCCAAAGGTACAATGACTCAAGTGACTCCAGTAATTCTTAGCGACTTGTTACAACTCTAACCAAAGATAGCAGAGCATCTCTGTTCAGCCAAGGAATAATGCAGTAAGTCCAAAATTAGAGATTTGTGGTTCTTTGATGATAGGAAGCGGCACCAGTAACTGCCCCACATTAACTTGATAGACATGGACATAACGGTTGACAGAAAATGTGATGTCAAAATTATAGAAATGATTTTGGTATTCACTTCTATATCTGTAAGCATTTGGGCTATTGAGGCACTAATGGCCTCAGTGACCACTCCAGGGTAAACTGAAGTAGTGTCCATTTCACAGCTACATTTGTGGGATAACTTTATTCAAACATGCTGTTGTTGGACTTTTTTATATTTCTTTACATATCACATCCAACAAATTATGAACTAGAAAACAGGTAGCAACACAAAACATTTCAAGCCAGTAAGAAAAAAAAACTTGGCCTGGAGTATACTGACGTATATCTTCGAATGAAGCCTTGTCGGTAAAAAACACTTTCATGTGAAGACAATTTTTGTGTGAGTGCGATTGCCACACAAAAGTCCAAAATGTTCATGAAGCAAATATAATGATGTCAACAGTGCAAGTCCTCACTTTCAGCTGGGCCCCCCCCCCCCCCCCTCTTTCAAAGGTAAACTAAGGCAGGTGTTGCACACTCTCTTTGCCAGACTCCCACCCCTGTCCCACTCCAGTAGAAATTTCTCCCATGTAACACTCAATGTTGGATGGGGTGATCTCTAAGGGAGCAATAGGGCTGTTCACGGTTGCAGTGTATTGTTTATCATATGGTGTCAAAGGTTACTTTGGTCACTTGGATGTCTTGAGCACGCCAAATTGGTCCAAAATAGAATTTTTTAACAATTTTCCAATTACTCCCACATATGATCCTCAATCAACAACAGAAACTCACAGTTTTCTCGTACTTCTCATAGGAAGCAACAACCACATTTTTCAGTTTAACCAGATCAAGCGTTTACAAGGATTTCACACTTTCCTCTGATGACATTTGACCTTACCCAAAATAAACAAGAACATTTACATGGGGAACACACATACCAAGTACGAGCTTCATCCATCCAGGTGAGTCCCAGGTGGTCGTGTATACAGCCAAAATTTTCCAAAATATATATTTTTTCTTCTTCTAATTCCCATCAATTTCCCACAAATATGACCTTCAGTCAAACAAACCATCATAGGGTTCTTGTACCCCCCCCCCCCCCCCCCCCACACACACAAGAAAGCTACACCACCAGATTCTTGCCGAGGGGACGAGTGTTAGGGACTTATCATCCTTACAAAGATGTCAGACTTGACCTCTGGTGACCTTATTCCCATGAGTGCCATGTGGAGATGTCAGGCCAGTTTGTGGGACAGTACACATCCTCTCCTTCAGTCACAAGACCTGCTACCGGCAAATGCACTGAGGTCCTAAACACATCAGAAACAGTTCAGGGACCTTATACAGACCAATTTGGCATATTCTGCATTATGGGTAGATCCATTGAGATTCCAGATATTTGCTATAGCCTCGGCAACACGAATCATTTGTAGCTCCCTATTGTCTGTTGTCAAGGGGACTCTTGGAATGCAATTCTAATCCGATTGCGTTTGGACGCCCAATGCATTGGGATGGTGCTGTTGTGCTTTCTTTTGGATGCGTCTGGAATGAAGTGCAGCCATAAGAGAACTTTGTACAAGGTCCTATACACATAGGCAATAGTTCTAATTGCAGCTGAAAATATAATCACTTAAGCAGCATTCCACCACTGAACAAATAGAGCTATCACAAAGTACCCTTTTTAATGTAATGATCATCTGGGCAAAGGTTCAAACCTATCTGAAGCAGTAGAACTGAACCTACTATGCATCTATATCTCAAATGTTCATCAGGACTGTTGCATAATGTACTGGTTGTTTGTGGAACAAGCCAAATATATGCTGACTTTGAAAAGCAGACATTTTGACTGATTAATGGGTTTCCACGGCAATGTCGATGCAGGAATAAACAAAGATAAGTGGATTTACAACAACCTTAGTCACATATTTGTTGATCTAATGGAAATATAAACACTAGTTGGCAACTTGAATGTTGTGCAGCCTACAGCTGCTGTCAAGTCAGTAATCACCTTATGCCCTTTGTTGGCATTTGGCAGCTCAGCGCTAAGCCGTCCAATACTTCCAGATAAATTTCATCATCCCCCTAGCTACCAGGACAAACCTAAGGACAGCACATGGTCAATTGGCCACCCTAGCTCTAAACCTTTCACTGCTCCTATACCAAACCACATGTTACGATGTCAATCAAGGGCTGCCTTTTAGTTGACTGTTAGTGATAGATATTTACGTCATTAGCCTCATTGAAGGGACCTGATTGGCTGACAAGTCCTGTGACACGATTACATCATCTAACAGAGGCTACAGTCCCAGGAGACTGATAGTTAGGCCACGCCCACTGCTAGCACTTGATTTTGTATACAAAATTACAACTTCTTTGACAACACAGTTGATTACTGATCATGTGACCCTTTGAAGTCGCCGTCTTCAAAATTCGCTATCACTAACAGTAGACAGGAACGCACCAGAGGTAGCCAAAAAGGTGACATCATTTTGTCTCCAGTGAACACCAGTCACTGTGGTAAGGAACAACCGATGCCTAATAACAATACTCCCAAAACACAGGATGTCTCTTATCTCACCCTTGCTTATCCCACAATATGTCCCCATGCTTTAACAGCTTGATTACACTGGGAGGCTTTGTCCCATTACAAGGCCATGGACTTAGCACATAGTAGGTCTCTGGTTCAAGCACACTGGTGGACTATCAAACTATTAATTGTATGTCATCCAGTTCATGGCACGAGTGACACAGTTTTCAATCAGCTGTATCAAAACATCGAGAGGTTACAGTCACTACTATTCTGCCAGAGGCCCCCATGCACTGGCATTTTCCTTTCATTTGTGGAGCACTGGATAGTTCTTGCTACTCTACAGCTTTAGAGAGGCATCATTGTCCCACAACACTCGGGAAATTATAGACAGTGCCCTTGCAAGCATCGATCATAGTTTGATAGACCGTAATACCGTATTGACAATGGAAATTGTACCGATTGGATTTTCCGTCATGACGTCATGCAGAAGATGGCGTCGCTTGTTTGCCAGATGACAATGTCCGTTAAGGACAACTGGCAGGATTAGCTACAACGGAGGCTATATTGTGGGGAATGAGAACTAATTCTGAATGTCAGAACCCCATTTCAATATGGTGTTCCTATGTGGAGTTATTGACGTTTGGTTCATTATGCAGCGAAATCAGGAAAAGTGCCACTAGACTGGGGGCTGTACCACATAGAAGAATTTCACCATTGCACCTTGGAGGTTGAACCGAGATTTAATGGCAAAGATGTGGGTACTGTACCCATTGGACCAAGGGTTGTACCACATAGAAAAACTTCACCATTGCACCTTGGAGGTTGAACCGAGATTTAATGGCAAAGATGTGGGTACTGTACCCATTGGACCAAGGGTTGTACCACATAGAAAAACTTCACCATTGCACCTTGGAGGTTGAACCGAGATTTAATGGCAAAGATGTGGGTACTGTACCCATTGGACCAAGGGTTGTACCACATAGAAAAACTTCACCATTGCTCCCTGGTGGTTGAACCCAAACCTCATGGCACAGAGCGGGTTTGCAATGCCACTAGACCAGGGGTTGTACCACATAGAAGACCTTCATTATTGTGCCATAGTGGTTGAACCCAGACTTCCAGGCGGGCATTGGTGCTCAGCCCACTAGACTGGGGCCTGTACCACATAGAAGAATTTCACCATTGCACCTTGGAGGTTGAACCTAGACCTAATGGCAAAGATGAGGGTACTGTACCCATTGGACCAAGGGTTGTACCACATAGAAAAACCTCCCCATTGCTCCCTGGGGGTCCGAACCCAAGACGCTAGCAGAGCGTTGTTGCTCGCCTACTAGAGTGGGGAGTGTATCACATAGAACTTCTCCGCCTCTGGGCCCTGAAGGTTGAACCTAGAACTAATGGCAAGACGCGGGCACTCTACCCATTGGACTATGGGTTGTGCCACATAGAAGAGCTTAACTATTGTGGGCCTCCTGGCAGAGCAGTGGGTGCTCTGCCCACTAGAGTGGGGGTTGTACAAACATATACAAACTTCACACACCATTGCACCTCGGGGATTGAACCCGGACCTCCTGGCAGAACACCCGCTGCTCTTGACTTTTCACCACATAGGAGAACTTCACCATTGCACTCCAGGGGTTGAACCCAGACTTCCAGCGGAGCAGTGGGTGCTCAGCCCACTAGACTGGGGCCTGTACCACATAGAAGAATTTCACCATTGCACCTTGGAGGTTGAACCTAGACCTAATGGCAAAGATGAGGGTACTGTACCCATTGGACCAAGGGTTGTACCACATAGAAAAACCTCCCCATTGCTCCCTGGGGAGTCGAACCAGACTAGCAGAGCATTGGGTGACTCCTGCATAATAGAGTGGGGGAGTGGATCACATAGAACTTCTCCGCCTCTGGGCCCTGAAGGTTGAACCTAGAACTAATGGCAAGACGCGGGCACTCTACCCATTGGACTATGGGTTGTGCCACATAGAAGAGCTTAACTATTGTGGGCCTCCTGGCAGAGCAGTGGGTGCTCTGCCCACTAGAGTGGGGTTGTTAACACATAGACAACTTCACCATTGCACCTCGGGGATTGAACCCGGACCTCCTGGCAGAACACCCGCTGCTCTTGACTTACCACATAGGAGAACTTCACCATTGCACTCCAGGGGTTGAACCCAGACTTCCAGGCGGAGCAGTGGGTGCTCAGCCCACTAGACTGGGGCCTGTACCACATAGAAGAATTTCACCATTGCACCTTGGAGGTTGAACCTAGACCTAATGGCAAAGATGAGGGTACTGTACCCATTGGACCAAGGGTTGTACCACATAGAAAAACCTCCCCATTGCTCCCTGGGGGTCGAACCCAGACCTAGCAGAGCAGTGGGTGGCTCTCCTACTAGAGTGGGGGAGTGGCTCAAATAGGAGAACTTCTCCGCCTCTGGGCCCTGAAGGTTGAACCTAGAACTAATGGCAAAGACGCGGGGGCACTCTACCCATTGGACTATGGGTTGTGCCACATAGAAGAGCTTAACTATTGTGGGCCTCCTGGCAGAGCAGTGGGTGCTCAGCCCACTAGACTGGGGCCTGTACCACATAGAAGAATTTCACCATTGCACCTCGGGGATTGAACCCGGACCTCCTGGCAGAACACCCGCTGCTCTTGACTTACCACATAGGAGAACTTCACCATTGCACTCCAGGGGTTGAACCCAGACTTACTGGCAGAGGAGTTTGGCCGAGCTTGTAAATTTAGTAGACAAAATGTGGGATGATACCACAGGAGTATAAGAAATATATGGCTTCTTGAATCTCCATGGGCCAATCGAATGCACTTCACCGGCCGCCACTTGGGAACTCTTGCAATAGACCATTCCATTAGTCCAATCACAGCGATGGGGCCACAGTTAGAACCCATCACTCATGTCATGAATCATACTCTGTTATGGTATGCCACACATGATAGAAAATACTATTTGCTGATCTAGGTGATACAAAGACAGTTTACAATTTGCGGCCTGGCACTCTGATCTCATCTCTCAATAAGCAATAATGATTCCGCAGACAGGGATATAACCTGGCAGATATACTGACAAAGTACTGAACCCTTTGTCATATTCTGCAGACATCCCTGGAACCATTCACTAAATGCCCATGGTCAGAACATGTCCATCCTCATAGAAGTTGTATTTGACCCACTTGCCAATAACAGGAAAGGTTCACCCGTTCCCCGCCCCCTCAGTTATGACCGTACTAGGATTCGACTCGACACTGACAAGGACCAATCCACACACAGATTGAAATGACATCTATTTACACACCAGCACATACATGTTATCCAGGGTCTTCCCTCTTAGAGCATACAGGAAAGAGAATATGCCAAACCTACCATCCTCACAAAGGTTTAGGTATAACAGTTGCTCGCTATGTCTGACCACTGACTGGCCAATACCACCAGGCGCCATCATAGTCTTTCGTTCTTGAATCATAGTTTTTACCCAATAATGACCTGCACTGAGTTTAACTGACACATTATTCACAGAGCTAGTCTTCTACCCAGCAAGCCTGAGGAACTACAGGCTGCTGGAACCCATGCACAGGATAAGCTGAAATCCATTTCACCTAAGGTAAGTTATTACCTGCAGAAAAGCAATCTGATGAAGTGATTTGGGAAAGTTAGGAAAATCATGAAATGGAGAAAGAACTTCTCTCTTCTTCCAGTTGATTAAAGCTATTTTCTATATAAGAATGCAGCCTGTTTGTTAAAGTTGATACCCAATTTACAGTGTTGACATCTAATTTGCAGCAAAATGGTGATCTGTCAGCGCTTTCGTTCAGCAACCGAATAAGCCAGGCCTATTGAACTTAGACCAGCACCACCCTAGCAACTGGTAGGTTTATGGGTGCTAAGAGAGGTCAGGGTTCATTTGTTTCCATGATACACCATTTCTCTGGCCCACTCTACCCTGATCTGTCGTCCGTCCAACAATATAGACCTGCTAGTGACGATCAATGAGCCACCGGCGACGATAATAGCAGAGCGAGCTCCGGATGACTGCCTTCTTCTCATTTCGAGTCTGAGCTCCATTCACCACACTCAACTCCAACCATACAATCAGCTTTGGTTTTCCTGTTCCAGAGTTCCAACTCCACTCATGAGTTGCTGAAGTTTCTTCTTCGTTGTTCATGTTCGATTATTGAAAAGAGGGCCCATCCATGGCCCTAGGTCCATAGAGCCGGGGTCATACCTCCAATGGCTGGTGGGCCTTCACAAATGGCTCATGCCACATCCGCTTCAAGTCACCCTGAAAATTTCAAAAGAAATTACAGAGTGACTGATGTGCAATAGTGATAAGAGTAGGAATTGCTCTTTTTGTAATAAATATGTTATGGTTCCCCAATGTGGGTACAGTATAAAAACAGTGAGGTTACACCAACCCCAAGTTGAATAGAAGTGATGACCAAGCCTGGAAACTCTCTGTTATGACGATTATGAGATATGAGAATCTTTGTCTATTGAAGGCATTACGAGTTACATAATATACAAGATACTCATATTGACCTATGGATGACTTTGACCTCATATTATTCATCATTGGAGATGATGGATGGGCCACCTTCAATGATCATCTGTCTCCTTTCTATGACGATAGCTTGCCTAAAACCGTTCAAAACCGTACAATGTCCTCTCAAATGAATATGCGACCCCATCTCCATGTACCATTGGTCAATGATAAGACTGACTTTCATTATCATCCAAGGAATTCTATAGCAGATGCTGCTTGACCATTAACCCAGAGATGAGCTTCAAGCCAAAATTCATGTACATTCCATATGTAACACTGACCAATGATAACACTGACCAGCTTTCATGAGGATCAGACTTATTCTGTGCGAGTAGAAGCCCCTTGACTGTTCAAGCGAAATGCCAAGTTTGACCTCTGAATAATAATGGACCTCAAATAAGTGAAAACACGTAAAATATACTGTGGTGATCACTTACCGACACAACTCATGAGTATAATCGCTGACTGTCCAAAAAACGAAATTAATCAAAATTAACCTAGATTAATTTTCAACCTCACATTCATGAACACTTTATATGAGCCATTGGTCATTGATACTATTTACTAACAGATCCTATCCATGGTCTCTAGATTTGCCACGCCAGCTTGACCATCCAACAAAATTATCAAAATTATCCCTAGATGACCTTTGACCTTAAATTCCTAAACACTCCATACATACTAACTAGTCAATGGTCATACTAACTAACATATCCATCCAATTCAATCTGTGAAAGTAGCATTTTGCTTGTAAGACACTTGAAATGACTATTCTAGTCCAATGACCCTAGATGAACTTCAACCCAACCACTCGAATCCCTCCCTTAACAAACAACCCGTATGAAGGATTGGTCCCGATAATACTGACCACATTTTTATGATCTTCGATTCAAACCATAGGAGGAACATTTTGCATATTTTCACAAAATGGTCAATTGACCCCAAATTACCTTTGACCCCAATTTGGTTTGAACATCCCAGAGGACCCTTCACTTGGTCATCAATGTGGCCAAGTGTCATCACCAAACAAAGAGACTTGTCTTGGGAAGGAACCTGTGAGTTGATGACTCAAGGAATGCACCTCATTTAAGGCCTCACCCTCCCATATTGCAATAAATGCAATTTTATATATGGGCCCCCAACATATGCTGCTACAACTTTGATAAATAACCGCTGTAAACCCTACTGAGGCCACGTGAAAACAGTTTCTTGTGTTAAAATGTATTGGTCACAAGAGTCAAGGGGGGGGGGGGTTTGACCCCTAAACCCTCCTCTGGGTATGCCACTGGTCATCATGATCCATCAAATGGTGGCAGGAGGAGTCGCATTCTATCAATTGTGAACAGACAGATGGACAAACAGACAGATGTATTTTTGCACCATATAACGAAGAAAGACAACAATAGGTGTTCACTCAGGTTGGATGAATATTCTTATTCTTCATCATTTTGTGAGAAATTTGGTGTGTTTTCAATCAGATTCCACCTCTGGTTCATTTGGTTCAAGACTTTCGAAAAGTACCAAAAGTCAGTCCATACTTAATAACCATTGGCCCTTAAGGTTCTGTTAGTATATCCATGTATCAGCTTGACATATACTCTACAGACCTCATTTTTGGCAAGACTGAGAATGGCTCTTGCCAAATGAGAATGCCTGTTTCTTTCAGTCGTTCCAACATGATATGGTATGGCTTGTACCATGTAATAATCATCCTGAAAGTGGAATAGATGACACATTGATTTTCCATTCCTCTCGGGTGCAATGACAGTAGCTCATCCATCTGATCTCGAGGCCTGGGACCCGGGCGAACATCCCTTGCTTCGTAATGGTTGTATTACCAATAACATGCTAGCCTACTTGCTGCGGGGAATAGCATAATCTGTTCACACAAAAGGTTGGCCCGCCAGCCCGGATGAACAGAAGCGTAGAAAAATAAGTGAACAAACAGCCAATTCCATGGTCTTTTACCTTCAGATAGGCCATGACAACCAAGGGCAGCAGTGTGAAGGGGACCAGGTACAACAGAGCCGGCTGAGCATTCTTGTAGACCTCTGATGACACAGTGGCAGTAAGCAGCCCTGCATAGGTGAAATGTGCAAGAACGTTTCAAAAATATTATAGCAGTGACAAAAGTAACCTCGCTTGACACCTTCCCGGTTTCTCTGGGTCACTGGACCTTTCTATGACTAACCAATGATAACTCCAGAGCTAGGTGATTGAGGAGCTGGAAAAAAATCGACAGTTGGGTGAATATAGTAATTTTTTTAAATCAAATCATTTTCTGGTGGAACCTATTTCTTTGTTCCAAACTGACAGTTTTGGCTGTCTATCTGCTAATGTTCGCAAACATGTAGTGAATGGGAGAATAGCTTCATTGGATATTCTTCATTCTACAGCTCCAAGCTATACGGTCTTGATTAGCTGCCTATTTACTGTGTAGAGATACAAAGATGTAGATCTAGAAATATAGATATCTCTAATTGTTTTGGTAATTCTTCATTTGCTGGTTGTAGAATAGGAATACACTACAGTTCAGAATTCAGAGTGTTGACTGTTTATTATTTATTCGCCATGTGAAAGTCTCCCAGTCGCAGTTTATTCCTTAATTATTTAACAGCTCACAAGGATAGATCCTCACCACTTGTGTTTCAGTTTCATGCTTCCCCTCTGGACCCTTGGTTCACCGCTGCGATGAAACTGTCAACACTAACCAAAGTGATAACGATCTATCATCTAATCATCGTGTAAGTGAATATGAGAAGAGTCTTTGAAGCAAGCATAAATCCCCTGCTCCATTTCTCTTTGTACTACTGAGTCAGTTACATATTTCCAGTGCGCTGTTTGTTAAGGCAATGTTCTGGCTGCCTCTAGTCCAGGTGTAATGCGAAGTAGTAAACCAAATCTATGTGTCGCCAACAGAGCTGCTCAGTTCTTAGTGTGCTGCCGAGCGAGGCACACGCAATGGTCTCTGCTCCCATGGGCATTGTCCAAAAATTACAGAGCTCAACGAGTATGTAGGTGCAAGAGGAGCTACCTGAGTTTATTTAGGCCTGCTGAACTTTCCCATTGTGAGGTTAGTAAAGGCACTGTGGGGATTCAACTACTGCTCTAGCTGAGGTACTCGGGATTGTCTCACTACAGGCAGCAACTGGTTCGATTTCCGCCAGAGGATTAAGGTTAACTGGCATACAAACCGAGGCAGCCTATCCCCTGACTAAATAGTTGGCGGCCTGTACACAACCCGTACCTAGAACTACTGCGACTGGTTCTCCAGGGTTGTCGGATTAAGGGCTATAACAGCACCAAAAAAACATTATCTGTTTCTCACAGCTTGATGCAGAAAGGCAACCATTCCCATTATTATTGAATCAAATGCAACGGCACATCACATGCATCTACTGTGTGTGTTATCATTATCACTTTAATTAATAATAGCTGTGATAAGAGAACCCAAAAGTAAACTGCACCAAAACTCATCTAAAATCACTGAATTATTAATTTTCCAATGCTAACATTCTTATCACCCAGATTTTCACAGTATGGTCTGACAATATTTGTGATAAACAGAAAGCTCTGGCTATTCATTCATTTTGGGCTGGGCTCAGTAGCATAGAATTCAGCAAGGCTGTGAGGCCCTTGGAATCTTCTTCCCTTCCAGAGCTTAAATCACCACACCAGGACTTGGCTTGAAGAACCACTTTCACTAAGACAGCCCTTATACAGTTTGTGACCCTGTACTATCATTGCGGTGTACTCCTGCCAGATCCTGTGTAAACTCCAAATAGTTCTGATCATGTGGGACCCAGGGTGAAAAGATCAAATCAACTCATATCCCCACATGGGGATATTATGGTTTTGTCTTCGCCAGCCCCCCTGCCCCGCCGTCTCCTCCGCCGCCAGAAACTTCGTGGGTGACGCGATACACTCTCCAACGCATTATCGGATTGACTTGAAACCTTGCCCACATGTTTGTTCCATGAAAAAGCTGGGATTAGTTCGAAAGTGGGCGTTGCCACTCCACGACAAGGGCGGCCATCTTGGATTTTTTATGAAATTTTTCTATCGCTGATCTTTGCATTTCGAAACATGGCGATTTAAGACAAATTTTGTTTTCGCCCCATGGGACCCCCAACCCGGCGACCATTTTGGATATTCTTGCAAAACCATTTTTATCGCTGATCAGCGCGTTTCGGAACACGGTGATCGTTTTGAGACCAACTTTCCTTTTCGCCCCATGGGACCCCACCGGCGCCATTTTTGATTTTTTTTGCGAAACCATTTTATCCCTGATTTGCACGTTTCGGAACACGGTGATCGTTTTGAGACCAACTTTTTTAACGCTGCCACCATGCCTTCAGAACCCGATTAATCTGCATGCTAGTGTCAACAGACAGGCAGACTGCAACTGAACTACGTGGACTGACAGACAGACAGACCATCCGACATTGATAGATATTGACGATCAATAGATAGATAGATTTGTTTGAGACTGGAATTAACCGATATGATCACGTGTACCAGACCTGTAAGATTGCAGTTACTAGGTGTACTTCCTCAGGAAGGAATGATTTACAGAATCAATTTGTTCTGGTGATCAGCACCTGTACCCTTAAACTAGATCTGTTGTAGGCAAGGAAGGTTGTGGAGTTTTTATTTCACTTCAATGTTGACAAACAGGGTTGGATAATGTCATGAACATACATTAGACTGCGTTATCTGAAGATGAAGGCAAACTGAACCCATTGGTCTGAACCCTGTATTCATACATAATGCGCAATACCATAGACATTGCAGAATGATATGTTGTACAATATTGTGTAATGGACATGGACCCACATGATCTTTAGACAATAATAATTACAGAATAGATTGATACAACCCTTTGAAGAAACCCTTTTTTCCCAGGGCATTGGAATTTTGACAGTTTTATCTTGTCATAGTTTTAGTCCAAAACAACTTACCAATGAAGTAGCCGATGAGAGAACAGTGGAAGTAGGTGACCTGCTGTGCCAGGCTCCCCCGTATCAGGGGAGGGGGAGGGTCTGTCGGGTTCGCCTCTGCCTTCTTCCAGTTATCATAGCGGAGCACGAAGCAGAGCAGCAGGCCAGGCATCACGATATCACCGAGACCCAGCATGGAGAAGTGACCGGCACTGTGCATTCTGTGGAAATGCAGATGATGGACCGATCTTCAAATCATTAATTGGCCACTCAATGCAACACACCAGTGAATAATTAACCCAAACTGGTTTATGATACGGTATGCCCGTCTGAATACAGCCTGATACATATGTACCCCTTTAACTTTTTTCCAAGGTGTGGAAAACTTCCACCAACATTTTTCCGAGGTGTGGGCACTTTCACCAACGTTTTTCCAAGGTGGAAGTACTACTGTGAAAGCAAACACGATCAGAAAACAAAGCAAAAGCAAATATTAGGATAACAGTTGTTCCAGTTTAGCGGAGTTCAACAGCCCAAAATTTGCGAAATTAATGGCGAACATTGATAAAAGTTGCAAGTAGGTAAACAATATTACTTCCGATGGTGAAATTCAGGGGATGAGACAGTTTTGTTATAGTCAGAATACATGCTAACATTATTGAATGGCCCATTAGGCCTATCGTTAGCCTACTGTGTGTGTAATATGGGGGGCCCTTGTATACTCCAGTAGCCTAGACTAAATGCAATGTGCCACTGCCCCATGTTCAAAAGTTGTTTGCAAGTGCCTGGAACGTATTGGTGAGGAATACGTCGATTAATTTTGTTTACAAGCAGAGAAACTCAAAGGAGAGTCTTGGAGAGTATAAAACACTAGGCACTGAACTGTGGAATGGAAAACTAACTACCATCAAACATTCAGAATGCATGCATATTGGGTTAAACTTGTAAGTCCTTGTGGACCAAAAATCGTTAGGGAGAGCCAATGGTTAATACAAGAACATCTGAAATAATGTGATTTGATTACACTCAGTGGCAGAATGTTTGTTTTTGTAGCACCTGTGGGCACTTTTCATTGCCATATTGTTCTCAAAGGACAGCACTTCCTCAAGAATACCACATTTTGAAACTGCAAAGAACTCCCTGATAGGGCTGAGAAAGTCATTAGTGAAAAATTGGAATGATGAAACTTCCAAATTAGATGAAACTATTAAAAATCTTATCTATAAACACAGCTGTGGACAGTGAATTAAAAGGCAAAACCAACGGTTACTGACCTGATTCAGTTGATGAGCAATCTCCTAAATAAAACTGACAAAAGCAGTTTTGCTTTGTTGCTAATATTTAATCTATTAGTAGGCCACAACTGCGTGGTACTGCCCTGAATTAATGAGATACAATGGTCTCATAAAACCAAAGTGACAAAGCCAATTGGGCTTTGTTGTCAAATTTAATTTATTATTAAGCCAAGTCACCTGGTACTGGCCTGGACAATTAGGTGCAATCTCATAAAACCAAATGGACAGAGGCAGTTTGGCTTTCTTGTCAATATTGTCTTAAAAGTGAATTACAAACCTTCGGAGAAAGCAGTTCACTATTTCAAGTTAAAACAGTGGATAGTACTAAGAATAGCAAAGAGATAAGCTTGTCCAAACTTGACCCCTTGGGACTGGTCACAAATAAAAATGGGCCATACTAATTTGGGTGAATCAACAAATCGAGTGAAAGTACCAA
This sequence comes from Sclerodactyla briareus, assembly GCA_026419785.1. Lineage (NCBI taxonomy): Eukaryota > Metazoa > Echinodermata > Holothuroidea > Dendrochirotida > Sclerodactylidae > Sclerodactyla > Sclerodactyla briareus. Next base: position 180,126 of record JAODTK010005254.1, on the reverse strand, counting down.
GCGTATTAGCATTTAATCCCCTACCCTGTGTAGTGTGTCAACCAATCAGGATGCTCGTACAGACATGACATCACTCTATGGCAAATCATTGGCATCATCAACAAATTTCCTTCAAACCAGTTTTTCAGGCAGCTAGATTATTCTATGAAATACCACCTACAAGTGGTAAGGAGGGAAAGTAGCGCTCAAACAAGGATTCCCTCGTGCCTTTGGAAAAGAGCACATTTTTATTAATACCTCTTCCAGTCTTGAGTGAGGCTATGGACATCTTTTCACAGGAAATTCACTCCCGAGATACAAGTGGCCCTATAAAACTTGAAAATAACATATGATATACTTGCAAAGCAGACAATCTTTTACCAGATACCAATTGAGGCCCTGCGAGGGTACAGACTGAAGGCTACTGGCACTTTTCATCAGCTTTGGGATCCTTTAGCTCCGAAACAAACAAACAAAGCGATGCCTCTGTGGCCATAACCTAATGGTGGGGGCCAGGGTAATCACATGCAGACGGGGATATGCAAATTGGGCTACCCATCTCGTTTGGGCCACCAGCGGGAAAGAAAGCAACAGGTTCCACTTTTTGAGTCTTCGGTATGACTCATCAGATTAAAAACCGTGATCTCACCGATGGGAAGGCTTGTTGCTCCTCAAACGTGCAAACCACTCAGTTTGTTGTTGCCATCAATAGGCGTGTCTGAATTCTCACAGAAACAAGGAATCCAATTGGCATAACAAAAGGTCAACGTGATGATAGAATGTAGTATATTGTCTCCAAAAGATACAATCTTCCCCTCCATGCAGGCGGGTTATAGTAGTTTCATAGCCACCATGTTTATAGGACAGCTGCAGGATGATTCATACAGGGGCTAATTTAAAAACTGAATGCGTTCAGTCCAAACCAGAGTTATAGACATTCCGTTTACGGAGTTATAGTGATTTGAAAGTTTGGTATGTGAAGCATGTGTATTGTGCAGATGGGAATGCATCCCATCATGCAAAGATAATCAATGTCATACTTGCACAACCTTGCAAAACATTCCTTCGTTCTATTGAAATTCCAAAAAAAAAAAACCCCTTAATTCCACTTCGAAAAGAATTTAGAACTATGGTAGAGGATTGCTGTAGGGGTTGGTAGGGGTGTGGATGGGTTTACTTTGGTGATAGAAAGACAACAGAACTGCAAGATCAGAGTTATCTAACACAATGAAACAATCAAATACTTAATATAATTTCCTGTGTTGTCCCATGTGTGGAATCATGTGTTATTGCACTATTGGGATTATCCCCAATTTTTTCTCGCTAATGGCCCAAAACTTTGAAGGTCCATAAACTACACATAGGAACATAGTATGAAATGGGGGTTTGGACTTATAGATAGCTTATCCATTCCCACAATATAACGCCGATGTGATCCAAGCCGTTAGTGTCCTTTAATAAGTACACTGTTACTGCATGATAGCCCAAATTATTATAAAAATCAGCAGTGCGCACACACCACATGTAGATCACGAACATTACAATTTTGGTACGAGAAAAATCTGAAAACTTATTCATTCCGATCCTACTACAGGTAATGGTATTTCGTACTTGCTATTCGATTTTCTTTCATGCAGGAGGAGGAAGGAGGTGGGTCCCAAGCAGCGCACGACCCAAACTATATTGTAACTGGTGATTATGAGACCTCATAGGAATTGGGTGAGTATCAGCAATGCACATACCGAGACATTTGTCTTGGGGGGGGGGGGGGGGGGAAGGTGGAGGTAGAGCCCAAAGGAAAGAGTGCGCCCTCACTACATGGCCTACCCCTCCTATCGCAAGATATGGGTCCCTAGTTTAACATGCTGCTTTAATATTTGATAAATAACAGTTGCAAAACCTCTAATTGAACCACTGGCAAGTTTTGTGTTAAAAATTTATGCGTCAATTGGGTCATGGGGTTCGGACAAACCATCTCCCCCCCTGTTGATGTGCCACCTGGTGTCAGCCCTAGTACCTGCAAAATAGCCACTAGACGTCAGTCTTAGGACATTATTGCTCAAAACCTTACTGTTAGGAAAGACCAATTCAAGGGCACATATACCTAAGGCCACTTGTCCTGAAGATAGAAGACCCCATTATTTCTGCCTGCTCTCTGATGGAACTGACGCATGACAAATCGATGAACACAGCCTGGAACCACAATGTGAAGCATTGTTATGATAATATTAGGTGAAATACACAGCAAAGTCCACTATAAGGTCCATCACCCTGGTAGGAGTGGCATGAAAGGAGGACAATACCTTGAACGTTAACCTCATCAACAATTAATCCATGCATCTGCAAAATTGAACCAATAGGGGGCTCAGTCATCTTTGACTGATATGGCAGGCATCAATGATAAAGGGCTAAGCAAATAATAGATGAGGAAAGGAAAAACCTCAGTTCCAAACCTCGAGATTACACTCATTTTGATTTTCCATTCTTCTTTTCACGTTTGTGCTGTGATGGTGAACTAAATGATGTGATAATGACAAACCATGCAATATTCTCAGTTTCTCTGAAATGTACACATGAATGTCACTTAGAAAATATTAGCCTATGAGAAGGGTTGCTGTAGCGATTGGGTTAATGTTGATGGTTACTTTGTACAGAGGGGACAGGAGACCTGGAGAAGGGATTGCTGTGTTGAGTGGTAGGTTGTTGATGGGTCTTCTTTAAGAGAAGGAACAGAAGACCCTCTGAGGGACTTATAAGTTATTCAACATATAAAACACAATATGCATAGAATATCTTAGTGTTTGCTCAACAATGACCTAGTCCTAGCCTAGTTGCTATTCTCCCCTAATTTCCCTGCCTAATGGACAACGAAAGTGATAACTTGCACATAGGGATATTATATCGAAAATGGGGTTTGTGGACTTTGATAGTTTCTATTCCCTACAGTAAAAACCTCTGTTGCATTCAATCCTGCAATTGTCCTGAACATTGTCAACTTAACATGACAGACTTGTGAGATCAGACCTGACTCACTTGGGAAACCACCATACCAGTATAAAACGTGAATCATTCAGGTGGGGATCAAGTTATCATGTTAACAAGCTAGTGTCACACACACACCTACATAAACATATAGTTGGTGGGGTCACAGCCCCTCCCCTGACCCACTCCACACCATGGTGGGGACTCAAACAAGCAGGGATGAGTTCAGGATTGAACAATGAGGACGGTATAGGAGGTTACATTGTTTGGAAGCAGTGTGAAGGTCACTGTGGAAAATTCCCAAGTGACTCCAAGAGTATACAGTATGTATTTGTGTACAAACGATTACTATGAACTTTGAAGCGGTACAGTTAACAATAGACACACAAAATGAGGCGGATGTTCAGTGTGGTGTTCACATACTCATGCAAATACTCGCAAAAGAATTTGGTAAACAAGGACACAAACAACACTATTATGTGATGACTACCGGGGGGCCGCCCGGGCGCTTTCCTATACAACGGTCTAACTATGGTAGCTTGTAAGGACTCTAGGTAATTAATCTTTATTGCCATTGGAGCCACAATTTTGTTAGAACCTAAAATCCCAACAGCTCTCCTGCTACCACCCTGCCTCTGCAGGGCAATGTTGAGATGGGATGTGAGGGATGGATGAGGGTCTACTCCACTTGGAAATACCAAAAATGTACCCGGAAGGGACAGCCGTGGTGCATCCTTGACGAGCATTCCGGACTACAAAGGGAGAAACGAGTAAACGTGGTCAGAAGTGCGTCTGAAGAGATGACAACATTTCAAAAGGTGAGTTTGTGGTTTAACCTGCTAAACAGCAGTACAAAAGGCCTCCGCTCACCCATAGTGAAGCTTGGAAAAAACTATCACAGGTGCCGGAAACGTCTGATGTTGAACTGATCAAAGGCAAACATAGTGCCACGCAGCCTGGCTCCTGCACTATTGTCTCCAATAAGAGTATCGTGATCACCGTGCCACTATTGAGGGTGGTTTAGTGGTGCCCGTTAACTCCTTCAGAGGAACCGAAATTTTGGAGAATCTCAAATAATTCATCTTCTCTCAGGAAGGGCGCATGCGGCCATTGATGAGAAGGGACAAAAAGGAGGGCCTCAAACTCCTGAGAACCAACTAGGAGTCAAACAGGGGTAGTTAATCGAGGTGTATGACTGTCAAATAAGAGCAACTAAGTAGATGGCAAGAAGTAAAAACTGATGGTTTATTGAGTTGGGGTTGACGCCAGCTGGTGGTGCTTGATCTCCTTCCTGCAAGATTTGAGCTAGGAATTATAGCTTTGGCATGGTGTTGTAATATGACCAGTTAAATGAATGATGCAGCCCAGTGAAAAGTAGCTTGGCCTTCATTCTGTCATTCCTTTGTTAGCTGGTGAATAAGAAACGCTTATCTTTCATTACATTGAATGTGAGTGAGAGCTCCTCCTTTAAGAACACCACCATTGGTGGACTATGTTGTAAGTTCAGGATGACAGAATGTATGGATACATTGTAGAACTATCAGTGCAAATTTCTGTCAAAATTGTAGCCTGCACTTCAGTCAACTATATATGACAAATTGAAAAACAAATATAACAAATTGAAAACAAAAAATTGCAGCATCGGCTCAAATGCCCTGCCATACTCGCTGGGGAGTTGTAAAATAGCACATTATTAAAACCCAATAAGCTATAAAGAATGTGGTCTACAGGTAGGAATCTAATAGTAACAATAGCCTGGACAACCTAAACTTGTTGTTAACCACCCAACAAACCATGTAACAGACAGAACAGACAAGGCTAGTGAGGTTTTGGCAGATTCTGGCATGAGATAGGACAAGGAATAAGAACTGCTTTGAGTACATATTAAAACTGGAGTGATATTGAAGTAGCAGTGAATCCCATATCAGAGAGTGACAAGAATAAAGACCTGCCGAAGGGAGCGAAAATATGACACTTAAGGAGCCAACGATGTGACAGCCAAGGCTGGGCATGAATAATGAACAGCGCCTGCCCAAAGGAGACAAGGAGAGTAATACAACAATATAGATCTGTGATAATTAAATAAGACAGCCATTGACTTGACAAGTCTGAGCGGTGGGGGTGTTTTTAAATGAGTATTTGTGATATCTACCCCAGTGTTATGTGTGATATACAATTACAGTGAAATACCATCAAGATTTAAAAAATAACATTAAGACTGGTACAAGTCCTAAGCTTTGGGAGAATGAACTAACTATGCCACGAGGCAAAGTTGGCTTGTGTTGAATATTCAGTTAATCCCTTCATGGTTCAATTCACAATTTTTCCGACATGAAGGGCTTCGAGATCGATAATGGGTAAGGCTAACCGCTGTCCACCCCTTTGATTAGGTTCACAGGGGACTATTCACTACACAAAGCCTTCAGAATATTCAATAACTACTACTAGAGTGACATTGCTCTATTACATTTTTGAGAAATGATCATGCTAGTGAGATTACTGGACTCTAGTAGGAACAGTTAACACCTTTCTCAATAGTTTTAAGCACCAGATGTCAACGTGAAGGACCATTGTTATGTGAACAGACACATTCGGAAACTTTGAGTGAACAATCTTGAACAGGACACATTTCATCTGATACATAATAAAACAGCCATTTGTATAGCGCTCAATGCAGAGCCTCTGAGTGCTAAGAAGGCAAATCCTAAGAAGGGAAAGCAAATGGAGTGAGGTGGGATTCCGCCCGAGCATTGGAGGAGTCAACACTTGACATGCAAATGTTGTTTGGAAGGGCATTCCACAAAGTAGGCCGGCCCAGGAGAACCATTCGCTCTACCCTACGTTTTTGGCTCGATGGCCTTGGTGTATAGATGACGTGAATATGACCAATGGCGAGCAGGCTGATACGGCGTCAATGTATCTATAAGATAAGTCGGAGCGTGCCAGTGAATATCTTATACATAAGCAAATAGATCTTGAAGGAATACGAGCCTGAATAGAAAGCCAGTGGAGGTTTGCCAGCACAGGTGTAATATGTTCCCGGGTTGGACAAGTCGGACACATCCGGGCAGCAGCATTTTGTGGTGCTGAAGCTTGTGAGCGCGGGAATAAGGGAAAGAGGTAGACCCAAAAGCAAGCCATTACAAAACGTCCCGAGTGGCAGGGAACAAAGGCGTGAAACTTTCTCCGCAGTTTTCTGACCCAAGAATTTTAAGTAGTTTCCATAGAGTATGAACGCCATACCAGCCAGTGCGACACACAGTACGAATATGTCTTTGAAGTTCAAGTTGCTGATCGAAACAACCACCAAAGATTTTACAGAGGCGACAGGATGGATCAGTAACAAAAAGTTTGGAATCCTTAAACCAAGGGCAATTTGCCAAAAAGTTGCGCGATCGGTGGTTTCTATATTATTAACTACACACTTACAAAACAACTAGTTCATTACAGACCATCGTCGTGTCAAAACGCACATCACATATTCTAAAATAAACTGACCAAGAGTGGGACTCTTAATACAAAAGTCCCCCTTAATGGCTTTCTCCTTCTGTATGCCCCCCCCCCACTCTTCTCTCCTTAATCGTTCCTAGTGCGTTTTCTAACAGAAGCTATTTATATGATGGAATTCAATCCAAATTCGATGAACAGCAAACACGTTAGATCAGACAATGTGAACGGACAATAACTACTGAGTTTGCAAAATTCTTACCAATTGGAATTGGGATAAATTATGCAATTTAAGCACATTACAATAACCTCTACGAACCCCAGCTGTACCTTCAAAACAATCAGGATCGAAGGTGGATCAAATCTACCATGTTTCGGGGGGAAGTCAATAAACTTTAAAAATGCATAAAGTATGCAAATGAGCCACATTAAAGGACCACCAGTGGACCATGACTTCATTTTAAATTTCTCAGGAACCCATGGTAGACCCCATCCAACAGTTTTTGAAAACCTGTTCGCAATTAAACTCATGCAAAGTAGACCATTACGTAGCATATTTTAGGTGTGAAAATCTAATCAGTTACTACCTGTCATCAGGCCTACATTGCCAAATCCTCACTGTAATACATACGGTTCTCGTGTCATTTGCTAACAAGCTTAAACCATAAAATACATACAATAAGCTAATAACCCAAGCTAATCAATGACTTTGCTTTCAAAAATCTACCAGATCGGGTACACCCAACCCAGGTGCTACACACACAATTCGTCATAATCGGCCCTTCGTTTGTGAGAAATCCTGCTAACAAGAAAAGCGTGAATACACCACAAGCACCACACACACACATGCCAAATTATGACCACTAGTGCCTCTCCCGGAATTTCACTCAGGCGCGACAAAAAAAAAAGTAAACTTTTAAAATACCTGAAGACATGTTTGAATAACAATTGTGCTTTGAACTGTCTCATTTTGAAAGTGAATCTTTGAGTCCTACTGAACTACTTGACTCTGATATATACCTGAATCCACTTGAACTATTTTCAAAATAAGGGATAACCGGGACCAGAAGACTATCCCTCTAATCATTACAAACCTTTTCATTGTTATTGAAAGCATGGTCATGTGAATAATACAAGACGTTCTTTTCATTACATTATGAAAGACCGACACACAGACCAAATCCAGCGGAAATAGTACCAAGCGGCACAATCCTATCATGTGCACAAACACAGTATTTACTGTATGTTGTAAGGTCCATAGGCACCTAGGCATCTCCCATCAGCTTGCTGTCAGGATTCCCAAATTTCCTCGCAGTTAATTGAAAATATCTCCACAAGGCAACATGCTGGGTGTGGGGCTTTGGGATGTCCTTCCTCCTTCACCTGCTAACTTCAAAGCAAATTCTGTTACATGACCATTGGCCTTCACTATTGTTTTATCAAACAGAGCGGCTCACAGTATTCATGAACTTTGGTGCTCGTAACATACTTGTCTCTTAAACTTTAGTGTACTGTCTTGAATAAAAATCGTCTAGCTCTAAAACGTCTATAGCATGTACCAGGGGTAATTTCAGTGAGACGAAGAACCAGGGTGTCTACAAAATATTAGAATGTAGTAACATAGGCTCGACCTGTCTGGTACATGTTGTCTGTCTCACAGACACTAATGTCTCCTGGCTAAAATAACCCATAACTATGTACATCCTCCTTAGGATATGCGATACTGTACTGTACACCACTGCATTTCTAGTTTTGTATATCCTGACAGTTTTCATCATGATTTCCTATCATTTCATCATGCCAGATTTGAATACTGCCTTCTTCGTGCAAGTTGTACGCTACGAGCCGAGGAATACAACTCTCCATGGACCACAGCCCATTTCCAGTGAGCTAACACTGGCTCAAATTTCCCAATTATATAACACCCTGTCAGATCTCACCAAACACTGACAAGCTTTTACTACGTAGTCAGGATTATAGGGCATGCGCCTGTAGACATATTTCTGAATGTCCCATTGGGGAAACACAGCTTACTGCAACTGACACACTGCCCTCGTTCCGGTAAATTATTATGCTAATTGCAACGTTATCACCCGGTAATGCTGCTCCCCGAGGAAACCATTTCCCCTAATCTCATTACCGACCAATCCGCAGCGTGAAAACCGCACTGTCCCGGCTTAAATTTCCATACACGCTCGAATTTGTGATTGGGACCTCACAGAAATGCAGACCGCTCGAGCAACACCTAATCACCAGAATGGTTATTCCCAAGACTGCATCAAAGATTAGGTTGCCAATAGACATAAAGTTTTATCCTCCACCACAGCTGAACGCGACAGGGACACAAATCTTTGTGTCTTCTGGGTTCTTAGGCGCATCAAACCACATCTACAATGTGATCTCTATTTACCAACCTTGTGCGGTGGTTGGAGATGAATCTTATGGAGCATTAACTGAGGATTTGCATGCCTCTCCTGCTTTAGTTTTGTAGCACTGGTGTATCCCAAATGACCGGAAAAGGGGACTTACTGTTTCAATCTAGAGGGAAGGGTGTTACTTGAGACTGCATTAAGTATATGAAGAGAGGGGCCTACACGCCCTCTCACTTCCTGAGATCCTCCTAACAAACAAATAATTTTCAGCTGCTCGGGCAGTCAGGTTGGGGTGTCCATTCCCATAAAGTCCATGGTGGATTGCGCTCGGCTTCTCCCTGACCTTTCTGAGTAGATCGGGAATTTGGTAGAAGTTTCCCTGTGGCCCATATTCGCCTTCCCCCCCCCTCCCCCCCCTCCCCCCCCCCACTTCTGTAAATCACCTTTCTACTGACAGGAGCCTGATGTGGAAATATTCAGTGAACACCGGCCCACAAGATCCCAACCCAATGTACACACACTACTCTGACAATGTGCCATAACGCAGGCTTTAGTCGATAGCTACGACGGATTCTCATTGGGTTGAATGCATCACATGGTCATCCATGTGGGGGAAAGGTGCACTAAAGGACTGAATTTAGTAGTGAAACACATGTGCTGAAGTGAAAGTGGCTTGTCCAAACACATGCAGCAATCAACCCTGTCCATAACAAGGTAACATGAGAATGATTTAGTGATCCAATTTTGAAACTAGACCTCCACTCCCCTTCATCATCAATGTAAGACATCACGTCCTGTCCTCACTGAAGGTGATCAACAACGTGACTTTAACTCTCACAATGAAATTCCGGTTTGGCAAGTGATGTTTTGAGGGACAATGATTTCGATTTTGGAACATTGTCCCACTAAACCAGCTCTATTCTTCACTGATAGATGATGCCAATGTTCAATCATGTTTCTATTTTCGTCTATTGAGCTCACGGGTTATTTGGGCCATTATGTGACCCAGCATACGAAGTTATGGCCACATTTCTTGCAGGGAAGGGCTGGGGGCATTCTCAAAATTGCTACATACAAAATTATTTGTTAGAAAAGAAAAAGATATTGGTTACAAGATGGTGGAATGATCTCAAAATCAATCTGGCACAAGATGTATAGTGAGGGAGAGTAAACTCTAAACAAGTCGTTCTCACAGCAAGGACAACTAACTGAGCTTGAAATTTAAACAATCGTGGTTAATGAGCTATTGTGTGAAGTTCTACTGAACACGTTAAGTCTATGTTTTAACATGAAGGTATAGGTACGGGATGAAACAACAAGCCTTTGAAATGGCTGGTGATCGGTGTGAATAAGCCAGTTCAGTGTTCGAAGTGCCCATGCTCACCAAAGAACAATTCGGGGGAATAGGACCAGATTCGGTCAGATTCCCCCCCAAGCAATATCGTAGGGCTTATTTTTAAACTGTCACTCATTGTTGAAAAGCCAACCAATTCATCCCATGCTTTTTGGATTTTTGTTGATGAGCATGGGGGAAAATATGTCAAGTTTCGTTATGGAAGGATTCGTAGTGTGGTCAGAGGAGTTTTGACAGATCGTTCTGCACACTGTATGTTCAACGTCGAACTGCGGTCATTCCCCTATGAACTTTGACACAATATCATTATATTCTCATAACTGTAACTCCGAACTGGCTTATGGCAGGGGGGTGGGGGGGGGTTTGTTATTGATGTCACACACCTAGGTTCCAGCCCACCTGCGGTGATCACCATACGGTGGACAGTGCTGCCCGGACAGAGGGTACTCCACCAGTATTCAAAGAATCTCATTATATCACAGAGAGAGAGATGGGACGCATTCAGCAGCCAAAATCAACTGGCGCGATAATTGTAGTTGTGCCCCCAACCAGAACTCCCTCGATAAAGCTGATTATTCTAGCAGCTGATTTTACTCTTCCTGATGTCTACAGGAGATTCCTGAGACTGCAGACGAAACCAACACGCCTCCATATAGTCTCATGGATACGAACTGGGCAAAATTTAGCGTAATAATCAGGACCATGGACTATGTGACTTATAGCAAGGCAGGTGTGACCAAAGAAATGAATAATTTCTGCACGTTGGGTTGACATTTCAAATTCTCACCAGCGGAGAGAGAAGAGAGTGAAGATTTTGACAGGTAGCCACTTTTTTGCATATGAAAGTGGCAAGCGATGGAGCGTTACTGAGCTCTGATTTTTTTCCCCCCCCCCCTGCAAACAAGGATGTGAATGGGACCACTACAACTCTTGCTACAGAGCGCTCCCAAAAGAGGAATTACCCCAATATAAAATCACCGGATTCTTGCAGGCCTGTTGCCACTCTGACCATGACGTGAGCATTAAATATATACGTAAAAAAAAACACCAGATACATCGTAGATTAAACAGGCCCAGTGATGCGGAGCAGTGTTGACACTTCAGGTTGGGCGTGCGCACAAACGCTATCATCGTAACACAGAGCCCCATCGCTAAAGCTGTAATTAGAAGGGATGAACGTAATGATCAGAGGCAGTAACCAATGTATATTAAAACATGCATTGTGCTGTGCATCATCACAGGCTATAGTGCTGGAGAAGCATGCAGCTGGTTAGTTACATGGCACCAAGCTCGAGGGATTTGGGACCATTTAGAAAATAAGGCATGAATATAACAAACGAAAGCACCTCAGTGACTTGAGAGGACCTGTCCATCTGTCAGTACCAAATGTAATCTACATTCAAAGTTTACTCAAATGCAACTTTAAATCACCAATTTGACCTCCGGTTGTTAATAGCAACAAGGCGACCGCCCCCAGTGTCTCGCCTGGTTACTCGATCAGGTTTTCATCTATAGTCACCATGCGCACAATTTTTTATAAAAATGGTTAATCTCCATGTGATGCATCCACTCCTAGAAGCATACTGCATTCCAATTGAACAGCCCAATGTTATTGTTACGAAAGTATTGAAATTAAACTTGACCCTTGTAACTACCAAGTAAGAGTCCGATCGAGGGGGCGTTGGTCTCCTCCATAAAGCACACAAAGGTTATCACTATCCAAAAAATAACCAGTTCACACATTTATTCAAGACTCAACCTTTCACAACATGACCACCCGACACAGAGGTCAAAATGAGGTCAAGAGGTCACACAAATGCAGGATCAAAAATTATATCACAATGGTGAACCTTCCAGCGTTACGATAGTGAATTCTCCGATTATGTTCCAGAAAGAAAACAGCTTTTGACCCCTAAGTTAACCTTAATGACCTTTAATGAATGGCGTTTTTATGAAAATTGTAAACTCTCCATGTGATACATCACTCCGAGGAGCCTTTTGCATTCTGAGAAACTGCCAGTGCATTTCTACAAAAACGTACTGTGAAACAGTTTTTGACCCCTAGGACCTTTGATGAACTCAAATGACCAGACGGTTTTTATAAAAAAGTGTAACCCTCTATGTGATGAATCCACTGCTAGAAGCTATGCATATCTCAATGAACATGACTAATGTTATTGCAAAAAAGCTATTAAATTACAACTTTGACCCCTTGTAACTACCAAAGGTTAAGTGTACCCGATCAAAGCAGGAGTTGGTTTCCTACATGAAGCACACAAAGGTCTATCACATATCAAAAAAGGGACAGTGTCTATCTTTTTTTGCACGTAACTAGTAACTAAGAACATTTATTCAAGACTCAACCTTAACCACTAGACCACCCGACAGAGGTCCAAATTGAGGTCAGAGAGGTCACACAAATGCAGATCAACCATTATAATCACAATGTGAACCTTCCAGCCCCTTCACAGATATTCAATTCTAGATTATGGCCAGAAAAACGTTTTTGACCCCTAAGTTGACCTTGAATGAACCTTTAAGCCATGCAGTTTTTATGAAAATTGTAAACCTCCATGTGATACATCCACTCCTAGGAGCATTGGGCATTTGATTAACATTGCCCATGCTATTGCGAAAAAAAGTACTAAAATCAGTTTTTTACCCACGTTGACCTTGATGACCTTTAATGACATGACGGTTTTTACAAAAATGGTTACTCTCCATGGATGCCTCCACTCCTAGAAGCATTTTTTATTGCATTCCAATGAACACGCCAATGTTATTGCGAAAAAGGTATAAATTGAACTTTGACCCCTTGTTGTAACTACCAAAGTAAGTTGTCCGATCGACGCGGGAGTTGGTTTCCTCCATGAAGCACACCAAAGGTCTTAACATATCCAAAAAAATGACCCAGTTCTATTGTTTTGCCAGTAACTTCAATAAGCACATTTATCAAGATCACCCTTTAACCACATGACAACCTGACAGAGCGTCAAATTGAGGGGTCAGAGGTCACACAAAGCAGATCAACAATATATCACAATGGTTAACCAGCCAGCCTTCGCAAATATTTAATTCTCCGATTATGGCCAGGAAAACAGTTTTTGACCCCTATTGACCTTGAATCACCTTTAATTACATGCAGTTTTTAGAAAATTGTAACTCTCATGTGATACATCCACTCTAGGAGCATTTTGCATTATGATTAACATGCCCAGTGCCAAAAAGTATTAAAATCAGTTTTTACCCCCCTAGTGACTTTGATGACCTTTTTAGTGACATGACGGTTTATAAAAATTGTTACTCTCTATTGTGATGCATCCACTCCTAGAAGATATGCATTCCAATGAACACGCTCCATGTTATTGACGAAAAGGTATAAAAAGTGTGAACACGTTGACCCCGTGTAACTAGCAAAGTATGCGTCCAATCGCAGCGGGAGTTGGTTTTCTTCCATGAAGCCACCAAAGGTCTATCACATACCAAAAATGACCAGCCAGTTTCTTATTTTTTTTGCCCGTAACTGTAACTTCTTAAAATAAGCACACATTTATTCAAGACTCAACCTTAACCACATGACCACCCGACAGAGGTCAAATTGAGATCAGAGGGTCACACACATGCAGGTCAACAATTATATCACAATGGTGAACCTTCCAGCCTTCAAGATATTCAATTCTCGATTATGGCCAGAGTAAAGAAATAAAACAGTTTTTGACCCCTAGTGACCTGAATGACCTTTAATGACATGCAGGTTTTTTTTTATGAAAATGTAACTTCCATGTGATACATCCACTCCTAGGAGCATTTGCATTCTGATGAACATTTGCCCAGTGCTATTGCCAAAAAAAGTACGAGAAATCAGTTTTTAACACCTACGTGGGACCTTTGATGACCTTTAATGACATGACGGTTTTAATTAAAAATTGTTACTCTCATGTGATGCATCCACTCCGAGAAACATATTGCATCCCAATTGAACACCCCAATGGTATTGCAAAAAGGTATAAAATTGAACTTGAACCCCTTTGTTAATACCAAAGTAAGTGTCCGAGCGAGCGGGAGTGTTTCATCCATGAAGCACACAAAAGTCTATCACATATCCCAAAAAAATGACCAGTTTCATTTTATTTACCGAACTCTTAAATAAGCACAATGATTCAAGACTCAACCTTTAACCCATTGACCACCCTGCAGAGGTAAATTGAGGTAAGGGAGGTCACACAAATGCAGATCAACAATTATATCACAATGGTTGACCTTCCAGCCTTCACAGATATTCAATTCTCCGATTAGCCAGAAAACGTTTGGACCCTAATGACCTGAATTGAACCTTAATGACCCATGCAGTTTGTATGAAAATTGTTGAAACTTCAATGTATTACATCCACTCCTAGGAGCATTTTGCCATTCTGATTAACCTGACAGTGATATTGCCAAAAGTACTAAAATCAGTTTTTTACCCCTACGTGACCTTTGATGACCTTAATGAAATGAAGGTTTTATAAAAAAAATTGTACTCTCCATGTGATGCCGCCACTCCTAGAAGCAATATTGCATTCCAATGAACCTGCCCAATGTTATTGCGAAAAAAAAATAAAAAAAAGTATAAAATGAACTTTGACCCTGGTAACTACCAAAGTAACCGATCGAAGCGGGAGTTGGTTCCTCCATGAAGCACACAAAGGTCTATCACATACCAAAAAGGACCAGTTTAGATTTTTTTTTGCCGTAACTTCTTAAATTAAGCACATTTATTCAAGACTCAACCTTAACCACATGCCCACCTGACAGAGGTCAAATTAGGTCAGAGGTCACACAAATGCGATCAACATTATATCACAATGTGAACCTTCCAGCCTTCAAGATATCATTCTCCGAATTATGCCAGAAAAAGTTTGACCTCCTAAGTGACCTTGAGAATGACCTTTAATTGACATGGCAAGTAGTTTATGAAATTGCAAATCTCCATGGGATAACTCACGCCTAGGAGAATTTGCATTCTGATTAACATGCCCCGTGCCAAAAAGTACTAAAACTCATGTTTTTTTACCCCTACGTGACCTTTGATGACTTTATGACATGACGGTTGTTATAAAAATTGTTACTCTCTATGTGAAGCATCCAATCCTAGAAGCATATTGCATTCAAGTGAACACGCCCAATGTTATTGCGAAAAGGATATAAAATTGAACTTTGCCCCTTGTAACTACAAAAGTGTCGATCGAAGCGGGAGTGGGTTTCCTCCTAGGAAGCACACAAAGGTCATCACAATATCCAAAATGGCCAGTAGTTCTATTTTTTGTGCCCGTTAACTTCTTAAATAAGCACATTTATTCAGACTCAACACCTTTAACCACATGACCACCCGACAAGGTCAAATTGAGATCAGAGGGTCACACACAGCAGGTCAACAATTATATACACAATGGGAACCTTCCAGGCCTTTTCACAGAATTTCAATTCTCCAATTATGGCCAGAAAACAGTTTTTGACCCCTTAAGTGACCTTGAATGACCTCCTTTAATGACATGGCAGTTTTTTTTAGGAAAAATGTTGAACTCTCAATGTGATACATCCACCCTAGGAGCATTTGGCATTTCTGGAAACAGGCCCAGTGCTATTGCCAAAAAAAGTACTAAAATCAGTTTTTTACCCCTAGGGACCTTTGATGACCTTTTTAATGACATGACGGTTTTATTAAAAATTTTTACTCTCCAGTGAGGCATCCACTCATAGAAACATATTGCATTCCAAAGATCACGCCCAATGTTATTGCGAAAAAGCTATTAAATTAAACTTTGACCCCTGTAACTACCAAAGTTAAGTGTCAGATCGAAAAGAGGAGTTGGTCTCCTCCATAAAGCACACAAAGGTCTATCACAGATCCGAAAATAAAGTCCAGTTTCTATTTTTTTGTGCCTGCACCTCCTTAAAGAAGCACATTTTTCAAGACTCAACCTTAACCACTGACCACCCGAAGAGGTCAAAGAGGTCAGCGGTCACACCACATGCAGGTCAAACAATATATCACAATGGTGAACCTTCCAAGCCTGCACGGATAGATATTAATTCTCCGATTATGGCCAAGAAGAAACCGTTTTTGACCTAAGTGACTGAATGACAGAGTAGCTAGAAGGAAATGACCTCTGGGGCCCTAGTCCCTTCTGTAAAATTCATTGGGAACTAAGATAAACCCTCTCCACCAAGATTTTAGTCAATCAAAACCAACAAACTTCAAAATTATCGCAGGAAATGATGCAAATTAGACTGCTCACTTAATAGCAATATATCATGCCAGGAATGATCGATTTGGGTACTCTTCATAGGGTTTATACCATAAAACGGCATCACCAATGATCTTACCGATCAAGAGATATCGCGTTACACAAGCTTCCAGGCCAAGTTTCATTAAAAATGATGCAAATCTGCAAAAATGAGAATGGATTTTTGGACGAAAAGTGGATGCACATCGGCAACTCTTACCGCGCACCTCCACAGAAAGGTTTCAGCATGAGGCTTCCACGGTCAGGAGGGAGATATCTAACCGCCACATACGAGGGGCGGACAGACGACAGACGGCCGGACGGACGGCACGGAAAGACAGACAGAAAGACAGACAGGACAGACAGACAGACAGACAGACAGACTGACAGACGGACGACACACACACAACAAAAGTGACCACTATGTCTCTCCGTGAACAAGTTTCAGTGCGAGACAAAAATGACCACCACTTTTATGCAAGACCAATCTGCTGGTTTCTCGAAACTGCTAGTATCGCTCCTTTTGAGATAGTGCTGAAGGTATTTAGTATTTTCAACCATCTGATCTCAGAGGTTGAAAGAGAGTGATTGCTGATAGCAGATAAAAAACAGCCGAATCTAGAGGCATCAGGAGGATTGTGAGCAATATGGTTTGCCCAGCCCCATTACATAATCATGGTCTTACAGTTACCACCTCCAAAATGATGTGTAGTTAGCCAATAATAACAGCATAATTTAAAAACATCACAGAGGTTGTCATAGTTTGTTTGCCCCTGTTTGCCAGCCCCTAGCCAGCAGCCAGCCCCACTTAAAATTTCATTAGGACTGAAGTTGGGGCAATTGTCTAATGAGTGTTGTGAAATTTGACTAAATAATTTTTGTGCATAAGTCAATCATGCAATTTCACCAATTTATCTAACTTAGGTTGACTCCCAAAACCTACCCAGTTTGGGTAATAACTAGCGACCATACCTATGTGGGGCCACTTGGCTAATCAGATGTTGAGCTTAAGAAGGTGAGTTGGAGCACAGTGAATTTCAAGTATCCCAGGCCCGAGAAGGGACCAAATCCACACAGTTTAATCGAAAATCAACAAAAGTTTATTAAATTGGCACTAAAAACTGAACTATGCAAATTAGACAGATTTAATGAACTCAAATCACATCTCAAATCACTCAGGATCTGAGACAGACTATATCACAGTTCTGTGGAATCACAAAAAATTCATGCAAATTAACTGATGACAACATGATGACCTGGAGTGACCCTGAATTTATGATTCAAATCTTGAGACTGGAAAGTGGACCATGTGTATACCAAGTTTTCTGGAAAATTCTGACAAACTTTTCGCATGAATTATGCAAATTAGACTGCCTGATTACACACATTTCACATGAAGATTAATCAGCATCTAACTAATATCCTGTACCCATGGTCAAACCACATCACCATAGCTAACATGGGTTCTGTTATTGCTAATGAGCCGAAACAGTGAAATAGCTAATTACTCGAATAAACTACAAGTGACTTCAAAATCTAATCAAATAATATCCAACCAACCGGATACCACACAAACAATTCATCAGCATAGTGCTTGGTTTTGGCGAAGTCTGCTAATGGTGAAGTGTGACACACACACATTAAAAAGAATAAATTACAACACATACACACAAGGCATACACACACACATGCCAAGTGATCACTCAGTCTCTCCTGGAACTTACGGGGAGACAAAAAACTGAACAGGTTGTGGATCTGCAAATATGAAATAAGTACCACAATGAACCCTGCATGGACGCCCCCCCCCCCCCCCCCCCCCCCCTCCCCCACACAACACAGCTATTCCAAATATGGACAAGAATTACCTCCGTGTCGGAATTTGGATTTAGCCTCCCATCCCATCACCCATCACTCTCCGCATTTTTCCAAGAGGGTTAAAGCTCTTCAACTTGGAGGGGGAAGGCCCAAGATTCAGCAAAGGAAGACCCCCACGAAGGCCTGGGGTGGGGACAGTCAAATGGTAATGTCCAATATGGAGTAAGTATATTCATACAGGTAGTTCACAAACCCGTCCAGTTCTATTGGTAGGCTATCTATTCACATTTGTGCATTCAAATTTGACCGTCTACCACATGGCCTGGAGTGAAGGGGGGGGGGGGGGAGGTTCCATGCATGCCATGCCATCATGCTGGTTAAGGAAGCAGCAGGACTGCTGGTAAAAGGCAGGCCTTTCATCAAAGATGGACTGGAGTCAAATATATAGGCTATCGTCACTCAAGGCCTTATGTGGAAATCCATTAGAATTGGTCGCAGACATGGGCCCTGGGTATTCTGATGATCATGATCCAGCGGAGGGGTAGGCTGGCATAGCAGAGTAAAGTAAGTAAAATAAAGCGACTGGCCAAAGTTGGCCAAAGAGAGGGGAGAGAAAGGGGAAAACCCCAAGTGAGAGGAAGTGGGAAAGCGATGGGGAATTGGGTAAACAAGAGGCAACTTCCCTGCTAACAGATATGATTGATAATGTAGGTGACTAGGGTAGCCAATATTCTATGGAATATGACCATAGACCTATGGTGGTTCAGTTTAGCCGATGGTCATGTATATGACAGAACATTGAGGTTTGCATTCATTACACTATGACAGCCGAATCTCCAGACCGAATTTCAGCCTGATTCAAGTGTATAAATAGCCACACTTCAGCTTTTTGCAAAATTGCCTAATGGCATTCACGGGGGGAAACTGCAGAATCCCCTATAATACAAAGTCAATGTGAAAAATTTTACTGAGAATCTTGTACCAAACAATTAACTATAGATGAGATCGGAATAAAAAACCAACAAAACGTTTACCAAAATATTATTAGTATATTAATAGTGGTCTCCAATATCTCCTTTGTTTTTCTGTTTAACATGACGCAAAACATGCAGCATTTACTGTGTTGGAATCTTTGGTGCTTTTGCATCGGTACCCTCGTGAAAGTCATTAGGTCCTCAAAACTCCTTAAAAGTAATTGGAAATATCTCAACAGTAACATGGTGGGGTTTTTGAGAATCTCCTCTTCCACCTTGTGCTAGTGAAGTTTACAAGCAAACTGTGTGTGGCAATGAGACCTCAGTATGGTCCCATATAATGGATGTTCATGCCTACACCACACCAGATCTGTGAATGTATGCAAATGACAGAGCTCTTTAGGAGTCATCCACACAATATATCTGAATGTACCACAAACAGATACTGGCAGATGCTGCTGGACCAACTGGTTGGTGATTGAAACTGATTTCAATCTGTGATCAAAGGTATACTTTTCACCTTTGCTTCCTTCCTGAGAACTCAATGTCAATACCAACAATGGTGAGGAGAAAATAATGCCATCCCTGTGTGCACCTGGTGATGGGTCCAATGTTTGGCATGGGCGGTCACAGGAGAGGAATGTGTACCTGATGAAATAACCATGGAGGAGGAGATGGCCTGGAGTAACCCATAGTTGGGTAAATTTATTGATGGCACACCAAACAGAAGATGGCCATCAAATGGGCTATCAGAAGGTGGCCGTATTGGCACTAAAAAAAACAGTTCGTGCTGCTGTGAACATGCAAAAGATCTCAAGGATTGTCATGGTATGAATAGTAAAGTAAAGCAAACATCCCAATGATGTGAACTGTAGTTGACCTGTTCAAGAGGTTCCGAAGGCTCTTCATCCCCATATGGAGATTAACATAGCCACTACACCACATGTAATGTACTATATATATAATGGAATGCCCACAAAGGTTATAGTATCCTTAGTGATACGGCATTATATTCCATTCTCAGAGCCACCCTCTGTTCGCCTTTTTATAGACCAATTTATGTTGTGTTTGCCTTCTGAATGGCAATTGTCCTCTCATTTGCCTATCCATATTTTCCATCCTTTATGAAAACAGACAGAATAATTAGAATTGAAAGTACACGGCCGATAACATGAACAATGATGCAAATGGTAAGAATTTATCAACTTTCTGCAAACCAGTATGCCATTCCTAGATTGAGCCTATCCACCCAATTCCAAAATAAAAAACAAACCAGAAGACACCCATGGTGCTGTTAGCTCAAATGGAAACAATGTACCTGAGATGACGGTTACAATTGTTTAAATGTGCAAGATCATCAAGCCAAAAAGGCAGTGGCAGTTCCAAACAATGGCCTTATTGTGCCACTGAAATGACCTTTTTTGACCTTGTCTTCATATGGCCAAATGTCTCAGCAGTATTGAACATTGTTATCAGTTGGGTCAAAACATCATCAAAGAATGACTGTTTTGGGGTCTTGTAATGCTTTTTCTCACAGATGATTACTGTTTTAACTGTAACAGCACTGTAAGATTGCAGCCAAAATCTGTGAACAATCTGGAAAAGGAGCAGACCCAAGGAACTATGACACAGTTTCAAGAAAATTTATTGTACTTTGTAGAGAGATAAATTTTGAAATTTTACCCAATGGCATATATTGCCCCTAATGGAACTTGACCTTGACTTTCAAGGAAGAGTCAAACAGGTTCCCATTGGTAATTAAACCTTGTGTCAACAATATGGTGACATTCATCAAAGAACTAGATGAAAATTGTCGGGGGTGGGTAAAGGTTAAACCGGGCCAGGGACGTATCTATCCCCGCATCTCTTATGCAAGGAATTTGGTGAGCATGAAATGAAACGGACAATTATTCTGGAAAGAGACATTTAAGACTTGCTGAAGTGAAAACGTTGCTAGGAAATGGGTCATTCCATAATGCACTTGTTAATTGTATGAGGCCACCCCTACAGGCCACGGACAAGGTGCGTCCTAAATAAGCACATTATTCAAAGATTCGACCTTAAAACAAATGGCACCAGACAGAGGTTCAAATCAGGGGTCAGAGGTCAAAATTCAGGTCACCAGAGAGGTCAAATTCAGGTCAGAGGTTTCACACACATGCAGGTCAAAAATTATATAACAATGGTGAACCATCCAGCCGTAGCAGAATAATTCAATCTCTCCGATTATATCCAAAAAACAGTTTTTGACCCCTACGGACCTCGGATGACCTTAATGATATGAAAGTTTTTATTGAAAAATTGTTACTATCCATTGTGATTCACTTCCACTCCTAGGAGATTTGCCTTCGGTGAAAACACCCAGTGCTATAGCTGAAAAAAATACTTAAAAATCGTTTTGACCCATCTAAGTGACCTTTAATGACCTTCCATGACATAACGGTTTTTATGAAAGTGTTACACTCCATTGTGATGCATCCACTCCTAGAAGCATATTGAAGTCCAATTCACATGTCACCAATGTTATTGCGAAAAAGTATAAAACTGAACTTGACCCGGGTAAACTACCAAAGTAACCGATCGAAGCGGGAGTTGTTTCCCTCCTAAAGCACACAAAGCTCTATCACATATCCAAAAATAACCAGTTTCTATTTTTGTTGCCCTAACTCCTTAAATAAGCACATTAATTCTAGACTCAACCTTTTACCACAGGACCACCCGACAGAGGTCAAATTCAGGTCGAGGTCACACCAATTGCAGGAGGTCAACAATTATATCACAATGGTTGACCATCCAGCTTTCGCAGCAGATATTCAATTCTCCGATTATAGCAAAAAAACGTTTTTGACACCTAAGTGACCCCGAATTACCTTTAATTATTTGACAGTTTTTATGAGATTTGGTACTCTCCATGTGATAAATCACTCCTGGAGCATTTGCATTCTGAGAACAAGCCCAGTGCTATGCCCGAAAAGTACTCTAAAAGCAGTTTTATGAACATAAAGTGGAACCTTCAAATGACCATGGCGGTTCCTATGAAAATTGTCCACACTCCATGTGATGCATCACGCCTAGAAGATATTGCATTCCAATGACATGTCCAATGTTATTGCGAAAAAGTATTAAAAATTGAACTTTGACCCTTTGTAACTTACTAAAGTAAGTGTCTGATCTAAGCGGGAGTTGTTTTTCCCTCCATAAAGCACAAAAGCTCTATCACATATCCAAAAATAACCAGTTTCTATTTTTTTTGACCGTATCTCCTGAAATAAGCACATTATTCACAATTTGACCTTTTCCACCACATGACACCGGACAGAGGTCAAATTCAGGTCAGAGGTCACACACATGCCAGGTCAACAATATACTCAATGGGGAACACCATCAGCCTTCGCAGATATTCAATTCTCCGATTATAGCCCGAAAAAAACAGTTTTTGACCCCCAAGGTGACCTCGAATGACCTTTAATGATATGACAGATATTATGTGAATTGTTACTCTCCATGTATTACATCCACTCCTAGGAGATTTTGCATTCTGATGAACACAACCCAGTGCATTGCCGAAAAAGTATAAACAGTTTTTGACCATAAGTGACCTTTAATGACCTTCAATGACACGGAGTTTTTAAGAAATGGTGGTTTACACTCAATGTGATGCTTCCCTCCAGAAGCATATTGCATTCCAATGAACATGTCCATGTTTTGCGAACAAGGTATAAAATTGAACTTTGACCCCTTGTAACTACCAAAGTAGTGTCCCGATCGAAGAGGGAGTTGTTTCCCTCATAAAGAAAGCACACAAGCTCTATCACATATCCAAAAATACCAGTTTCTATTGTTTTTTGCCCATAACTCCTAAATAAGCACATTATACAAGATTCGACCTTTAAACAATGTGACCCCCCGACAGAGGTCAATTCAGGTCAGAGGTCACCACACATTGCAGGTCAACATATATCACAATGGGGAACCATCCAGCTTTCGCCAGATAGTCAATTCTCCGATATAGCCAAAAAAAACAGTTTTGACCCCTAAGTGACCCACGGAAATGACCTTTATGATATGACAGTGTTTATGAGAATTGTTACTCTCCATGTGATACATCCACTCCTGGAGCATTTGCATTCTGATGAACAAACCAGTGCTATTGCCGCAAAAGTACTAAAATCAGTTTTTGACCCCTAACGGACCTTAATGACTTCAGTGACATGGCGATTTTTTGAAAATTGTTACACTCCATGTGTTGTGATGCATCCACTCCTAGAAGATATTGCATTCCAAGTGAAATGTCCAATGTTTATTGCGAAAAAAGTATCAAACTCCTCATTTTGAATGAATCAGAACAACTAATATGCCAAATTAGTCCCACACAAATTTAGCCTCAGTGATCTTGATGCTATGAATAAAGTTATTCAGACTGGTCGTAGGTCCATAGTCACAAGTTTCGTCAAACCACAAATCCTAAAAGTTGTGAGAAATAATTTGCATTAATTATTCAAGTATGCTAACAATATGTAAATTAAAACACACATATGACCTTCAGAGTGTATTCAACGCAATTGAATAAATTTATCGGACTGTTAAAGGTCCTCTCACCGAGTTAGTTTCGTGAGAATCCACAAAAGTTTATACATTTGCCCAAGTGCTAATTGGGGCCAAACTATTATGCAAAATTGTATGCAAGATGACCTCAGTGACCCGGCCAACATTTGGACGAAATTTTAATCGGCAGTGATAGTTGGCCCTATTCACCAAAGCTTTCATGGAAAAATCCAATGAAGTTTGAAATACATTTACATATG
This sequence comes from Sclerodactyla briareus, assembly GCA_026419785.1. Lineage (NCBI taxonomy): Eukaryota > Metazoa > Echinodermata > Holothuroidea > Dendrochirotida > Sclerodactylidae > Sclerodactyla > Sclerodactyla briareus. Next base: position 156,132 of record JAODTK010005254.1, on the reverse strand, counting down.
ACGATAATTAGGCTACTGGCCAAATAAATTCAAACTTGACCTCAGATTTGACCTTGAAATTGTCGCCATGTTTCGGCTCCTCCAACAACTACCCACAACCAACCACGTTTCGTTGTGAATCGCACAAATTGGAAAATTTTGCGGAAAACGAAAAAAACCGCAAGATAGAGGCAACAACTACACGATATAGCCATTTTCGAACTTATCCGAGATATTAGCTACTACATGCGTACCAAGTTTTGGGGTCATCGGATAAAGTGTTAAAAGACATGAGAGCGCTAACGCCTAAAGTTTAAGGCCGGCGGCGGCGGGAGGGAGACGGCGGGACCACGGCCAAAACCATAATATCCACGAAACTCTTACAGTGTTGCGGGGAATAATGATGTTTGAGGGCCAAAAAGGCAATCGTGACACACTGGAATGGAGGATGAGGAGGATGGATTTGTGACACTGCGTTGATAGGTTTTTTTTCTTCTCAAAATTCTGGCAAATGCTTAAACCTCTGACTAAATGATGAATTACAGTGTTGGCGGGGATATAATGACCCATTTACTGATAAACCCGTTGTCGCTTCACAAGTCTATAAAGTCTTCTTTCCACGGATATTGTCCGGTTTTCATGTTCACCAAATTTCTTGAATAAGGATGCGGGGATATATACGGTTGGCGGTTTTCCCCGCCCAACATTTTACTAGTTAACAAAATTTTCTAGGGCTTGATTCAATAACATGAACCCTAATTGACTTCTTGGGATAAAATTTTATCCTTTAAATTGACCAAGAGGAAACGGGGTGTTTCTGGAATGCCGGGGGGGCAAGGCATGCCAACGTGGTAGTCCATGTCCCAAGTTCATATATTACACAGATAAACAAACTGCCTGTCCCACCATCCTGCTTTACTCTAGCGGGGTGGGAAACCCAGACACAGGAAAGCCACTGACAAGATGACTCTTTGTGAAAGGTTTTTTTTTAAAACAGTTAAGGTAGTCGGGTGGTACAGAAATGAAGTCCATTGATGCCACTTGCAACCCTTAAACAACAAAATGAGTTCAAACCTTAATTATGATATTGGTCCTATGGGGTTTGGGGCAATTTCATTCATATTTCCGGGCCGTGTCAAAACACTGAACTTTGTGAATCTCCAATACATTCAATGATACACTCATCTGATATACATGGGAAGTTACGATAAATGGATGGTACAAGTAATCACATTGCAGTAGCGTTGCATAGACTTTATCTCTAGCTAACTGAAGCAAAGAAAAATGCTAAAAACCGAATATCTTTCAAATGCAGGTATAAGTTACCAAGATATTTGGTATACAGAACGTTTGAACTTCCACAACCAAGGGTTTGTTAGTATCTACTGGGTGGTCAGGGCAGTTGTGCCCCCAAACTCTTCTCAAAATATAATGTCTCATGCAACAAAACAATATTGATTCTCAGTGCTTCTAGCCACTCCAACATATATACTTTGAATCCCCAATTCCAAATGAAGTGTTATGGTTGCACCTTTGTAACAACACGTTGCTGCCAAAAAACAATTAGTGTCGTGAATGTAAAACCCTTCAGTGAGTCCCAAAAGGTTTCAGACCACAGTGTGAACGGAGGTTATAATGGCAAATCTATGAATTCAAAACTTTGAAAGCTCACCATCATCAGCAGCCAGTGACCGGTCATCACCCACATGAAGACTAACAGCCGAGAGCAGAAGGGACCGGATTCTGCAGACGTGAAGCGCCACACGCAAAAGGGATTCTGTGGGCAGGGAGAGAAAATCAGAAGGGGATATAGTATGGTGGTATAATAGGACAGCACAATTAATGAACTAATACAAAGGTCTGTACCTCTACAACAGCTGCTCTATGAGGAACAGATGCAAGAATGCAGAGTGATCCTTGGCCTCAATTGCATCTCACAACATTTCAGATGACTTTGGACCAGGCCCCCAGGCATTTCCTCTAAAGCCACTAAATTCCTGTTCGTGATTTTATGGGCCATAGAAATATTAATCTTGAACCCTTTTAATGCAATGCCAATTTTCACACTGGATACTTCTCAGCGCTGCGCTGCCAATTTTTCATACCACATTCCACTTTTGAAATATTTCCCGCCCCAATTCTTCAAGAATGGTCGCCACTATAGGTGAAAATCAGCTCAAAAGTTCACGTTACATGCCATTACAATGATTTCTTGCCAATGTTTGCAAAGTGGAAAGGCCATAATAGATGAGGGGATGAGATTTTAGTGATTCTTAAATGCGGGTCACAACTGATTTTTTGGGGCTTGTGGAAGAAGTTGTCACCTCAAGATGGCCCAGTATTATGACTAACCATATCTTTCGTGCAGTTTTAACAATTCGAAAAGGTTTCTCGCCGGCACTGCTTCTGAAATGTGCATGTATTCTTTTTGCACAGATTATCAAACTGCAATGTGTTCCATTGGTCACATTGATAAGTAATGAAAAGTAATGAAAAGTTATCATCAATCATTATCAATGATAGGCTAAGGTATGGGCTGTAAGAACTATTCAATCTCAAATCAATGGACCCTTCAAACAGATACTATATGACCCAGGACAGTTCAAACAGTACTCCAACCTGCTCTCAGTATGTTCTAGATAGTACCAATGATAGAGACATGGGTCAATTGTGTTGTCCTCTTGTCTGGATGTTCTCCAGGCTTGTTACAGGTATTTTGAGTTCAAGGAACCAAGTCTACACATTGTCAAAACTTTCCAGGGTTAAGGGAAATTCCCTAACTGGGGTTAAGGGTGAGAGATTCACCTGGGGACATCAGTCACATTGAACCCCCCCCCCCCCCACTCTGATATGGCACACTCAATATGGTTTCAAAACGCGGCATTAACAGTGGCAGAGGCCTTGTGACAATGGGTGAGAACGGAAACAGGGATATAATCACGGATCGGATGTGATTGGTTTTAGGCACTAGTTCATGCTTCTCCTTCCGATGGTTCGCACACACTTTGCAGCAACCAGTCGGCTACTTGCCCCCATACCTTCCCCAGGAAAACTGTGCAGAAAAGGTAGTAAGTGCCATACTGCCCGACCCCGACCAAGAAGGCACTAGCTATCTGGATGCTCCAAACGATAATGAAAAGTTAATTGGTTGTAGTATTTCACACTCGCATCTTGCTCTAGCACTTTCATTATCAATCGATCTCCAACGATCACCAAATCTGCCTATGTCTATTCCGCAGGTGTATCAGCCAGCAACCCACTTATGCGAACCTAGGAATTGGCCCACTTCCTCCCATGATAAATGTACCCTGTATTGTTGCAAAGATTTTGCACTACTTCTATGATAAACTCTCTCATCCTCTTCCAGGAGTGGCAATGGGTCTGCAGGAAAGAAATCATGGAAAAAACATCATGGGGATGCATCTGTGTGTTTTTGTACTATTGAATTAGGGGTGCCATTTGCAATGGCCCCATAGGAGTTATCTTTAAACCACATCAATACAGCAAAACAGATCACCATTTGACGAACTAGCAACAGACTATATGGATGACCAGATGCTGGAGTGAGAAAAAGACAATACCTGGTTATGGCGTTTTTTTAAGCTGCCAGGGAAGAAAAAAAAACTTACGGCTGAAGTTTTTAGCATTTCATAGTGGGCATTCCACAAAGTCCAATGCAGAATGAATAAACTGAAATCATCTTGAGAAGGCAAGGACCAGAAGCTGATTTGCAGTAGCCAGTTGACTCAAAGCGGCATTGGAGGACCCAAAACAGACGATGACTGAATGAGTTCAAACGCATTTGTGGCAACCGGCCACCCATTCCGCATTGGGTCAGCAGTGGAGTACCAATGGGCTTCATACTTTGAGAGTTTTTAGACAGTAATTATAATGAATAATTATGACGCCAACATCTGAACGGACTGAAACCAAATTCGGACCCTCGGATCTGCAGGAATGGAACTCCAAGCCCACATGGTGTGTATTGTCAAATTTGGATTGTCCCATCATTTCCACAAAAAAAGTACCGGAATCATCCAATCTATTGTCAACTGTGAATGCTATCTCCCAGTAGGTGACCAGGACTGTGTGGCTCATGCTTTAAAAATGATAGGCTCTGTTTATAGGTGATCAATTAGGTACACAATGCTCTCCCACCACACCAACATCTACTTGTACTCTATGTTCACTGTTCTTAGTTTCGCCCTATTTGCTATTTCGAACTGGACCCGTTTTTTACGAGGGTAGTGTATGGGATGGGACAAAAGTAGAATACTAGTTCATTACATGTTGAATACAGGCGACACAAGACATGCTTTTGCCCACAATGTGTCGATTATGCATAAATTGGGGGCAGGGTTGTGAGAACAGTCCAATAAGAATAGAATGTGTAGGCGGGTAAAAACGCCCACGTGTATATCCCCATTTGAGCAATCTGGGAAGAAGTATATCTAACACGCCATAAAGACCCATTTTGGTCAGAAACCAAGACCAAAACTTCAATCCACAAGTTTTGTTGTAATCCATGGGTGTTGATAGGCACATTAATTATGCGAATTTGACACATGAGGGCTTTGAAATGACTTCTAACTTGTGAGGAACAAATGTGCCCCCATCCACCAAGTTTCGTTCAAATCTCCAGAAGTTTGGAAATCGCAAAATTTTGCATGTTTGACCTCCGATGACCTTGAAATGACCTCCAACATTTTTCAGATTCCACTATAGTTCCGTTACCACCAGTTTCGTTCCAATATGACAAGTTGGCAAAAATCGCATAATTTCACAAATTTGACCTTGGAACTTGAAATGACCTCCACATTTTTTGGGATCAACATAGCCCTACCCACAAGTCCAGTTCATTCAAATAAGACTAACTTGAAAATTCGCCACCAAATTATGCAAGTAGCGGCCCCCAGCATTTAAGCGTGCCCCTTCCGAACTCATCCGAGATTTCACTAGGGGGACAAGTGTACCCCAAGTTGATCAACGGAGTAAACGTTTTAAAAGAGTTACTTAAAGAGTTATTGCGCTACCGCGGTGAAAATCTTCCAATCGTTGGAAATTCTGCAAATTAGCGGACCCCGCTAATGTGGCGACGCCCCCCCTTTCGAACTCATCGAGATTTCATTAAGGCGCACATGTTGCCAAGTTCGCTCAAACGGACAAAGTGTTGGAGAGTTATTGACGCTAACAAGAACGCGGGCGCGGACGCAAACGCAGGCGGCGGAAGCGGCAGCGGACGCGGCGACGGCGGAGCCAAAACCATAATATCCCCGAAGGGGGGATATAATTAACATCTAAAACAATAAAGGATCTAATAATGGCATCTGTCTGTCTATCTGTCTGTCTATCATTTATTGCAGCGACTCAAAATGATGTCAAGTCGGAGAAAGTCGAGATGAAAGATGGAAGACGGGTCAAGACGTGCTCGTTTCGTAACGGGCAAAATAAGAATGGTGACCCTACGATGTGTCAATAATGACATGAGTTGGGGCCGGGGTTGCAAAAGCACCGAAAGATGATGTGTTACTAGGGCAAACTTGATGCTAATCAGAGAGATTAAGAGGCGGAGTTGGGAGGAGTGCAGGGAATCCAATCAAAGTATTCTTTGAGTATACGGTTACAGTGTACATGTAGGAGCAAAACCCTTGTTGAAAGTGGGTAGCATCCAAGCAGTAAGAGAATCATTTTGAGTGGGCAAAAGAGTTCATGGTAACAACCGTACTCTCAATCCCCTATCGGCCCCCCTCATGTTTGCACTTCATTTGGATATGTCCTCATCAGAGGTCCAGTGGATACATTTGTGTTCCAGAGCAGTGAACAATGCATTTATCTATATGGTGGGATCTTTTCCTGATATGTTTGAGGGGGGACTTATGGATGCACGACAAGCCAATCTGGGATGTGAGCAAAAACCCCCTCTGGCATCTTTACTCTGTCTTGCAAGTTTCCAGGGAATAATTAAACCCATGAGCTGCTTCCCCCATTTTTCCCTCAGTTGACCCTATATAATTAGGATCTCGCGGGGAAGAGCATGAACGTGAGCAGTGAGCATAAAGCTTGCGATTGTTAAAGAGAGAAGAGAGACAAAAAATCCTTGGGACATAGACCAAAGGAGTTTATCTGACCGACCTGTTATTATGAAAACCGAAAAAGACGTCACTAATTGGGAAAACTCAATGTTGATTTGAGGAGATTGATACCAGAAACAGACAGATGGGTGACATTAACCCAGCACGAAAGTGATATTCATTTAAACTTCAACAATGGTCTTCCGAAGTTCGGAGACCTGCGGACAGTAAGACGTACACCAGGATTTACTAAATACTGACAGCAGGCCATGTCGATCTTGAAATTAGGATATAATCCTTGAATCTTCAACACACTCAAAGGGCTTCATATGGCATTCCGTTGTAATGTTATTTTGCTTCAAAGTATGAGATGGAGACCCATGTGTATGAAACAATTCATAGTCAGGCAGCAGCCGCGGGGGGGCGCGGAGACACGCTGCCAAACCATAATATCACTGAATGTGGGGATATAATTATAATTTGATATGTCATACTTGCACAATCTGCCCAAACAATCTTTGTTTTCTAGTGAATGGCACCATAATTTTCACTTCGACAAGCGCAAGTCGAAACCGTCTTGATAGCTGCGGACGGGCAAAATTCCGGGGCGAATACACTCATGTTCTCACCAATCCACATTTATTGTTTGTCCACATTCAATCCACCTTTACTGGACCTACTGTCACCCCACCCCCCCCCCCACCCCTAACAAAGCCAAAAAATGAATGGCTTGGAACAGGTTGACCACGTGGCCGAATATGTTATATCAGTGCCCAGCACAAAATACCCAAGAGTAATTCCAGTCATGTAATTACTATTTGTATGCAACAAAACCCAACCATGTGGAAACAACTCTAATGGTAACCAGCAACAATCAGGGAAGGACCACAAACCAACAATCTAGGGCGAGAGGTGAAGGGACAGACAATCAATTTACCCTGGACAGAGGTTTGATTCAAAACTAGGCTGCAAATTGGACTTCTGCCAGATAGGTAAACATTGCCTGGGGAGGGAGGAGTAAATGTAGACAAACCATCTCATATCAGAGAGCTGAATGGAGTTGGAAATAAATTGGGGGCATTAAACTGATTTAATTAAAATATAATCACACTTATCGAACTAAATGGGCTCAGCCTAGCCAGTAGCGAGCTCCATTGACCTACCAAGTTTGTCAACCGATGGACGTAGTTTAGAAGTTATGAATGAAGTGACGAACAGACGACGACTAACAAACGGACGGCGAGACATGATGACTTGTAGAGCTGCTCTCCCGCAGCATAACAACATTTATTTCATATATGGGAGAGGATGGCCTGTATGAGTGGAAGGTGTTGATGGTTTATTTTGGTTGAGAGACAACAGAACTTCTGCTAAAATGTTGACTTATCCAAGATATGAAACAAAGAATACATGACATAACTTACCGGTTGTCCAAGTGTGAACGTCATGCGTTATGGCACAAATTGGGTTCTCCTAATCTCGCATAATGGACCAAGTCAATAATAACTCCACTACGAAATCGTATTGAAATGGGGTTTGGACCTAGAATCAGTTTTCCATTCTCCACGATATAACCTCTGTTGGATTCAAGCTGCAGGTCATACTATGATATTTTTTTTAAACGTTTTCCTTTAATACTCAGGCCCAGTTCAACCGTTTCAACAGTTGAGCCCATAGGGAAATACTAGTTCATGACAAACGACACAATCAATGAGCGAAATAGGTCTAAGAGCAGCTGAAAAGATCAAATTCTTCCTATTGTATGGTAATACTCTATCAAATTTAGGCAACCATACATGACCGCAGTTCAACAGGCCTGTTCATTTGTAAGTAGGGATGCTCACCACTAAACAGCTACAGATAAACGAGTTCCCCAACGACTCTATCATGCAGCATATTTCAAACGTCACCACTCTCTGGAAAACTAAACCATTCATACCGTGGTACAATGATATTGTTAGTAAAGGTTGGCGGGGGAAGTGTAGTTCAGTCAGTCAGAGGGTTTTGAAAGATTTCTCGTAATGTAGAAATGCAGTGTACCACCTTCAGACTTGACACAATAGAAATCTAATCTCATCAAAAACTTAACAGGAAGAGCCTATGGAGGACTGGAATAAGGAAACTCTGGTACTAACCTTATAGGACCTTAATTGTGGGAGTTTCCTGTTATTAACACAGCCGATAAAGTCCCTCAGGTTTATCATTTAATGGATCTATAGAACACCTGACCTCATCATCCGAAACCAAAAGATTGATGACCTGGCACCAAATTCCATCTCCGCCATCACTGACAATGAAACCTTCCCTCCTCAAGAATGGCCATCGATACAGACGCCCTCTCTTCGTAAATGACAGCAGTTACTACTACACAATTCATGCAACAGACCAAAGGTCAAGGAGACTTGGAGTGTCACAGAGGCTCATCTCGTTAGCTGGGACTCCTCTACTTTTGTGTTTCTTGTGGCAACCTCTCCAAGGACTGCCTCCTTACCCCTCGCGAGTATCGTGGTGTCGGGAGATTCCAGTAACCCAAGACACACTCCCCCCACACTCCCCCCCCTCTTCACGAGTCGTTAGGCGGACGCTGACGACCAACCGTCGGACAATCATGCCTAGGAGAGTCACACTACGAGCAGTTTTTACTTTGTGCATGGACCAACTCGGCGTTGTCTAACGTGACAACATCCGACCATCCTGTATGACATGTGTCGACATGAAAATTGTGTGGCGATCCACTGTGTATCACAGCTCATGCAGTGCAAGTGATGTGGAATACTTATTCAGCTGGATAGAACGAATTTCATTGACAGTGTAGATGCGGAGATGTTCTGTAGTTATGCGGTTTGATACTGAGGGAGTTAAACATGTAAATCAATAAGCCCAGTGTTATTTGAATTGTCATAATGGCACATTGCTGGAAGGCAATTCACAATTCATCCGTAGAAGCGAACTTTTCAAAACATTGACAGTTGACCGTGAAGCCCTGCTGTGGTTGTATCATTGACTGAAGTGTGACTCATACATTCAAATTTTTTTGCCTACTGATGTTTACTGCTGAACGGCAAAACAGACCAGCCTCATTCCATCTTGATAGAAGGCCCTAATACCCTTTATTTTGAAGGAAAGTATTTGTGTTATATTTAATTCAACTTCTAGACCTGAATACGATATCCGCATTTCGGGAATGTTATGGGTTTTTTTCCCCACTTTTCAATCACCCTCTCGTTTCTTTTTCTTTGCCATTTCTGGCGAGAAATATTGTGTAGGTTACATAATTCTCCAACACTCTGTCCGACTTTGACACCCTTAACCACAAGCCTCCACAAGAAATCTGGGTTCGAAAGTGGACACGGCCGCCACATAACCGGAGCTCACTGATTCGCATACGCAACCGGCGATATTTTTTAAGTTTGTTCGAAGCTGCAAATAAAACCTTCCAGTGCCCTTGACAGGGCTTTTGAGTGTGTGTGCACTTTAGCAGACCAGCATAACTTTAACAGGGATGGTGAGGTCACCTGATTCGTTCATTACTTTCTCATTCAATGTAAACACTGACACAGTGAGTCACATACATACTAAACATCGCGCTAAATAAATTTATAATCACTTTATTATAGTCTTTTGTTCATTGCAATTAGAATGAGTGATATGAAGCACGTTGATCATAAAGCGGTGGTTAAAAGGGAAGAACCAGCCATTGTTCCATGTATGCTGATCATTTTGAATTCTAACAAACATAATAAGTGCGCAATTTTATACAATATTACACAGAACATAAGACCCCTTTTGTACTAGGATGTTTCAACTGGCAGGCACCATTTAAGCACGAAATATTCCGATGGAGAAGGACCCTGACCTATTTCCCCTCAGGATATGAAAATGTCATTAAATCCTGTGGTAATGCTAAACTGGACACAGTTGCAGGGAGAAGGTCTGTACAATTATGGTAATTACGTCATCTCATTTGCAATATTTATGCGAAATTCAAAAGTTCGTAGGATTTTCACAAAACTTGGTGAATATGGTCTACCTGCAGTCCCCAAAACTTTTTAACAAGATCTGGGGTTTTTTGCTGGGATTTGCAAATAATTTATGCGAATCCTTAAGTTTCTCTTGATTTTTCAGGAAACCGGTGGTATGGTCACCTTGAGTTCCAAAAATTTCTAACATGGATTCAGGGTCATGGCGGTCATTCACGTGTCTAACTTAACTTAGCATAATATCATGCATAATTGTACGCATGAATGTCCCTTTGTACAATCTAGGCAATTTTAGTTAGTCACATTTTCACTCCACAAAAAGTCATAATCGATCCTTTCGAATTTGAAATTGGTCACTGATTAGTAGGGCTGTTTTGGTTAATGCCTAATACCCAAATCTTTAGGTGACACATGGAAATGCCTTGTAATTGTTTGCATGGTGACTAATCGAAGTAAACACTGATCATCGCGAACCAGGTGGATACCCTGGGGGCGATCGCCTTGTATTATCTAGCACCCACTTTTGAGTAGTGATAACTAATCATTTGTACCTCACCCCGATCCCCCTCAAACCACAGTCACGACAGGTCTTTTGGTAACAATATTTACAACTGTTATTAACGTGACAGTGTTGTATGCTAGAATCTGCTCAAATCATTATATTGTGAATGAGAGTCAGCCAAAACTGTATCCATCAATTTCTTTCTTTTCCCCCCAGATGATCTAGTCGAAACTAGAAAGCCTGCATCCACAATCAAGCAACTTCAGCAGTTCCTGCAAGATTTGGGATGATGTTATGTGACATATTACCAGTAGGACGTTTTCATTGACTTAGAGCTGGTAACTTCCCCAGTGTTGCAGCATCAGTTAAACTCTAAAAGCTAACGAACGTTCTTACTGAATCCGCATGAAGTAGAGGTACAAGATTTACAAAGCCACATCTAAAATGTGGAAAAGTATCTCCCAGTGTTTTAGTGAAACTGGCCACTAAATCTCTTGTAATAATTGCTTCAAAACCACAGCAACTGCAAAGGGTCCAAGGTGTGCTTAAATCGGCTGGAGAATGATAGAGTGGTATCCTTGGACACTTTACGACGCAAATATTCCGCGTTTGAATCCAGCAGTCAGCTGGACGTTTTTTTCCTAGGTGGACGTGCCTACTTGCGCTCTGCGATGGGCAATGCTTGGTGGCTGAAGTACCAAGACCTTGGCCCAGTCATGGGTTCTGCTGGTATATGCAGTAAACTCACTAGGGTTTTACTGGGGTTTGTTACAGGATATTTGAAATAATAATAAATCCCGTCGTCTGTCGCCTGTGAGCAGTCACGTTGAAGTTCCGCTCCTCTCCCGTTCCGAGAACGTGGTCTGGAGTGGTGGGAGTGGGAGCTTCACCTGATCAGCCTTTTGCAGGGAGCATAAAATGCCGTCCGCAGAGCAAGGTTGATGGTTGCAGGCACCCTGCTTGATATCATCTGCACTCAGCTTAGTTTAGAAGGATAAGGCGAGTTATCACCAGTGCTGATCCACAATCAATGCGCTCAGGTGTTTCTTGATGAGCCTTACTTTGGCGTCCTGAACCACTTGAATTCCATTCAAATCAACTGCGATTCACAGAACAGCCAAAACACGGGTTGGCCAATCAGAACCGGTTAATAGAACTGGAGATGCCATTTCCTGTACACACACCACTATCCCCAAATCAAGGACCCTCTGGTGACATTAAAAGGCCCTAACCTCTTTTCAGGGTCCACCCTGTTAATTGAAATCGACAGACCATGGAAAACTGCATATTATGCAAATTGACCTTCAGTGACCTCAAGATGGCCTCCACTTCTGTTGTGCTACATTTAGTCAACTTTCACAGTTCCATTCAAATCTGACCAACTTGAAGAACAGAATATTCGCAACTGTTTTTTAATGAAGTGTATAGATTTTCGAAGCATGGGCAACGCATTCTGGGAACACTCCCATTGGACCCCATCCCTGTGGCCATTTTGAAATTCCCTCCAACTGCTTTCTCACAACTTCGGTTCTTAACCAACCCACCCCATCCTACGTCATTTTTTCTCCAGAATTTTATTGCAACAGATTTTTCATCATTGGGCATTCAAATGAGACCCTGTCACTGACTGATTGCTCAAATGTGGGCAGGGAAATACACATTGGCAGGTAACCTGCGCGCTGATACATGTATCTCGGTCATAGTCTCTCACACACAGTTAACCTGACAGAAACTTTTCCTTGTTTTTCGTTCATTGGGGCAGTTTTGGGGAGATTCCAACATTCTTGCATACCATTCCCACCGCAAGCAAAGCAGTTTTGAAACATCAAATTTCCCTATTATTGGGGGACATTGTAGTTGGAACCACATATGTTTGGCACTTTGCCCATGGGGCCCAGTAACAAAACATTTCTAGACATATGTACAGTAACTCAGAAAAGAATCTGTAATACCAGAGGGACTGAAATACAGTAATAAATCAACCATAGAGAAATATCTTCACATGTGTGGTATTCTCATTAACAGGGCACCTATGAAGTTCACTGTGTCATACATGGGATCTACACATTGCACTTCCTGGGCAATACACACAAGAGGGCCTCCTAAATATAAACTTCCCCTCTGCTCAGAATCTATGTGAAGGTAAATTTTCCTTCGCACTGTCTATAAGTCTTGAGGCCCCGGTAAGCTATCAACATCACTACATTCATCGAATGAAGGTCTCTTCTTCTACAAACAGTAAGACGCTGCTGAGGAATCCCCTCCTCAAGATGCCTTCGTGGGAGGATTTTCCAACTTCAAACGGCGGATGCTTCCCTATGAGCCACTGTTGATTTGAGCAAAAAGTGTGAGGAAAATCAAAACTGGGAGGGAATTTTCCCTCTACAAATGTTTTGTGGGCTAGAATCCCCCCCCCCCCAAAAAAAAGTCAGAAACTGACTAGTCCGCGCCTCTACACTGAACACTTTCCTGGCAATAATTCCCTTTCCCCTTTTTTTTCTCATCATGCAAATTATAGCAGAGCAGCCGGTACAATGGTGTCCTTTCCTCTGCCCCACATGCTAAGTATGTGCTTGCGAGCAGTGAAATATCGTGCTCGGGGTGAAAAAAAATGCTGTACCCTAAGATTATGCCCTTAATTCAATGACCCCAAGTTTCTACAAGGCAATAATTATTATATGCCCTACCATGAGATATTGTATTTCTCCCGCAATACCGCCCTCTCCCATAACTTCCCCTAACTTTTTTTCGAGAAGGACGTACGACTGCCATTCCCATGGACAAGGGCGACCTACACTACAGATGATAGCTAGGACAATATCCTGCTCCCCCGTTCAATGTAGTTGAAACAATTTCGTTCATGCTTTTTACCAGGATCCTTGAGTAGCCCTAACTATTCACTGCCTAACTTGCCTGCCGCACAAAAAAGCCTACACTTTTTATGCAGGATCCCAAGCAAGACATAATCCCCAAGACCTAGTTTAAAAATGTGAAATCCTTGCTGAGCTCCCATTGAAAATGTGCTTACTACTACTGACTCTACTTCAATTGCACTCCCTTCTTGTAGGCATCTTGGGCAGATTTAGAAGGAATACAGTATTGAGGTTTTGGTTGCGCAGTTGCTGCAGTTGCATCCCCGGGTTTTGTTTTCAACAGCACTGACTTGGGAATAGAACTGACACCCAAGCATGGAATTTATTTTCGTTTCTTGTTTTGAATAATCAAACAGCAGTTAGGTTATTGCGACTATTTATAATTGCGTTGCAGTGACACAAAATCTCGTAAGACTGACATAATGCTAATAACGATCAGGAAATGCCACTCTTTATACTAACGTGATAAGGGCAAGTAGTAGTTACAAGGCCTCAACATACATCAAAAGTCCACACCTGGGAAACGACCTTTCCCCTGCACATCAGGTTCTTTAAGTCCGAGACCTAATTACCGTCAGGGTTTCGGAAACTAGTCAATAAAGTACCTGGATGTTAATTAAAGAGGTGTGTTGTGTTTTCTGAAGGAATGACATGCCATTGTTGTGCTACAACAACCCCCGCTGATGCAATGCAATCCCTAAAGTTTTATATTTTGAACATTCCAAGTAAACTACGGGGGTCAGCATTCAAACTGAATGCTGTGGCTTTGCAAGCAAACGTTTTGCTACAACTACTGTTGTCCCTTACCTCAGAACATAATTCGCCCTAAAACAGCCAACTTTCCTCCCCTCAACCACTTCACGGGAGCAATGCCTGGAAGCACCTAGCCACGTCCACGTCGCCCCCTTCCACTCCCCGCTCCAATCGCCCAACTCTTCCTCCGGGCAAGGACCATGCCTGGGCCGGGCCCATCTCTCCCCCAACTCCCTGAGCTATACCCACAAGCTGCGAAACCACTGGGGGCTATGGGGCGTCCCGGCGGTTGGCCCCAACCCACTGGTTCCCGTTCACACAGGACGCGGTGGCCGGATCGTCCGCCGGGAAGGGCGCCATAATGCCCAAAGAAGGCCAGTTGGCGAAACTCAACTTCACTCACTCACGGGAGCGAACATGCCTGGAAGGCACCTAGATAGCCGCGTCCACGTCGCCTCGCCAGCCTCGACCTGAACCGCTTCCAATCGCCCATACTCCTCCGTGCAAGCGACCAGCCTGGGCCTGGCCGCATCTCCCCAACCCCTGAGACTACCCACGAAGCTGCGAAACCACTGAAGCTATGGGGGCGTTCCCGGCGGTTCCCTCCAACGCCCACCGTCCCGTTCACACAGGACGCTGTGGGCCTGATCGTCCGCCGGAATGGCAGCCATATGCCCAAAAAGGCCAGTTGCAGAGTCACTGATGACACTGCCAAGGTAAACGAATGACCTCTGGGTAACTTCCAACTTGGTACTTCAACTTCCAGGTGTTTATCATTCAACAGAAACAATACTACAAAGAATAGATGATCCAGTGGGTTGTATACATGTGTTACTGTAAGTATTCATCTCATTTTGGGTCTTGAAAACTCAACTATAATCTTTGTTGCGAACTACACTATTGGGTATATCAAAATGGTTATCACCTAAACCTCATACATACATTAAAACGCGAGCCCAAACTTTCCCCAAAGGCAACATCGTTCCTTGCATAGCGATTCATGTGGGTTGAACATGTGGCTCAAAAAGGAAAACTAACCCCAATACTCACATCATTATCATCTCAATCAAACTCTAACCGGAACAGGCTAATACGATACACCTTGCAGTTTTTGGCACACCTCACTGATTCCATCAAACAAGTCCTGAATGATGACAATCGGGCCACGTTTCCATATATTTGACATTTTATGACTTGGCTTCTGAGCCTCGCCTACTCATGTATAGTTATTTAAATTGGACCAAAACGATAGGGCCATCTACTCACTATATGACATCCAACCACCAGGTGTAGCCCAATCCAAAATTTAGTGGGTCCGAGCATAGGCTTTTCGAACCCCTTAAAAATCCACTCTCTGAATCTAAGGGTCCAGCTCTATTTTCAAAGGTCCATCATCAGAGTTGGCATTTATTAATTCCAAAATGCACCATTTGCAGCCAGGGAAAACTTATGTTGCTTGTCATTTATAGCCTAGGTGACGTATCCACAATCGCCAACTCAATTGGAGCAGAAGTTCATCAACAATCCTAGCTACCATCATCCCACTACAAAATTTTATTAAAGAGGCTTCACCACGAATCCAGCAGCAGCTTCAGGAATAGACCCCACAATATAAACTGCAGCATCAATACTCTAATTCGAAAAAAGGTCTCTGTCAACCAGCGCGTGAGTGTTCACATTGAAAGATATTGAAGCACTTTGTAACGGTAGCAACATTAGGTACCACCTGTACTCGCCTTATGTGATGTTGTTCTGTTTGAACTGACAATCCTCTTCACAGACATAGCATTCATTATGATCTCTACGTCGCTTACGTTATGCCCCCAATCCTTTTCTTAAGGCCTCACGTTTTATGGTATAGGCTATCCATACGCTGGCTACGCTTTCATTAACACACACAAAACTAGAGGAGCTCTGGCAGTGTCAACACCGCTAATATTTAAGCTAAGTCCCCAGGCCTGTGATACGCCAGGCCTCTGCTCACAGACCTACACATCATTTATTTCTAAGCAATCTTGAGTTGGTGTAAAATAGCCTCAAAATCCCTTGTCATTTCAGCACTTGCGGTACAATAGTGGAATAGCTGTATAAACTCTAATTATCAAAGCCATGGCCCTCGTCAACAGTCGATAGGCTGGGCTCAGAGACCATGTTAGGCCTATTTAGATCCTTCATTACACACAGCTCATGGTAACATAGCCTAACCAGTCCCCAAAACATCGGACAGAATTTTGCCTAAGGCTTCAACTATATTTGTTTGAAAATCTGTGCTGTTGACTATCAAAGATAGAAAATTGATCATCACTCCCCTCGTCAAGTTGCAAAGTAAAGAAAATCATCTTAGTCCTAACGTACTATGCAAACTAAATTGGTCTAGCAACTCAATAAAGCCTACACTAAGCTGTAGTTAGCACTTTTCCTAGTCCTGTTTGCAACGGTGCCATTGTTGTGGCTTTGTCAGGCGTCCCAATAAGCGGGCGCCAGCGATTTTTACTGCCATGGTTCTGTTAATTATGCGCCTGGTGTGCTCCTTTCTTGTATGCCCAGGCGACACACTAATTTTCGTCAATAGCGCCCGGTCATTTTAGAATGATCAGAATAGCAACTAACTAAATTACTCTCATCATTGATAATTTTCTTCTCGGAGTTCCGTAGTTAGGCAGCCTAAGTTTTTCTCATTGATACCGGAGCGCCCATGCCATCAGAAAATATGGCAGACAATCCGATCGTATCACATGAACTTCGGGCACGATGTTTGCATGGCAAAGACACAGTCACTGCAGCACACTGTTGATACGGTGCAGAATCTGGTACCGACTATGGAGCTAGCGTGTCTCCTTCATACAAAGCTGTTGCAAAACGAATCGTATGGTACGAGAGTCACTCAATTTATTGTAAATGGTGTTGCGGACTTCCAACTGAAACTCATTGCTGTGGGCTAACTGAAAACATGAATACCTTGATAGTTTCACAGGAAAAGTTGATGCCCCACAGATGAAAGGTTGGCATTCTATGTTTTGATAATATTCCAATTACAATCGATCATCTTCCATTGGATGAAAAAGACTGATTTGTTTCATCGCCAGAGCCGTGGGGCCCCCATTAGGGTTAGACCGGGCCGCATTCGGCCACCTCCCGCTGTGGGACAGTTGTGAATCTCTGCCGATTCTAATTCGGTACTACCTTTCTTACCGTAGCAGCCCTAGGCCATGGGCTCATTTTAACGTGGTTAGGATCATCATTCTTCTGGGTTATCTGTTGGAAATGTGATTAAAAAATCCCTTTTTTGAATCTGGATGAACTAAGTGCAACATTGTTATTGTATGCCCCTATGTATGGTCCGTGTTTCCTTTGAACAAATTTACTTGTGCAAGTAAAACAGGTAAATCAAGTTCGATTGATGATCAGACTGCATGAAATTATTTCGCACATTTGGTGTAACCGTATTCATTTCGATAAGCGCCCAGGGCTCTTGCAAATTTTCAGGATTGGCGCTTACGAGAGTATGATGAATTGTTGTGAAGTGTACCGTATACTGTTGTGTACACACATACCATTTGTTTTGTGTCTGGATATAAATACTCGCAATGAAATCGTAGCAGTAGTGGCTGTGTCTTACTGCTTGGCATGCAACGGAAAATATTTTTCAGGCTTTCGGCTGAGCATATTGACTTTGTATTCCAAGTGTTTGCAAAAAAAGCTGGCAGGCGCTTAAGGGAGATGGGCGCTTAGCGGAATGAATACGGTCTATGGTGCATTGCAACTGAAACCTAATACGGGCGCATTGGGACAACTGAACGGGCCGCATTGGACTGTGTGTATGTACGGGACAAGAGGGTGCTCGAATTTATAAGATATAGTATTTTTCACCAATGAAACAAAGTCCATCTAGTAGTGTGTGTGTTGCTAACGTTATAGGACGACATATCAGTTCATGTTCGTAAGTGGAAGTCTGTAAACATGTTATTATTGCTTTGATACATGTGACACTAATGGGTGTCCCAATGCGGGAAGGTAGGGCATTGGGACAATTTTTTTTTCTTTGTTCGAATTCTAAATTCTGAAAAAAGTTTAGGGATATCAAGTATTTACGGGCATGTGAATGTGCCTAACACGATGCCCTATTATGCAGTGGGCATATGGTGCTAGCATTGCATTCCGAAAGAGAACTATTGACGAAAACTACTGCAAAGCGAACCTATATATGAATGCGGCCGCGCGCGGCGATTTGACACAAACTATAATTTTTGCTGAAATTTTTCAAGATATGTACGGTAGTAAATTATTAGCAGAAAGTATTGAAGTATAAACTCAACTACGTAAATCAATGGAATTCTTCCAAACAAGGTATAAAGAGGCAGGATTGAAGGTGTTTTGTGCCAGACCAAATACTAAAACACTAGAATCAAAGGAAATTATGACCACTAATTTCGGAAGGTCGCTATGTATACCTAATGTTAATTTGCATAGGCACAGTGTGTAATTAGGATACCTTTTTTTTTTTCAAACCTCAAATTTGCGATCGTAGCTTATCCTTTCACTCCTAAGCTTCAAACATGTTTAATATGACACGATAGCTCATAGATAGCTCACAAGTTACTGAAACTTCAGAACAAGAATAAATTGATCATGCATCATGCCCGATGGAAAAGAGAAAGTAATTTCCTTCCTCTGTTCCGTCAGCAAATACTGATTATATTTTGTTTTTATATTCGACCAATATTGCCAGTTCCAATATTTCAACAATACACTACTATATAACAGTGGTGTTGGAGATTGAGTCACACATAGCAATAGATCTTTCTTGTTTCACTTGCCGCCTGTGGACCTGTTTCCCATTGAGAACAAGTTTTGTAGTAAATCCATCAACCAATCACTTAGGGTTTTTCAACAGGTGCACTGTTTCTCACAGGGCGCCCAGGTTCATTTTGGGGAAATATATGCAATGAGCTGTGCATAGCTGTACCACAAAAAGAGTTGACCGTAAAGTCAATACTGGCGAAGGATCTCAGACGGTCAATATATTGGGGTTTGGGGAAATTCTTCTTACTTATCCACTCTTTTGATTCTTGATTGGCCTGATACCAGGTTTTCATACTTTTGAGTAATGCGAGGGGGTCGGGGAGGGGTAGCTGCCATTAGGGGGGGGGGAATGACCAATCCCAGCAACACTAAAATACACAGTGGAGTAAATCAAGAGAGAAAAAAAACACTTTTCATTCATCTATTTTCAAGTGATGCAACTACAACTGCCTGCAGAAAATTATGGTGGCACATTATGATGTCAGTGAGTGACAATGGTGGTACACTGGTAGGCCCACTGCTTATTCATCTGGATTACTGCATTATATAACACTAACACTTTGAGCAATGTGAAATGTCATGTTTTGACATACATACTCCTACTATCAAACCGCATCATAAATCTCAATTAAAAATGCTCCTGGACTGGAAAAACAAGCTCGCTGTTCCACACCAAAACCTCCGGGACCCGAGCTAAAAATGTAATTACTGTCTCCTGGTCCGGCCCCTTAATTGAAGGCCTTAGGTTTGTGTTTCATGACACTTTTTATTTACACTAGAGTCGGTTGGAAACCATGCAGTCACACTTCCCGTAAAAAAATCTGAGCATAAAAGTTCTGTGAGTCCGAGCAGGAGACCTTGGACGCACTGGCGAGGGGCTATTGGTGTTTTTATGCGTCCACAAAGTAAACAAAGCTTCTCTGACGCGCAGACGCGCAAAAACGTGACCCCTGTCCACCAACCCAAGCATGGGAGTAATACTCCTTCCATTTTCCTCCCCTCTTGCTCCAAGAAATTTTTCCAGCAAAACCCTTTCAAGTATTCATTAGACTACTCACTTATTTCACCAAACAGTTTGAGACCGAAATCGGACTTACGGTTGTCAAGATATTGGCATATTAGCTTTCGCTTCTAAGCTTAATGGGAGCAGCACAAGGAACATCATGACACAGTTTCAAGAAAAATGAATGTACTACTGTTGTAGGAGGACATTCGTTTCCCAAGTCTCTAACCATTTACCATATCACACAGTAGTCAGTATATGATAAAAAGATCAAGTAAGATGCCTTGGAGGCAATCACAAACGTAAAGACCGTAAGTAGAGCTATCCACATCCAAGTCCGGGACACTATAATCTAATGGAATTCCTTGCGTGATGAGACGGGAAAGCTAAATTATTGATAGACTTTTTAAAGGGGCTGGAGGAAGTCTAACTCGTAATATAAGGGACTTGCCATACCTGTCACTTAGCAGTTTAAGCAAGGACACAATATTATAATGAATTTGAGTCCCAGGAATTAAGTCAGGTCCACGAATACTTCTTTTTGTATACTAGAATCTCAGGAGTAGTCTGAGAGCATCACTAAGTGAAAAAAAGTAAACAGCATTTTCCTATGAATCAAAATCTTCATTTGCCTTGTTTCAATAACTAAAGTACCCATTCCATAACCCATCTGCTGTTGACCCTTATCTTCCGGAGCGGATTGATTGTTGTCTATAATACATATCCACATGAGATTTACAAGCCCTTCATGTGGTTTGTTTTTATTTGAGGGAAATGGGATTAGACACAGGCACCTCTGTACCCAACCCAATCAACTATGAGTGATGGAGAGGAGGGGACTGATCGATTGGCCAGAGGCCAGTCCATAACAAGTACATTACCCACTTTTAGATAATACGCTGTGTCCTAGATTGGAGACTGGCAACAGATGCATACTGAAAATGTCTTGTGAAGCCTTTTCACAGTTTAAGTGCATATATGCTCACCACTAACAGCTGGCTTTATCCTACCAAGGCCTATTTTCAAAACTGTTCCACCACTTTGAAATCACCCAAATTCATCCCATTTTTTGAATTCATTGTGAGTTATTTGGGAAACCTGCAAGTTTGTGCAGGTAGGATTTTGAAGTTTTTGTCTATAGGAGCTTTCTGAGAGATTGTTTGGCAGATTGTTTGCAACTTTGATGGCTAGTGTAAACCCTATAACCCTTGACACAATAGATTATTTCACATCACAGTTTTTTAGTTTTTTGAAATTTTTCCGGGAAAATAGCATCCATACAATGGAAAAATGAATGCCATCATTCGAGACCTCATCTACAAGAAGCAGCTAAAAATCAAAATTACACAGCACCCAAAATCTTCTATTTTGGACCTAATGGGGATCATCCGCTAATTTTTAGAAAAAGCTGCTGGCCATAACATGTTATTGGTTTCGCCACAGGAACCGATTCCACGAAATTGTGGATTTTGACTTAATACTATTAGTTCAACAGATTGTTTTTTTAATTGTAGTTTTGATGCCAGTCAATACAATAGATTACTACAGTATGGGTAGCTTTGTGGTCGGAAAGGAGGACATGAAATTAAAGGGAGGATGGAGCTTTAACTGTAACTGGGAAACAGGCTATTAGTTTAAACTCGTCGCCCAGCTCAATGCACTAACCTTATACTTCATGGCTATTTAGATATTTATTGTAATCGCAGGTCATGATTGGCCCGTTTGATTTGGCGAGTGATGGTATATCTGATATCCAGTGTCTTCAGGCTGAAGCAGCCCCTTCCGAGTAACGTATACCAAATGATAGATATATTTAGATAAACCCCCACCCCCCCACCCCCCCTTCCCCCCCCCCCCCCTGCACATTAGGAGGAAGAGGGGTAGATGGTGAAATTGATTGACTTGGCTGATAAATAAATAACCGTATTTCACATAAACACATGTTTATTTTATGCCGAGTCCTTACTCCTTATGCTGTAAGACGTAAAGAGCCTTATTGTCAGCAGAGCTGGAGATACTGGCAATTAGTGAAACTCAGTTGCATAGAAATCTGGGAGGAGAGGAAATCTTGCCATCCAGGAGAAATCATACAATATCAATTAAATTTTGCGTAACTCTCGTAAAGGAATAATTTCCATCTTGCAGGAATCTCTCACCTTCTTCCCTGAAAATTTGAATTTGTCCCAGCCCTGACTTTCAGTCAAGAAACAGGCTGGAAATTTTTATCTTGCGTGATTCCACTGGTGAATCCCTGCTGGATTAGAAGGGGTAGCAGAAAGAGATATTCTGGATACCAACAGGTTCCAGGCACTGCTAATAGATTAGAATGAAGAGTAGCTATGACGTCAGGTCACCAGTGATAACGCACCCAGCCATAACACGTGCCTTTCTGAGTATTTCAATCTGGGTTATCCAGCCCTGCTCGAGACTGGTGAAACAGGCGTTTGACTTCGTTCACCCCATATCAGCCTCATTCACTCATATGTGCAGGATGACCCTTCAACCAATCAGTGATTTGCCTAAAAAAACGCCTGGGCGACTTCGTTCCGCTTGCTGTCGACTGAATCATGGGCGGGGCTAGTGGGCGGTGGGTTGCACAATCAAAGATTCTCTCTTTCACTAAATTACAGAAAACAGCCATGCTGCTGGAAATTACTCTATTGATCTGATCTGGAATTGTTTAGACAACCTCACCCTAGTTTTGGATGGATATGTTCTTTTTTAAAATTTCCCCAAATTTTCTGTTCTGCGGAATCTTCAGGGTTGCTCCATCCATATCAACGCCCGTTCGTGGTGCTACTGATGACTGACAACTACGTCACGTGAATCGTAATGAGCAGAATTCACAATTTTTTTTTTTTTAGAAAGTCCTGCAGAAGTTATGATGGCAATATCGACCGTGGTATATACTAAAGAACGATAGCCCCCTCTATTAGGAACGGCTTCCTCATATCATATGCTTTAGCAGGCTAACCCTGCTCCCACTCAAGAACCCTCAGGGTATTTTACAAAGCTCCTGTTGGGGCTACTATAGCAAAATTATTATCACCAGAAAAAGAAAGTGGATCCTTTCAAAATGTCTCCCTATTGTATTCTCATCAGGAGAAAACCCCAAACAAAAGTTCCCATAATGATCTATGTTTGTCAGGTGTAGAGTGAAAGTGAATCCACAGAAAAGGTCTTTGAATGATAAAGGATTGTTTTAGCTCAAGAATAGTTTCCTGCTAGCCCAGATATCCTAGCGAGTAGAACTCAGTGGCTGGTACATGCTTATAGATCGCAATGGGGGTAACATTAGGGGTACTCAGAGCTCAGTGGTAATAAAAACCTACTACAGCACTGATCATTTCTTAGGAAGCACCATTATAGCATACTAACAACACAGAAAACCCAAAAAAAACCGACGAACAGATGACTTCAAAATGAAAATGTAACCACACTATTATGGAATAATAATGATAATATTAACGGACCACTGCAGGCTTGGTTACAACAGAGGTTATATTGGGAGAATGGGAAACTGTATCTATAGGTCTAAACCCCATTTCAATACGATGGGCTTTGTGGAGTTATCGGCCTTTAAAGTTTGAGCCATTAGGCAGAGAAACTGGGGAGAATCCCATTTGAGCAGTAAACGCATAACCTCACACATGGACAACACAGGAAAATTAGTTATGTAATTTGATTGTTTAATTTGTTGGTTAAGCAACATTACAGAGGTTCTATAGTCCTTTTCTCTCACCAAAGTAACTATCAAACACCCTACCAACCCCACTACAGCAATCTCTCACATAGGGCTGAATATTTTTTGAAGTGTAATTAAGGTTTGAATTTCAAAAGAAAACACAAAAGTTTGCAGGGTTGTGCAAGTATGACATCAAATATTATTGCATGATGGGAGGCATTACGATCTTGCCGCAATAAACATGCTTCACAATTCACAAAACTTCAATGACTATAACTCTGTAACGGAAAGTCCTATGAACTTCCGGTTTGAACTGCCGCATTTAGTTTTCATCCAGCTATTAAATTAGCTACTGAATGAATCATCCTGCATTTGCCCTTGTTAATAATAACAAGAGCCCAATGGTGCTGTAGCCCAAAACTCAATAATGCTCATAATGATTTCACTTCAGAATTGATAACAAGGAAGCATATGACGTACGGGAAAGTGCATGTGAGCTGTTTGATTCTTTAGTTCTTTTTGACCTCTCCTCGATGTGGTCAGGTGGTCAATTGATTGTTATTTGCAGCACCTCCGAATCATACAACCTGCGTTTATAGAAAAAAATGTTAATAAATAAGTCTTTTAAAAGCCGGTGAAACATTTTTTGGGCTCAATCACTGATTGGCCTTCTTATTAGTTGGCGTTGTATCGAGAATATTCGAGCGTTCTACGGTTAGAACGGTCAACACAGTATTTGCATTAGCGCCGGGATCATGGAATGGATATTAGGAGTATGTGGTTAATTCAAGGCAGGCGCGAGCAAGACATCCAGCCTGTTGGCCGAAACATTCATGGATACAGGTTAGATGAATGGGTTACTGGCTGGAATGAAACGGTTGTTGGCAAAAACTTGTAGAAAGCAGTAGGTTGTGAATTGAACTGAAAGGCATACAAACCCAAAGTAATAGTTTGGGCCATATGCCCTTGTCTGAGACAAGATGTGGCGCCAGGATTTTCACGACGGGGGGTCCGAGTTCCCCGACGGGGGGTCAAGTTCCCCGACGAGGCTCACCCTCCCCCAAGTCAAAACCTGTATTTTTGAGGTTTTCATTTTGAACATTTTCTTGAAGAAAAAACAAACGAAAAAATGCAATACACATGTGAGAGAGCAATGTTTAATTTCAATAGCTTCCCACTCAAATCAGGACGCCCCTCATTGGTAGAGAATAGGGTCAGGGTATTCCCAATAACTGCCCAGGAAATACAGGGCAGGCGTCGTGAAAGCCACTCTACACAGAGGCAACAAAACAGTGAGAGATGGCAGAACGAGCATCCTCCCCCAACGAATTGTAACCTTAATCTCGTGCAGGGACATTTCAAAAGATATCCATAAGACTGGTGTAATCCTATTCGATATATCCACGTGTGTATAGTGCTGTAGGGAAGAGATTACGTGGTCTTACTGCGAGCGAGGAACTGGGCATTACTATAAAAAAGATATGAGGCGTGCGAAGTGAGCCGAAATTTTCAGCTTAAATTTAGGAATTTTCACTATAAAGAATTTTGGAAATAATTACTGTCGGGGCAAAAGTCCCTCGTTGGGGTGTGTATATTTTAGCGTACCACTCGGCTCCCCATCGAGATGGGAAAAATTCCCGATGGGGGGGGGTTGCATGGCCCCTCCTACCCCCCCCCCCGCTGGCGCCCACCACCCTGGGCCGGAGGGCCTATTTACTAGTCCTCAACAGAAGAATGAATACTCCCAATGTAAACAATATGGTCTGTTATGTGGAAGTGGGTGGAACCCCGGACCACACAGTCATCATTGGGATAAACTGTACTGACTACTGTAGTGATCAACATACCCGTTCCTCATTTAGCCCCACTTTAGCCTCCAAAGCCAGGCTTAACTTAGGCAAAGTAAAAATAATGAACATATGATCGTCACTCCCGCTATTCGGGGAAATTTAGACATTCTGAGTATTTTGTGTAACTGTCACTTGTTCAGAAAGGTGTTTCAAGGGGTACAGGCGATCACCCCAGTGTCCCACCTGGTTGCACGACAATCGTTTTTTATAGTAACAATGCAAACAATTACAAGCATTCTATGTGTTGCTCCCAGAATTTGGTATTAGCATTTAAGAGGAACAGCTCAAACCAGTGAACAATTCCAAATTCACTGAACTGGATGACCATGTCTATCGAAGGGTACAGGTTTGGGAATATGACTTGAAATGTCGACTTATGGCAAAAAATTAAGAACAATATTCAACTTTCATTGGACCATTTCTCATTTAAATATATATGTCAGCACCCAATAGTGGACCACCATTTCAGGGGATCTTACCAACTGAACCTTACATGAATGAAAGCAATTATACAAACATGAAACACCCAGTGACTTGAGTCAATGTAAAAAAAAAAAAAGGAAACTGAAGGTTAGACTATAGACTATACACTTCAAGCTTCATAGAAATTAACAAACTTTGAAATTTGATAATGAAACTATGCAAAATAGACTAAACTGAATAACTACCTAGTTTCATTCGAAAATGTTGGAAGGTACGGATAAGTCATGCCTACAAAGTTCATGGGGTGAATCAGGCAAACTTTAGCATTAGGCATAAATTATGCAAATTAGGACAGTATGTTGAATTACCTCTGTGACCGGAATCCATGATGAAATTGGAAATGGAAGGTAAAACGTACCCACCAGGTTTCATTAAAACCAACCAACTTCCTCCTGATTTTGCTAATTATGCAAATAGACACATTGAAGACTCCCTGGACCCTGAATCTCTGAAATAATTTCAGGACTGATTTAGACCATACGCACTGTCAAGTTTGAGGAAAATATTACACATTGAAAAATTCACATAAAATTATGCAATTAGACAGCTTACTTAGTATTTTTACGCTTTGGAAATCTAATCAGTCATCGACCTCACTTCACCCATGTGACGAACCAAGTCTCCATAGCACCTAAGGTTCATTCGTAATCTTGCGAACGAGCCAAAACAATGAAATTATAAAATAGGCAATTACCCTTCTTTATAATGCGTTTTTGTGCCCAAGAACTAGTCAGGTGGTGTCCACCCCCAACCCTAATACTAAATACAAAATTTGTCAAAATGGCCTCACCCGTTTCTGAGAAACATCCTGCTAAAAAGCAAGTTTGGCAGTTCAGGCCGAACACAAAACTGGCATATTGCATCCTGTAATGTGTTCTCATGTGTACTTGGATGTATTGAATTGGTACACGGTTGCAGGGATGAGCTTAGGAGTAGAGGTCCGATTCCAATTGCAGATGTCATCACATAATCATTGTTGTAACAAACATCTAATCCTACCGTAACCTTTCACCCCACTCATAATCCTGACCCCACCCCTAATTCCAATCTCAACAGCCTCCATCTTAGCCCAAGTTTGTCTCCCTGACTTCCAATTGGCGTGGCATTGCAAACAACTGTACACAAGTTTACACTGAAAACAGTGGGTACATGCCCACGGGGATAATTGCTACCCAGCCATACTGTTCATGCTCCATCCCATGCTACGTTGAACTGTCGCCGAGAGGGCAATCGTCAGCGGGCAACAATTTTCTGGGCCATAGTGAATGTTCTTCCAGGCAATTGATTTTGTGTGAATTAATGAGAAAATAAAAAAATGTAATTTCCAATGGCATCTATTAATCAACAAGGTAGCCAAGCAGTTAGGCCTAAGCTACTTAGGACTAATGCTATGATTTGGTACAGGGACCAAACCTAGCCTAGAGCAGAAAAAAGTGCATATCTGAAGACACCTGTCAAATAAAATGTCGATGTTTGTGAAAGGTTTGTGTTTCCACCCATTTATACATGCTGTTCAGTATCTGATGATTTTCAAAAGTTTCAGCGAATCTCGCAGATTGTAATGTTATGTAGCTAGGCTTACGTTGACTTGTGCGGTAGTAATGGAATACTTAGGCCTAGTCCTTAACAGGATTATTAGGCTTACCCGTTCAACGCTACGAAGTTTGAAACCCTTGGCTGCTCAACTTCGCTGCAATTGCTCCAAAATCGTGGGTTTCTCAAAAATCTATTGCTCCCGTCTTCCATGAAACTTCTGAATTATCTCTCTTAATATATTTAGCTATGTACAAACACATTCACTAGTAGAAGGAGTATTCCATGATTATTCCGTGGAAACAAGAAATATCAAGTTACTTCGAGTGAATGGTTCGCGAATGCTCGATGCCGGACGTGTTTGTATGTAAGTTGGTTTGCATGTAAGTATGGGTGCGTTCTTTCGAAGTGTTGTGATTTGATTGTGGTAATACAAGGGAGTGAATCCAAACTGTAAGTGCTTTCAAAGGTTTTTGTGACGCAATTAAAGAACAATCCCCCTCGGTTTTTGTCCGCTCTAACCTGGCTATACGAGGTCCGAAAGAACACGGCATTAACAGTACAGCCAGATTGCCGAGGTCAGATTCTCACTCGCAGCTAGTGCAGGGTCAGATTCCGAGTGAATTGGGGAGAAGAAATGATGAAAAGGATCATGGGAAATATGTCAACTTTCGATGGAAACAATCTTAAACTACCTCAAATAACATGACATGTAATTTTTGACCATGTGCAGAAGAGGAAGCACTATTTGTAGAAAACATTAGGAATGCAATTTGAAACAGTCCAATCCTCTTCCTAGCCAGAAAAGGCATTTTGTAGATTAAAAAAACTAACCCCTTAGTCAGTTTAATAACCTTTGACCTTGACCTACAAGGTCCAAAGTTGTTCCCAGGGGTCAATGAACATGTTTCCAAGTGCGGGGTCCACATTTCATCAAAGGATGACTGTTAAGGGGCCTATGATATTTTTTCACCAGATGTTACTGTTTTAACTCTAATGGCATGATATGGCATTCCATCGAAAATCTGTGTACTATCTGAAATGAGCGCTACCCAATGAACATTAGTGATGAATTTCAAGACAATCTAATGTTTTTTGTAGGAGAAGATAACATTTTGTAAGTGTGAACAAGATGGCCAATTGTGATGCTTTAATGACATCTGACCATGACCTTCACAAGGTCAGAAAGTCCGATGGTAAATGATCATCATGTTCAATTTTGGTCAACATCACTTGAAGATTGATTAATTGGCAGCCAAAAAGCCAAATTGTGGGGAACCCAAAGATCAACTGTGGACACACAGGAATAGTAGATAGAATGAATGGCAGACCACAAAAATAGCTCAACCAGCCATAGCTGGTTTGAGCTAACAATACAACATTCATTCACGCACTCCTGAATAAAAACGTTTCAGTGAGGTCGGAGAGTGGATTAAGAAAGTGCGGTTCCTACACTTGAGTGGCCAGATCTGTCAGACCCAGGAGGGCAAGCCATGGCGAAGAACGATGGCAATATGAAGTAGAAGAAGATCTAGGGGCAACCAAGAGGATCACACATGACCTTATAACTTTAATACGTACATGGACATGAAAAGTTAATAGTTGACTCACTTGTTCCGTTGGAGGAAGAGGAGCAGTTCCCCATAATATATTGCAACATTGGTGGAGCAAGAAAGCGAATGAAACAGTGGAAGACTGCCCAAAAGACAAAATGCAGGGAGAAATTTAATTTCATTCGTTACCAGATATCCAACCAGTTCGACCAAATTATGCATCTAAGAAGCAGCACACTTAATACGTCAATACTTCTAGTTCTACCAAAAACAATTTATTCTATTATAGACACACAATGCACAAATCTGAACCTGCATATTCCCCCTAACTAATTATATCCCCACATGTAAGTGTTCCCAGGTGGGATATTATGGTTTGGGCGTGTAGCCGCCGCCGCTGCTGCGGCCGCCCGCCCCGCCGCTGCCACCGCCTTCGGAAACTTCAGGGGTTAGCGCAAATAACTCTTTAAGCTTTATCCGATGATCTGAAACTTGGTTACCCTGTCTGAAAGTGTTCGAAAGTGGCATCATGCCCTGTCTGCTTCCCTCTTTTGTGGGTTTTACATGGAAAATACGGAGATTATCCGATTACACGGAGGTGGTAGGTGGGACAAAGTTGGTCCCGAAGAACCTGACGGTGATTTCGAGGTCACCGGAGGTCAAATTTGTGGTTTCTTGTTGTTTTGCTAACTTCATCGGATTTGAAAAAAAAATTGGTGGAGTGGACTGTTGTTAGTACCACAAAATGAAGGCATTTCAAGTTCACAGGAGGGCAAGTTTGCACACATATGCCAATTTCTAACTTGTCATATTCAAACAAAACTTGGGGAAAGTGGACTACAGTTGGTCCTGAACAACAGGTTTAGGGCATTGCGAAGTCACTGGAGGTCAAAATAATGTGCTTCCTCTAAACGTGATCCACAAAGGCTGTTTATGCGGGGGATAACACTCCGCAGTTTACCGCCTACACATGTCTAGTTGGAGGGGGAATTCGCTAAGATGGGCACCACACACCACAGTGTGCAAGGCCAAAGCAGATAGTCTTGCACGTGCTAACAAACATTAGGCTAGCACCTAGCCCATGAGAACAGATGGGCTTTCTGAGAAGAGAAAGTTACCCAAAATGTCGTCTTCGAGGGAACCCAAATCATTGTAGGCTAGCTGTCCGTGCACACTTATACAAATCACTGAGTCGAGGATGAGAAACGAGTGATTCCAAGTAGAATCCCAATGCCAGAACTTGGAGCAGATGCTGACATCTTGGTGGGTGGCGAAATTATAATGGGGCTGGTCAAGTGGGTTGCCAGAGGCACCTTCCTCTTTCCCCCAGCTTAGGACTAGGAAAATATTGACAAGGCATCTGGTGTTACAGGTAATGACGACTGCAGTGATTGATATCTATTTTCCACCATGGGTGTTCTACCATGTTGAATTAAGGTTGTCAACCCAATTTCTGGAGTGTGATTCTATTAAACGTTCAGAAAAGCATTGAGTTATTTTTGCGAACAATACACATTGTGCTTCTCTCAGGGCATGAGTTCTATTAGAATGAACAGAAATGAGAATCTATTTTCCACCATGGTACTTACCAATGTTTAATTAAGGTTGTTAATTCTTGGAGTGTGCTTCTATTAACGCTCAGAAATCATTGAGTATTTTTGCGAAAATACATATTGTGCTTCTCAGGCATCAGTTCTATTAGAATGAACAGAAATGAACAAATGCAACTAACACATGAAAATGAAACCAAATAGTCTATTTAATTAGCACTAAATGAAAGGTTTCTTTCCATTGGCAATAAATCTATTGAGTGCATACAACTTTCATGTAAGGTTGGTCCTTGTCAATTTTATTCTAAAGGATAATGAGTTCATTGACATTATTCTGATCATTCTTTAGAATACAGTTTTACTACAGTAACCACCCCTGGGGTACAATATTTCCCAGTCACGAAAAAATCACAAACTCAAATTTTTATTCATCAGTTATGATACTAATAATGGAAATTCTCCCTTTTATAGTGCTAATATCCAGAGGAACCCGATCTCAGAGGGTTCAGATGTACTGAGTGGATCAAAGGTACTGATAAGCCTTAGAAAAAAATATCCAATTAAGCTGATCCTAAAAATGTAAACGTTGGGTTGATGATTGGGAGTTGTGTAGTGAGCTCAATCCACAAGGTAGAAGGGGCAACAGAGACATTACAATTCAGTAGCTTTCTTCTTTTTTTTTTGTGTGACCCAAGGATGCCGAGAGGCCAATTGAGGCCCTGCACTACAAACTGTGAGCATGGTCCCCCATTACCAGGGCCCTACGTGCGAGTTGCTTATACAAAATAACTGCCCGGGCCTGTCGCACCTACTGTACCTGCACATTTTGGTGTTCCGTAAGAACAATTACGTCTTTTAACAGTAAACCAAAAACTATCTACACACTTTATCTGGGTATACATGCAGAGCAGAGGATCAAACTTTAGAATTGAGGCCCTGCAAGGGTGCAGGCCTGGATAGCATGTTACGCCAGCTTCACGGGTACAAAGAAAAAGCCAATGCCTCTCTGCTCAGCTGGTACCTCAATGTGGGGCTACTGTAGGGCTAAGCAAACAGCGAAAATCAAATTGCCCACCCGCGTTGGTCCCTGCTCTTATGATGGATGGGGGGAAGAAGGGGCAGCAAGAGGGCAACAGGTACAATTTTTGCAGAGTTTGCTAAGACCCTCCGAACAGAATTCAAGCCCTCATCTCCCAAGATGTTAAGCTTGCACTCTACCAACTGTGTTAAACGTCTAGACTTGATTGTTGCTTACCTGCCGTACAAACAGCAAAGACCATCTGCATGGAGTCGAAGAAGAAGAACATGACTAGTAATGATACGGAAGCACCTATAGGAAGAAACATCGCTTGAGTTGTATCGATCGTGTGCTGACCTGGAGAGAGACCAAATGAAAAATTGAGAATAAGAGAATAGGTACAAATAGTTTAGAAATCACTTTACTCAGTAACATTGGTGATCATGTTTTTAAAGAACAATGGTCAATACAAGCTACTGTAATCATAACAGTCGAATAAGCCATAAAGTTCAGGTAGCACAATGATATGGTGTCGAAGGTGAAGGTCAACCAGAGGGCCACATTGCAGACAGACCATGCAGGTAGTGTACACCCCCCTTCACCCCCCCTTCCCCCCCCCCTCCCTCCCACAAGTACTTATTACTTAGTACAATACTTATCCTTATTGGAGGCTTCACAAGTTGTCCCAATGAAGACTCCTTCATTGCAATTTGATACTGACTACAGTAAATTGTATGTATGTGAATGTGATATGGGTTCCAATACAGCATGGTACAATTTTCATTGTGATATCATTGAACAGCAATGTCCACTGTTTGCCAGGTGTAGCAACACGATATTGCCTCTCGAATTATCGGCCACAATGATGAGGCTATTACAAAGAGAATATCGCATTTTTTTAACATTGACCGTTGTGAGCACCACACCTGAAACAGCGAACTCAGAGAGTTTCTTGTCTTCCATCACCCACATATATATCTGCGCAAACCAGCACAATCTCTCAAAAAATTGCCTCTCTCAGTCACGGGTTTTCTAAACCTCTTCAGTTGGATTGAATTATCTGGTATTTTGAAAGGAGCCAATTAGGGATTAGTCCTCCACCTAAATATATCAAATTCAAGGCACAACAGGTAATAACATCTGAAACTTCATCCCAATAAACCCCCTAATAAACCCCCTCACCAATAAACGGCCCCTCACTTCGTTCGGCTCATGCAATGCCCAGGATAGCAAAAAAATGTATTGGTTTTTTTGTTTTGTATGGTTTCCAGCTAAAAAAAACAGCTTCCGTTGGTAACTGACAGACTACTCCACGATAAAGTTGTGCAAAAATTTGGTGGCGATGCTGGCGTATAGCATAAATCATATACATAGGAGCTGTAACATTTTCCTGTTGAGGGAGATAGGATCGTAGTGACACGTGTCATATTTACTCAAATTTGGAACAAGGCGATCGCCCCCAGAGTTCTCGCCTGGTTGCGCGTCCAGTGTTTCCATCTAAGAGTCACATGCAAACAGTTACAAGGAATTTAAGTGTTGCTTGAAGATTTTGGTATAGGCATTTAACACCCTATTAATCAGTGATCAATTTCAAATGTAAGGACTGATAATGGACAATGTCTACTGAAGAGTGTAGAAGTATAGTTTTGTGGAAATGTGACTAAGATCGCCTGAATTATGGCAAATGAGACACAATATTCACTTCCTATTGACGCATTGCTATTTCACATATCTCAGGACCAACTTAATACATGGGGAATTCAACAAACTTGAAACATTGAATGAATTGAACAATTTATAACATGCATAACCCCCAGTGACTTGAGCCAATGTTATGTTAACATTTTGGGGGAATAAATAAGGTAGACCATACAATAAGCTTCGGGAAAATCAAACCAACTTGAAATTTGGGAAACACCATTGCGAAATAGACACACTGAATGGACCTCCCAGGTTCTCCACCCGATGTGATAATACATTTATATAGTGATAATCACAAGAGTGCTCTCTATTCACAGAAATGAAGTGGTGATGGGAATGAAAAAAATCTGATGAACCTGTGACATTCGCATACATTATGCAAATTAGACGCCCCAATTAGCATATTTGACGCTGAAAATCTAATCATTCCATCGACGTCATATCATGCCACTATGTGCCAAACCAAGTTCACCATAGCACCTACGGTTCATTATGTATAATCGTGCTAACGAGCTCTGAACAATAGATACCTAAATAGGCTAATTACCTTACTTAACTAGACACGGCCTGGCGGTAGGACCGCGCCAACTTGTATTATCCCACTGTGCAATAACCAGTTTCTATTTTTTGGCACGATAACTCCTTAAATAAGCCTATTATTCAAGACTCAACCTTCAAACACATGACCCCCCGACAGGGGTCAAATTGAGGCAGAGGTCACACACATGCAGGTCAACAATTATATCACAAGGTAACCTTCAGCCTTCGAAGAGATTCAATTCTCCGATACGGCCAGAAAGAAGAAAAAGTTTGACCCCCTAAGTGACTTGAATGACCTTTAATGACATGGTCAATGTGTATGAAAATTGTAACTCTCCACTTGATAATACACTCCTAGGAGCATTTTGCTTCTGATGAACACACCCCGTGTGCATTGCCAAAAAGTCTTAAAATCAGTTTTTGACCCCTAGTGACTTTGAATGACCTTCCCCAATGACTGGCGGTTTTTATATAAAAATTGTTACGCTCCAGTGATGCATCCACTCCCTAGGAACATTTTGCAATCCGATGAACACGCCTAATGTGATCGCGAAAAAGCTAATAAATTAAACTTGACCCCTTGTAAACTACCCCAAAAGTAAGTGTCCGATGAAGCGGGAGTTGGTCCCTCCTAGCACAAAAGGGTCTTATCATCACATATTCAAAAATAAACAGTTTCTATTTTTTTTGCCCGTAACCCTTAAATAAGCACATTTATCAAAGACTAAACTTTAACCACATGACCACCCGAACAGAGGTCAAATTGAGGTCAGAGGTCACACAAATGCAAGTCAAACAAGATATCACAATGGTGAACCTTCCAGCCTTTCACAGATATTCAATTCTCGATTATCGCCAGAAAACAGTTTTTGACCCCTTAGTGACCTTGGAGGACCTTAATTACATGGCAGTTTTTATGAATTGTAACTCTCCATGTGCATAACATCCACTCCTAGGAGCATTTTGCTTCGGATGAACACACCCAGTGATATTGCCAAAAAGTACTAAAATGCAGTTTTGACCCCTACTGACCCTTGATGACCTCCAATGACATGGAGGATTTTATAAAAAAATTGACTC
This sequence comes from Sclerodactyla briareus, assembly GCA_026419785.1. Taxonomy (NCBI): domain Eukaryota; kingdom Metazoa; phylum Echinodermata; class Holothuroidea; order Dendrochirotida; family Sclerodactylidae; genus Sclerodactyla; species Sclerodactyla briareus. The sequence continues at coordinate 121,175 of JAODTK010005254.1, read as the reverse complement.
TCCATGTGATTTGGCATTCCACTCTAGAAGCATATTGCATTCCAATGAACACGCCTTAATGTTATTGCGAAAGCTATTAAATGAAACTTTGACCCCTTGTAAATTACCAAAGTATAAGTGTCGATCGAAGCGGGAGATGGTCCCCTCCATAAAGCCACAAAGGTCTATCACATATCCAAAATAACCAGTTTTATTTTTTGCCATAACTCTTAATAGACATTTATCAAGACTCAACCTTTAAACACAGGGACCACCCGACCAGAGGTCAAATTGAGGGGTCAGAGGTCACACAAATGCAAGTCAAACAAGATATCACAATGGTGAACCTTCCATCCTTCCACAGTATTCAAGTCTCCGATTATGCCAGAAAAACAGTTTTTGACCCTTTAGTCTTAGCTGACTTGGATGACCTTCAATTACATGACAGCTTTTATGAAAATTGTTAACTCTTCCATGTGATACATCCAACTTCCAGGAGCATTTTGTATTCTGCTGAACACGCCCATTTGCTATGCCGGAAAGTACCAAAATTCGTTTTTTGACCTCAAATTGACCTTAATGACCTCGGAGACATGAACATTTTATAAAAAATGTAAACCTAGATGGGTTACACCTGTCATGAAATAAACCAATCAGGAAAGGTCACTGGAAGGTTGTTGCAGGCACAACCTACTATTTGGCAGTTAGATGCCAGAAGTGACCTTGAATGACCTTTGATGACATGAGGTTTTTATGGAAAAAATTTCTCCACAATGACGTATAAATCCTTGTCCTGAAATTACCACTCCATATGCAGAATGTCAGTGTAAGTTGTACTCCAAAAATATTATTTTTCCTCATAAGTGACCTTGACATGACTTTGAGGACATGTCAGTTTTATGAAAAATTGTTACTCGAGATGAGATGCACGCAGTCCTACAAGCTATAATGTCTCCCAAAGTATATCTGCCGAGTGCTTGCTATTGCCAAAAGGTATCAAAATCAACCTTCAGCCCCTTGTAACTTGAGAACCGATGTGCGCGATTGAAGCAGGAGTTGTTTAGTCTATTCAGCACACAGCGCTCTGCCAGATATCCAAATTTTCACAGAAAATTGACAGTTGTAATTTTCTTTCGCCCTGTAACTCGAAAAAAAGCACATTCATTCAACATTTGACCTTTGACCTTTTGGACCTCATATTCAGGGTAGTTTGACCTGCTGATTCTAAAAAATCACCATGACAATCACTACGAACATTCTAAATGCACTTAATTGCCAATAACTTGTGACCTTCTGATATCTTAAAACACACGAAGGTCAAATGGGTTCCAAATTTGGTTCATTTCGATCGGAAGGTCCTTTTGAGATCCGAAATGGCACGAAAAGTTGATTCGGCCCAAAAAAAAACATGTAAAAGGTCAATTGAGGTAAAAGGTCACACAGATGGAGGTCAGAGTGATCACCATGGTGCACCTCCCAAGCTCGGCAGACATTTGGTTCCCAAGTTATGGCCAAAAAACCAGTTTTTGACCCCGAATTGACCTTTGATGACCCTATTTTAACGCTGAAAATCTAAATCAGTTCATCTACCTCATATCCCGCATCTATGTGCCAAACCAAGTCACCATAGCACCTACGGTTCATCCGTAATCGTGCTAACGAGCCTAAACAATAAATTATATAAAATAGGCAAATTACTTTAATTAGTGGACTTGGTTGCCCCCAAAAATTAATCAGATCGTGTCACCCAACCCCAATGCTACCCTGAAAATTTCGTCGCAATTGCACTTGCCGTTCGACAGATATCCTGCTCACGAGGAAGTGTGACACACACACACACACACCACACACACACACACACACCACACACACACACACACACACACGCCATAGTGACCACGTAAAGTCTCCGCCAGAATTTCATTCTGGCGAGACAAAAATGAAGAAGTTCATAAGTTAACTATGAGTTATGACCGCCACTTGTGGCAGTTTTGAAAAACATATTTTCCTACCCCTATAAAGGTAAGTCTGTTTCTTCAGCGGTTTAGGAAAAAGCGAAAGATGTTCTGATTACAGAGTACAGGTATAATCTATGGAATGGAGTTGTAGTGTATTGTAGTATGAAATATGGGGCAACCACAGGAACACCCATAGGTTACTGCATTAAGCCCCAGTCACACTATGATGATAAACTGGAGTGGTCACCCTTTAGTGATAAAAGCATCAGACCGCGGCTTATCGTCAAGTTTTAATCGGATATTTATCTCTCACCGCTGATCTGCATTTTATCTTCATGACAGGCGCTATTGGGTTGGTGTGTGAGTGATAAATTTGTAGTTAACCGTGACCGCTGTCTCTACAGGGGGAACCATATAGTTCAAGGACAAACATCACATTGCAGAGTTCATACACCCTAGAGGAGAACGTTTAAGTGAACGCTTCTACTGAAGCTCAGAGTGTTTGGCTGGCGAAGGTTACTGATACCATTCCACCACTCTTCTGCTCAAAAAAGATGAGAAATCATTGAGAAGAGGGCTTTAGACAGTGCCTCAAAACCCCCACATTCCTTTTCTCTAGAATGATAAGATGTTTTGGACGAAAGCATTAGGACCCACTCAATAAATGCACCTTCCATCCACAGTGACTATGAGAAAATCTCCCCTCCTGCATTTTATCCACAGTTAGGATTCCTAAAAATCATGGGTGTCAATTTGACAATGCTCCCATTTAATTAAAATACTGTTTAATTCTGAATTTGTAGGTACTCTCACCCCCCCCCCCCCCACATACACATTTCAGAAGGTGGTGATACTCATGAAAGGAATTCTTGTTTTCGAGTCATTCGCTGTCTGGTTGGGAGGCGCTACCGGTATCACACCCATGGGTTGAGGTGTTGTTATTAAAACCATGCCTTCTATGTTAGAGCATTTTGAGGAAGCATGTTGTACTATTCACGTCTTGTTGGAGGTGTAAAATGCATACACGGAGGACAATGGAACACAGTACAAAGGAGAATGACCTGCCTCAGACAGACAAATGCCAGACTTCCTCAATGCAAATATTGGAAACATCCAGAGAAATTTGATAAGACCAATGGCTCACAGATGGTTTCCTATCCTAGGAAACTAAACAATGCACTGCATGTATGGCACCTTTATTGAATGAGGAAGTGGATCAAACCTTATAATAACGAAACAAGATAAGGAGTGTACTCATGGACTAGTCGGGTCAGGAGAATCTTTCTCAAAGATACGGGGTACGGAATCAGCGTAAATATGGGAAGCATATGAGGAAAAAAGCACGGTGTCACACTGGGAGTGGGACGATAATGTTTAAAATTCACTCACCACAAAGCCAAAGCGCCTGTCACACACACAAAACGAATATGATAAAAATGTGAATCCCTTTGTGAGGAATTATCCATCTGATAAACTTGAACAACAAAACTTTTGACCAATCAGGAGAATTCTCACTTTGCTGTCAACAAACTCATTCAGCAGCACCAATCTTGAGAGGCATGATTGGCATTGGTAGTCCAGGTATGCCACTGGATCAATGGATAAGGGAGTAGCGATGGAAGTAGCTAGGATATACAGTACAGACCCATCGAGGTTGAGGGAAAATTTTTTAGGTCAAGGCTGTACCATGAGTTCATCCAAATCATCGAAAGCACCGGCTCAACCTGGCCGAAGGAAAAGTGCTGAATTCGATGATAGTGTATCAGATTCGATGCGAAAATCGTTGGTGGTTAAGCTGACCAAAAAGTTGAATAGCGTGAGCATAAAATGCAAACAAAAGGAGCAGGATCGATCTGTCCCGGCCAGCGGGTCAGCCGCGTAGAACCAGGCTCACCTAGGAACCCTGGCCTGTGTATTGCCTAGGGGTTCCTGACTGTCATTTAATCGAGATCCTAGACTAACAACAACATTATATGAAGTCTCCTGCCTAAGAGTACCAGGGAAGCCACTTCATCTGAAGTCGAAATTGAAACAATGTGCAGCTCTGTCTGTTCAACTGCAGCATATAGGCCTATGAACTATAAAAATCATAACGTCTTTCCTTTTTACAAATGTTATGATATCGGCAGTTCTCTGAGAAAAGATTCTTCAGATGAATGATGAAGACAGGGCGGCGATCTGTGTCAAATATTGGGGGGGACATATGAGGCTGGCACCATCTAAGCGGAGCGCCACCATTGGTTGAGGCGCCGCAGAGCTAAAAAGAGAATTTTTCGTTTACAGAGCCCCAGATTGCAGGAAACGGCCTTCGGGCAACGTATGGCAGTAAGTAACATCCCTAGAATTGGCCGTAAATTCTCGATTTTTCATTTTCATCCCGTACAATTCGGGCCATGCACCATTTGTTGACGCGTAGGGTAGGCTACAAGGAAAATTTTCGTTTTCCAGACGAACCCCCCCCCCCCCCCCCCCCAGATTGCAGAAAACGGCACTCCCCGATCCGTGTGGCAGGAAGCAACGTCTCTAAGATTGTCAATAATTTTCAGGAATTCATATCTCAAGGAACCTTCTTGAAGGACCTGTTTGAGGTTTATTCCTCACAATTCGAGCCACCATCAAGTAGACGGCAGGGTACAAGGAAATTTTTAGCCTTACAAACCCCCGCCCCCCTCCCAGATTGCGACGGAAAAAGGGGACTCACGCGTTCTTATGACAGTAAGCAACATCCTGAAATTGACAGTAAATTCCCGAAATTTATATCTCAAGAAACGCTCTTGAACGAACTAGTCTATGGTTCATTCATTACAATTTGCGCCACCAACAGTTGATGCGTAGCGTACACGAAAATTGTATTACAGACCCCCCCCTTCCCCCGAACCCAGATTGCAGAGAGCAGCACTTCCCGGGGCTTATGGCAGTACGCAGGCATCACTGAAATTGACAATAAATTCGGAAACGAAAAGGAGCCGATGTAATTCTTACATTTTCTCATATCGTTGGCCTCCATTGCTACCATAGCCTATTTTAGAAGTCTTCCATCGAGGACCCTTCCAATTGGGTTGGAGGTTGCCCGCTTCTTAACAATTGCGAAATTCACTGTCGGAAAATGTATGCCACTTGTTCGGGCAGGGAATAAAGGGAATGAGCCAGTCAGCAGTAAATTTGGTCATGTTTCAGATTTGTTCCCGTTCAAATTTTTCGCCCAAAATGTTCATGTCTCAGAATTGTTTCGCCCCCATGCGCCTTTATCAGTTTATAGTGCCATACGTCAATCACGTGAACCTCCATATAGATGTGCACCATCCCCTGCCCTGTTGTTTTTCGTTGCATATAGGTTTCATCTTCTATTAAGAACAGCACGTCAGGCTGGCAAAGCCATGCAGTCGAACAGTGAACAATGAGGATCAGAAGTAGACTAAACTCTAGCTATTGGTTATGTGCAGTGATAAGAAAATGGCAGCTGGTTTCCAGCACTGTTGTAGTGGGAAGGGGGTGCAACATGAATCAGGTCCCAAACCAAATTCTCCTTGTGGCCTACCCATATAGGTTCACCCCACTTGAAGATGACACATGGAGAAAAAGTCATATTTGAATTAGAATCTGGCAAAGTTATTGTTTACATGCAGGCCTACTGTATTATACATGTAACGGGAAAAGAAGAAGTTAGCGCGCGCAGCGCACATTTTTTTGCATTACGGCCTTCTCAACATAACATTTACGCAATAGGATAAGAATATCAGTTAAACCCTTGTTTATGGCAGTAATGTACATATGATTATAGGATTTTTTTTCCCCAGTTTGAAACATATTGGGGGGGAGCTGTTGATATTATGTCCCCCCCACCAAAAAATATTGGGGTGGGACATGTCCCCCCGTGCTAAGCCACCCATGGATGATGAAGTGCCAACACAACTTTTCACTCATTCCTTACAAATAGACATCAGTATAAATCAAGCTACAGTTCAATTGTCTCTGTCAAGCATCAAAATCAAATAACATTCAGTAGAATAGTAGCTGTTCAGCCTCCATCCCCTGGTTTTAAAATCCTCCAAGCAGAAAGCCGCTGATGCTACTATGAAAATCGATATCAACTAGGCAGCCAGCCCCCGCTTGTAATTGGTCTGCCTGCAGGCATCGCCTAATGTTTATCAGAGAGGTTTCAAATCTGTGAACCAAGACAGTCACTAAATGTACGTCGCAAGATAATTTAAAAGATTCAATTGAGAATTGTGGACTTACTGAAGGGGGCAGCTCACTTCTCAAATGGGATAGTCAGGGGAACAAAGGGATAGAGACCTCAGAAATATTAATGCTTATTAGCGATTAGAAATTGGCCACCAAAACAAAACTTGCACTCTACTCTTTTATGATGAAACTAGAATTAAAATAGAAATAGTATGATGCATCATACACAGGATCAAATAGTACGGTGGACCCTACCTTCCCTTGTGTATATAATTCCAACGGTGAATTGCTTAGCAATGTTGCTTCATTCTGGTGGATATATTAGACGACAGGCCATTTCACGTTATGTATTTAGACAGGTAGAACACTTCTATGAATAATCCCCGATAGTGTAACTGACAAATGTTACAAAATCTGTGGATGTGAAGAGGATTTCAATTATTTCTATTAAATTTTGGCTTGGGTAATGTGGCTATGATGCACTCTAAATAACACAGCGTGTATAACCTCCATGGCTCCCTCTTGAGCTGTGTGGTTGAAGTTCCATTCAAGCCATCGAAATATTCAAGAAAATGAGCATCAATGAAATAGAAAATTAAGGCCATCAATCAATGACTCGACTACAAGAAGAACTTCAGTCAAAAACACAGAAAATGTCGGGCGGGCTAAACCGCCAAAACGTAATATACCCCGAATCTACTTATTTCCAGAAATTTGGGAACATGAAAAACCGGACAAATTCGGGAAGGAAAGAAGAATTTAAGACTTGTGAAGCGACAACGTGTATGGTAAATGGGTTCTCATCCATAATGCACTTGTAATTGTATGAACCACCCCTACAGCCCCGGACAAGGTGAGTGCCCAAATAAGACAATATTCAAAGGATTCGACCTTTAAACCACATGGCCACCCGACAGAGGGCAAATTCAGGTCGAGGTCACACACAGGTAGGTCAAACCCCAATTATACCAAAAAACAGTTTTTGACCCTAAGTGACCTTGAATGGACCTTTATTGATATGGCAGTTTTTATGAAAATTGTTACTCTCCATGTGATACATACACTCTAGGAGCATTTTGCTTCTGATGAACACCACCCATGCTATTTCCGAAAAGTACTAAAAATCGTTTTTGACCCTAAGTGACCTTTAATGACCTCCAATGACAAGGCGGGGTTTTATTGAAAATTTACATCAAGTGATGCATCCACTCTAGAAGCATATGCATTCAATGAACATGTCCAATGTTATGCGAAAAAGTTATAAAATGAAATTTGACCCCTTGTAAATACTAAAGTAAGTTTCCGATCGAAGCGGGAGTGTTTCTCTCCATAAAGCACACCAAAGCTCAATCACAGATCCAAAAATAACCAGTTTTCTATTTTTTTGCCCATAATTCCTAAAAAAACATTATTCAAGATTCGGATTCACTCACATGACAACCCGACAGAGGTCAATTTCAGGTCAAAGGTCACACACTGCAGGTAAACCATTATATCACAATGGGTGAACCATCCGCCTTGGCAGATATTCAATTCTCCGATTATAGCGAAAAACCAGTTTTTGACCGCTAAGTGACCCCGAATGACCTTATGATTGGACAGTTTTTATGAGAAATTTTACGATCATGTGATACATCCACTCCTAGGAGCATTTGCATTCTGATGGACACAAACCCCAGTGCTATTGCCGAAAAAAAATACGACAACAAGTGTTTGACCCCTAAGTGACCTTAATGACCTTCAATGACATGGCGGACTTTATAAAAATTGTTACACCCAGGTGAGGCCATCCACTCCTAGAGCATATTGCCAGTCCAATGAAAACAAGTCCAATGTATTGCGAAGGAAAAGTTATAAAAGTGCACTTTGACCACTTGTAAAACTACCAAAGGAAGTGTCCCAATCGAGGAACTGGGAGTGTTTCCCTCCATAGAGCACACAAAGCTCTATCACATATCAAAAATAACCAGTTTCTACTTTTTTTGTCCCGTAACTCCTTAATAAGCAACATTTATTCAAGAATTCGACCTTTAACCACTTGCCAACCCGACAGAGGTCAAATCAGGTCAGAGGTCTACACACATGGAGGTCAACACTTATATCACAAGGTGAACCATCAGCCTTCGCAGATATTCATTCTCCGATTATAGCCATAAACCAGTTTTTGACCCTTAAGTGACACCGAGGACTTCAATGATATGACAGTTTTTATGAGAATTGTTACTCTCCAGGTGATACATCCACTCTAGAGCATTTTGCATTCTGATGAACACACCCAGTGCTATTGCCGAAAAGTACAAAAATCAGTTTTTGGGCCCCCTCTTAAGTGACCTTTAATGGACCTTCAATGACACCGTGGCGGTTGTTTATGAAAATTGTTACACTCCAGTTGATGCATCACTCCTAGAAGCATATGCATCCAATGAACACGGCAAATGTTATTGCGAAAAAGGTATAAAATTGACTTGACCCCTTGTAACTACCAAAGTAAAGTGTCTGATAGAAGGCGGCAGGGGGAGTTGTGGTCTCTCCATAAAGACACACAAGCCAATCACATATACCAAAAAAACCAGTTTCTTTTTTTTTGCCGTTAACTCCTTAATAAGCAATTATTCAGATTCGACCTTCACTCACATGACAACCCGACAGAGGTCAAATTCAGGTAAGAGTCACACACATGCAGGTCAACAATTATATCACAATGGTGAACATCCAGCCTTTGCAGATATTAATCTCCGATTATAGCCGAAAAAACAGTTTGTGACCCCTAAGTGACCCCGAATGACCTTTTCATGATATGGACAGTTTTTATTGAGGAATTGTTACTTCCAGTGTGATACATCCATCCTAAGAGCAATGTGCATTCTGATGAACACACCCATGCTATTGCCGACAACAAAAGTACTTACCTAAAATCAGTTTGTGACCCTAAGGGACCTCTTCCGACCTCAATGACATGGCGGTTTGTTTTTTTTGGGTTTTTATGAAAATTGTTACACTCCTGTGATGCATCCACTCCGAGAAGAATTGCATTCCAATGAAAAGTCCAATGTCTATTGCGAAAAAGGTATAAAATTGACTTTGACCCCTTGTAACTACAAACGTGATTTAGTGTCCAATCGAAGCGGGAACGAGTTTTTCCTCCATGAGCACACAAAGCTCTATCACAATCCAAAAAAATAACCAGTTTCTACTTTTTTGCCCGTAACTCCTTAAAGAAGCAACCATTTATTCAAGATTCGACCTTAACCCACATGACCACCCGAACAGAGGTTCAAAATTCAGGTCAGAGGTCACACACATGGAGAGTCAACAATTATATCACACTGGTGAACCAGCCAGCCTTCGAAGATATTTCAATCCCGATTATAGCCAAAAAACAGGGTTTGACCTTAAGGGCCCACCCGAAGACTTCAATGATATGACAGTTTTTATGAGATTGTTACTCTCCATGTGTACATGCACTACTAGGAGCATTTGCTTCTGTGAACACACCCAGTGTTGCTAATTGCCGAAAAAGTACTAAAATCAGTTTTGGCCCCTAAGTGACCTTAATGACCTTCAATTGACCTGGCGGTTTTTATGTAAAATGTTACACTCCATGTTATGCATCACTCCTAGTCGCATATTGCATTCCAATGAACATGTTCAATGTTATTGCGAAAAAAATACAAAATCATCATTGGACTGATCGGAAAAATAATATGCAAAGTTAGTCCCACCAAAGTTACCCTCAGTGATATTGATGCTATTGAATAAATTCATCAGGGCTGGTATAGTAGGTCCTATCACAAGTTTCGTCAAAATTCCCTAAAAGTTGAGAAAATTAATTGGCATTAATTATTCTAATATGCTAACGAATATGTAAATTAACCACACATAATGACCTTCAGTGAATTCAATGCAATTGAATAAAATTTATCGGGACTGTTTAGAAGGTCCTACTCACCAAGTTTCGTGAGAATCCAACGAAGTATAATTGCTTATTGCTAATTGGGCCAACGATGATGCAAATTGGTTATGCAAGATGACCCCAGTGACCTCGGCACATTAGGAAAAATTCATAGGCACTGAATAGTTGGCCCTCCTAGTACACCCAAGTTTCATGAAATCCAATGAAGGTGGAAATATCACACATCTGCTATAATGAGGCTACTGGCCAAAAAAAATGCAAATTTGACCTTGATGACCTTGAAATTGTAACCATGTGTTTTTCGGACTCCACACATACCCCCACAACCACCACTTAGTATGGTAAATCGCACGAACTTGAAATTTCGCGAAAAACCTGCAAAAATAGAGGGCAAAAACTATACGAATAGCCCATTTCAACATCCGAGATTTTACTCATCATACGGACATGGTACCAAGTTTGGCAATCGGATAAAGTGTTAAGAAATGAGAGCGTAACGCTAAAGTTTACGGCGGCGGCGCGGCGGCGGGAGCCGGCTGGGCGGCGGGACACGCCAAAACCATAATATCCCCGAACACTTACAGTGTTGCGGGGATGGGGGATATAATTACCGCACTCAAATCATTTTTATTTGGAGAAAATGGTGAAACAGTCCGCCAATTTTAAAAAGCGGCCAGCCGTGACAAATATATCATTTGCCACAAGGATCTTTTCCACGAAATAATGATATTTTACCCGAACCTGATTTTTTGTTAATTTTTTAGCTTTTAGATCAGTCAATACCATAGATTAATACAGTATGGGACAAGTAGTTCGTGACTCAAAGGAGGACATGAAGTAAGGCTGAATGGGACGTTATTAAAGCCAAACCAGCAGAACCATAAATATGTTAGGATAGCCACTTATCAGTGTGAGCATGAATGACATCTTCAATATTAATTTGCCCACTGTACAGCCATAACATTCCCCACTCGACTTTATCCATGGAAAAACCCACCAAAGGCTATAGGAGGGCTTAATCTGCTGTCAAAGACCATTAAATAAATACTGACAACTCCATGTTGTCCTCTATTTCAAATTCACCACAGGAGAGATGAATCTGGAATGGCCCCACTAATGGACATTTCAACATTTCCCAAGGAAATTAGAACAACAGCTCAACAATGCCTTTAAGAGGATGTTCACTCAGGGTTTCACAGGCCTCATTAATAAATTTTTAGGGATGTGTTTGATCCTGCCAAACCATGATTGCTTTTTATTTCTTCTGCATGGTAAATGGAGAATCAACCAACCACTGAAGCAGAATCCAGACACCAGATAGAGAACAATCTGTACAGCAAGCTGGCCGAAATGTAACTTAGGGGTTGGTTCGAATGGGATGGAAAGTGGAGATTTCCTTTTTCCGCCAGATTGAGGGCTAGGAATATTGTTGTTACAGGTAATGATGAGCCCAGAGAATTCAACCATATATTGTTCTATGCCAAATCATTACTTCTTAATGTAATATCTGTCCAGAATTTTATTTAAAACCTACTTGCCTACTACACAGTACTATGCCCATTCCCTCCCCCAGCATGGCCTTGTTCCAATTGATTGATCTGACCGAACTAAATGTGCCACCCAAGATCACAGGATTGTCTACTCCCCGCCTAGAAAATGACTGGAGGATAACTGAAGGATATATACATCTAGGATACATCAGAGCTTTTGCCGTCATTCGATACCTCATCTACTGGGAGAGAGAACCTCAGTCAAAATTACAGCATTCAAATCATCTCTATTTTTGGAAGAAAATGGTGATCAGTCTGCCAATATTAGAACAAGAGTGTCAGGGCACAGTAGCACACCCTGCCAATATATCAGTACTGATAGTATGCTATTACCAGTAAACGTGCGTTTTTATAGTCATTCCAATGTGCATTTTGTATTGACAGTGTCATACTCTCTTGAATCATAATAGTTAAAAAAAAAAAATTCTAATAGACGAACTGTTCTTTGGTCCCACACCTTTGTTATATTTTTGTAAGAAGAAAAATTGTTTCGCAATAACCTCGTGAATAATGGACATATCCATTGCAGAAGGGCACCGTCGGGCCCCAAAACGACCCCTAGATGACCTTTGACCTCAAATTCTTGAACTTTTGGTCACTGATAATACTGATCAAGTTTCATGAACAACCGATTTGAACTGGAGGAGGAGAAGCATTTTGAGCATGTCTTCGCAAAATTGCTGGAAAGTGAACCCTAGATGACCTTGGACCTAACTCGAACATCCCAGATGCCCCTTCACTCATTGATCAAGTTTCATCATGATCGACCACACACTGCAGGAAGAGTAGCAATTAGATGGATTGATGGATGGACGGACGGACAGACAGATGGATAGATAGGCAGACATGCCGATCACACTAGCTACCCAGTCATAGGGCTTGGGTGCGCTAAAAAACTGGCCTGCCGCAACAAATTATATATTTCACCACAGGGACCTACATGTATTCCATGTATTCCATGAATTTAAGAATTTTTACCTAATTCTATCGTTTCAACAAAGATTTCTTTCAATGTAGTTTTTATACAGTCAATACGATATATTACTTACATATGGGTTCAATCTTCTTGGCTGAAAGGAGAACCTTTAATAAAGGCTGAATGGAACTCAAAAGGCATACATTGTGCATTATGTGGCAATTTCAAATCTGCAATGATACCGTATTTTCTTCTGATTACCACCCACCCCTCTCCCTAATACCTCTCTAACTTCTTCCAAGGTTGAAACATCCACCAACTTTTTCATCCAAGGTGTGGAAGCAGTGATGTGAACTGTTACTATAACATTACCAGTTGTCCTGATTCAGCTTGGTTCAACAGCGCTAAGTCAGCAATATCCCTTGCAAAATCCTGATGCAGGGGAACAAAATTACTGTCAACGGTGAAATTCAGGTAATACAGCTTGTTTATTTAGCCAAAAGTTCATGCTGAACTCAGGTATGTGAATATGGCCTAAGGTTAACATTAGGCCTAATGAAGCTGCTTATCAACACTGGGCTTAATGCATCGTGTCTCGCAACCCTTTTGATTTTTTTTTCGTGAGGAATCAGTACATCACTCATACATGTTGGTGTGTGTCCTATAATTCTATAATGGCTTGAATGTATGGGGTGTGTAACAACTGAATTTTCACATCCCTATCCATATGCCTGCCATTCCAGGGTCGCTTATTATAACCCTACATGCAGCTGATGATTTGAAACTGCTCAATCTGGCCACACAAATATGCAAACAAAAACAGATGACCCTCTTTAGACGGAGACATAAAAAACACTTCATAGAGCATGAGAATTTATGGTTTCATCATAAAAGTTTGCATACACCAGTCAATGACAGAATTGGGATTTTAGGAAATTTGTTGTCTGCTGGTTCAAATTTACTAATATAGACAAGCCCGAAAAGCCTTGTTACCTGGTGGGGTTCCAAAATCTCCTGTGGTAGTTTGCACATCCATTGCAAAAACACGATAACCTTTAGGTGGAGACAGATTTCTCTGATAATGAGAATCGGGCCTAGTAGGTTACTGAATTATGAATAGGTATAAATAGATATGTAATTGGAAACATTATACGTCGAGGTGATGCGCTTAAAATCCTTCAAACTACCTGTATGTACGACCCCCCACATATCAATTTCGATCACCTGACCAACTAGTTATTGGCCACACAGAGGTAGAACACCAAAGATGAGTGTCCTGATACTAAACCTCACAACAATACTGGTATAGATAGAAGCCACTGTGTTATTGTGTTCACTGAACCAAAACTCATAACACACAACAGCACACACAAAAATCATACCAGTTGAATTGATCGAAATGATCAGTCCAGGTCAATCTCTTCATGGCAGTGGTTTGCATAAGTGTTTTTTGGAGGCTTCTTATTAATCAAAGCAGCCATGAAATTACAAACCAGTCATATTTATAGAAAGTGTCATTCCCATTATCAAAAGAATATTATGTTCATGCTCACTATGCAGTTTTAGCTAAAAGTGCGTGAGATATTTGTTAAATTGTCAAGGTCAGTGGGAAGTATGAACTCACATTTCAAGTTTGAGAGGATTTGCTCTGAAACTTTAGAGGGGAGGATTATTTAATTAAACCCGAAAATCTGAAAGATAATATAATAGTGGATGATAAATGAATGATATCATGCTTGCATGAACCCTGTAGATATTCTTTGTGTCTCTTGAAATTTACAGGTTAATTCCACTTTAAAAATCTTTATTTAGTCTGTGACGAGGAGATTGCTGTAGTAGGTCAGTGAGTGTTAATAGCAAAATCTGTAAGGCTAGTAATCCATAGGACGGATGTTGTGTGCAGACATGAAGACACCATAAATGAGATCCATGCCAGCATGGACCATACTGGAATGAATCGCCTTAAAATCTGACATGAAACTGCCTCAACTAACTGCTATTGGTTTGCAGAGATACTATAGAGAAAAATTCTGTAGCAGCAAAAAATCATCCAAATTAAATGGAACAAATCCTCAGAAGGCAAAAGTAGCCTAAGAGAAAGACAGTAGAATTCTCTGGAATGTTGAGGTATGTATGAACACAATGAAATGCATCTGGGGTATTCTCTATGTTCCTCAACTGTAATGTCATACGTTATTGCACAATGGGGACTCTTCCTGATCTCTCTGCACAGTGGAGCAGACTTTGAAGGTCAATAGATCCACTAGGACATCACATGAAAATGGGTTTGTGCTACTTGAACTGTAAATATAGTTTTCTGTTCCCACAATATTACGTACGATTACTGTCATACCTTAATTCTGTAGTTGTCCCTAAAGTCCATATATTCTTTAACTCTTTTCAAGCAATTCAGATTCACCATTCACAAATGACAGCCACAGATCGGTCTGATCTACAATGCCTTACAGCAGCTTTCTGCTCCCCCTCATGTCATTAAAGAATGCATCAGATTAGGGGTCGATTTCCTTGATACACCATTCAAAATTGATTGAAATCTTCAAAGCCAAGTTCTTCCACTGACCTTAAAAACCATGGATGTACAAATCATACAGATCCTGACCAAGGGGGTGATATACCCTTATATGCTATCAGTGATGCCTTGCAAGCAAGAGGTGCCAGGTTAGACTCCAGAAAGCACTGGACGCTTTTTTCCAGAGATGGCTATACTTTCAGTTGTGATGGACATATCTTGATCATGGCTGCCTAGTTCTGCTGTCAGGACTCAAGAATTCCTTGGGATTGCTCTGGGGTAATGGCAATAAGCCTTGTCAGTCAGTCTCCTTCCTGCTATAGCAAGGGACCCCACAGACTTCTTCTTTACCCCTAGTCAGTGACCTGAGCAACAGCATGCAGGTCACACCTACATTTATCAATTTCAAAACTGGAGGACTGGAATTTGTAGGAGTCACAGCACAATTCATTAGCTGGATGCCATATAGGCACAAAGTATTGACTGCCCATTATCAACCCTTGTCAGTGCAACCGCAATGAACTGAGAAGGGCAGAACACAGAACACTTGCACAGCCAAATTTTGCAAATTTGATGATGACATTGATATGCACCCTAACAAAATCACACAAGACACTGAATGCTTCACAGGTAATGAGAAGCATTGATCGATCACTATACATTGTGAGAGGCTGTTCGTAGTCTCTAACCACAGCCTTCATGCTCAGTCTGCTAGTTTCAATACAGCATATACCAGCCTATCAGAGCATGGGTAATATCAATGAGAGGCTGTTTGCCAATCCAACCTCCATCTATATATGGTCGAGTCTGGTATAGACAAAGGTAGCGTGCTCACCAGGCTTTATCATTTAGATAGTTCAATAGTAACAATGGGCAATACCATGGTGAAGGGGTGGGGACCTAGTTAGGACTAGCCAGGGCAAACAGGTGACCATGGGAGGGAGAGGAAGGGAGGTGGTTGGCAGAAAAGGCTGGGGAAGCAGTGAAGTTGAGGAAGCACCCATCCACTTCCCCATCTAGGTTTTTACCATCATTTCCAGTCTTTGGGAAAGACATTGACACTGTCATGTGCAAAATGGAAATGTCCACAGGTGGGCCCAAGGTCCCTGACAGGGCACCAGCATGTCATGACTCAGCAAACTTCTTTGCTCCTTCACCACAGCACCATTTTGGTGCCATTTTCATCTCCAATGACTACTCGCAGTGTGCTCCGACAGCAGTGGAGGTAAACTGAGAATTGTCCTTACTTTGTATGAAGACAACCTCTATGCCCCAGTTTATTCATGACTGGGATTTTGGACTTTAGCCGCTGTTGATAGGAATTCGACCATTTGCCCGGACCCCGTAATAGTAAGATTTACCAGCACTACTCACACTTGACTTGAACGTGGATGTGACAATATTATGACCTGATCTCCACAATGGTCGGGATCATCTACTCATAGGGCCAACCTTACGCGAGCACGAGACCTCTAATACTGAAAGTGTGTAGAAAAGGTTTTCAGGCATTTGACTACATTGCAAGTATGAGTCCTCTATCTACATGTACATCTTTGGGTCACAGTCATTGTGTCACAAGGGTTTACAGATGCACACACACCACAAACCACACAGACCACTTTGCCTTTCAGCCTTCATCACACCCGATTCCTTCGCCCTGGCGAAGGGATCAGTAAAGAGAGAAGGTTGTTATTCTTGCTATGTCTACTTACTAGCTGTAGGGTGCCTAGATGAGCCCCAAATGGCCTTCCAAACCCTAGATCCAGTCCAGATCCATTATTACAGTGTATACCTTGACAACTAATCAAATCAGCCCTAGTCAAATATGCCCAGGGCAACCACCCTAGGGACCCTCAAAATACATCAATAAAGTTGGGAATAATCCTGGTCAAAATGAGTATGTCTTACCTTTCATTTGGGCTGTCCTTATTCTCTCTTCCTCGATGTTCAGGGACCTGGAGAGGGGAGGGAGAAGGGAACAATCAAGTTATATTCAAGGTCAACAAGGTTCTTCAGGGAAGTGATCATTAAATCCACGCCAGCCCATCAGAATACTGTCATGGTGCACTGCCTCTATACCGTCTCTAGTGGTTCCAGGATCAGTCTGAATAATGCAAGATAGAAATAATTTTATGTTAAGCGTCCCCGCCCGCCTCCGTTTTTGGAGATTCTGAAATTTCTTTTGTTTCTTCATTCGGCCTAACTTTTTTTGATGCGAATATTTTGAAGTCTAACTACATGGAATCATTTTGCTCTTGCAGAGGAACATTTGCAGCATGGGGGGGTTTCAGGCTATAGCCCTGTAGAACCGATAAATAAAAAGTAATAAAAGAGGCCGCCTCCTCTGAAGGTCCGTCAGTGGGCAAAACCTGCTTCGACCCTTCTTTTCCTCTTTTCAAACCGGTCTAAGTCTGGTATTTCTCTTTTATTTAGAAATGGTTATTATGCAATTCTGGTTATGAAATGGCTAAAGTATGAGTTTCACTACATGTGGGACACCCTCTGGTATATAAACATCTGATAACAATTGTCGCTTGCCAAAAAAAAAAAAAACAGAAAGCAAACGGCTTAGTTATTCCTTGACTTTTCTGACAACCCAGAGGCAGACACATGGACAAATGGGAGATGTGCCAGCTCTTTATAGGCAACATAACGTCCCCCAATCCCCACACCCCCCCCCCCCCACCCCCCACCCAACTACAATTTCACTATCTTTACTAACCAACTAATAGGGTTCCTGTACCCTTGGTAAGAACGCTCACACTAAATTTCGAGGTTTTCAGACTTTACCTCTGGTAACCTTAGATACCTCCGCCTGAACCCCAAACTAGGTCATGTACTCACATGGGAATACACAAACCAAGTATGAGCCTTCATTCCCCCCGCCCTTTACCAAAAACACAAAAAAAGGGGTTTATGTACTCCCATAAAAGATACACACCTAATGTCACCTGATCAGACCAACCGTTCTGACTATCGTTTTACAAGGTTTTTTCAGACTTTGACCTCCGTGACCTCAGATGACCTCTGACCTGACCCCAAAACACTAGGTTCCATATACTCATCATGGGGAACAAACAGACAAAGTATGAGCTCATCCATCCAGGTGGGGTCAAGTTATCATTTTACAACCAAAATTGGCTAATATCAAATTCACAGATTTTCTCTTTTCGATCAAAATTCACCCTGACCTGAACCAAACAATAGGGGTCCTGTACTCCCCATAAGAAAGCTTTACACCTAATTTCAACTTGATCAGACAACAAATTTGGACTTACGTGTTTACAAGGTTTGCAGACTTTGCCTCTGAGTGACCTCAGATTGGACCTCCTGACCTATTCTCAAACCGATAGGGTTCATGTCTCATCATGGGTGAACACCGATACCAAGTATTAGTTTTTTCATCCATCCGGTGGGGTCGAGTTACCAGTGTTTACAAGCCAAATTGGCCGAAATATCAATTTTCCACAATTTTCTATTTTCGACCAAAATTCACACTGACCTGACCAGAAACCGGAACGGGTTCCTGTAACCCCGAAGAAAAGCTATACACCTGTTTCAACTTGATCCGACCAACCATTCTGGACTTATCGTTTTCAAGGTTCTTCAGACTTGACTCTAGTGCCTCAGATGACCTCTGAACTGACATCAAAACATAGGGTTTCATGTACTCAATCCTGGGAACACACATACCAATATGAGTTTTCATCCATCCAGGTGGGGTCGAGTTATCGTGTTAACAAGCCCGAAATTGGCCAATATATTGATTTTCCACAAACTTTCTATTTTCGACCAAAATTCACCTGACCTGGACCGACAAAAACATAGGGTTCTGTACTCCCATAAGAAGCTATACAACCTAATTTCAATGACAGACAACCATTCTGGACTTATCGTGTTTAAAAACCAAAACGGAGTTTTCAGACTTTGGACCTCTGGTGACATCAGTATGACCTCTGACCCGACCCCGAAAACAATAGGGTTCATGTACTCTATGGGGAACAAACATACCAAGTAGAGCGTAATCCATCCAGGTGGGGTCGAGTGACCGTGTTTACAAGCCAAAATTGCCAAAAAAGCGAAATTTTCACAAATTTCTATTTTCGACCAAAATTTCACCCCAACCAATACAAAAAATAAAAAAAATAAGGGTTCCTTTCTTCCCCATAAGAAAGCTATTACACCTGATTTCAACTTGATCAGACCAAACCATTTGCGGGACTATCGTTGTTTACAAGGTTTTTCAGAACATGACCTCTGGTGACCCAGCGTGACATCTGACAGGACCCCAAAACAAAGTAGAGTTCATGTACTATCATGGGGAAGAAAAAAAAAAAAAAAAAAAAAAAAAAAAAAAAAAAAAAACAAGGGGAAAAAAAAAAAAAAAAAAAAAAAAAAAGTGTAAAAATAACAAAAAAATGAAAAAAAAAAAAACACTACCAAGGTATGAGCTTCAGCCATCAGTGGTGGGGTCGAGCTTATCGTGTTTACAAGCCAAAATTGGCCAAATATAGAATTTCACAAATTTCTATTGTTTTTTATAATTTAATAAAATTAAAAAAACGAAAAACAATAGGGTTCCTGACTCCAATAAGAAAGCTATAACCCAATTTCAACTTGATCAGACCAACCATTCGGACTTATCGTGTACACAGCTTTTCAGACTTTGACCTTGGTGACTCAGATGACCTCTGCACCGACCCAAAAACAATAGGTTCATGTACTCATCATGGGGAACCACACATACCAAGTATGAGCCTGACCTACCACAGACCTGATCAAGGTATCGTGTTATACAAGATGGAGTCACCACACACACACACACACACACACACACACACACACACACCAAACACACACACACACACACACACACACCACACACAACAACACACACACACACACACACCACGACGGGACGCTAGATGCCTCGACGGCGTAAAGGAATCAAAAAGGGGGGGGGGGGGCCGCCGCTTCCTCATTTTTGAGGAAGCGGGACGCTAAAACCATGTTTTATTTTTAATTGGCCCAAAAGGAATGGCACGTAGCTGAATACAGATTTATTCATATGCCTATGAACACGGGGTCAAGAGGTGACCATTCGCTTCCAAGTTGCCCACTACTATAGTTTGGCAGGGGATCATTGGCATGAAAAGTTCCCTACATGTGCATTCACACTGTTTATACAGAACATCAATAAAACATATGAAGTTGCCCAATTTACATCTAGAGAATCTATTCTAATTTAATTAAATTAACTGCTTTAAATGCTGAATCTTTTTGAAAAGTTTCATTATCTGAGTACATTGATGCCAACCCAAGCTCCAGACATGCTGTATGGAGCTCCTTTGCAGAAGAAGTCAGTGTGGAACCATGTTGTTAAGCCCCGACAGCGCCTAACTTGACAGTGGTGTATAGTGACATGGTGTTTGGGCGACCATCATGATTCGCATTTAGTCAGAAGATTAGAATAAGTTCCGTTTAACAGCCTCCTCTAATTCAAGCTTCACATAATGAGCTCTAGTGCCTCTGTGATGTTTTACTTCATGCTTAGATGGGGTTCTGGCCAGACGCAATCGACTTTGTATTTCCAATGAAAATGGTTTTCTGTGCGTCCATATTTGATCATCTGACTTTCCCACGTTTCCTGAAATAGGGTAACACTCACCTCAGATGTTCCAGGAATTTGCCACTTCCACTTGCCATACAAACTCTATAACCAACAAAGGTATGTTGGGGGGGCTATGGTCAAGAAATTTGCAGATAGAAGGTAAACCAAAATGACTGTGTCAAGATGTTACACACAATAGTACGCCTCTTCACTTTGAATTTGTGGTTCTCTGGCGCGACGTCTGAACAGGCACACAAGCAGCTATGAGGTCCCCTGCATTATGTTAGACCATGCCTGCCAACCAAGTAAAAATAAACAAAGAGCTTTTCCTGATGGTGGTTGATGGATAAAAAACCCCTTAGCCCACAGCCGATCGTGTCGATATAGATAGAAGGATGTCGAGGCTCAAACAGAAATAAGGACGGAGTGGGGGTATAAAATCTAAATAGGCCATGCAAACAAAAATGCAAACTCAATGGACGAGTTTACCCTGAGATAGTTTGTTTAAAAATCATTTAGACTAAACAAAACAGACAGAGAGACATTGTGACTACTTCAGCTGTTTACTGTACGTGCAAATAAAAATTTGTGTTGAAACTACAGTACAATATCAGGTATTGGAGAATATTGCTGTATGGTCAAATGACCAAATCGAGAGGAAGTCCTTCAACTACTACCTGTTGTTACAAGATTGCCGCTATCGGGAAACCACTGAAACTGCCGACGGTAATGCGGAGGTCCCGTTTTCCACAACATCCTGCATGACCGGTCGTCTCTGCTAGAACAAGGGACAGCACTCGTTCATTGTAGTCTCACTATCGTAACTGATAGCCAACTCTGGGCGCTCTATTAAGAAGCTTACTACATGTGATGCGTGTATCATGTTTCAGCTCTAGAATAAACTGTAAAATGCCAAGAGGGCAGCCACCCGATAAAAGATGGGAGGGGGGGGGGCAAAGGAAGTTAAGCAATTGTTTGTGTTTTTTTTTATGGTATACTTGCCGAGCCGAGGACCGAGCCTGGCAAGACCCCGCAGGGTGCAAATCTGGATACTGCACCTAATTGTCAGCGGCGAATACTTCACCAGGTACAGGAATAGGCAAGGCGTGAGCGAACAACCCTATGTATGAAGGCCCTCATGGTAGTTAGAAAGTCAGACCATCGTCTTCGACCCCCCCCCCCCCCCTCTGTGATCGTGCCCTTGCTATAATGGTGCAAGCATGTGATGATATATAGCATTTTCCAAACAGACCACAAGGTTTACCCTTTCAAACATCTCTTATGATGAATAGGAAAGTGGAGAACACTCTGAGCCTATTGTGCTGCCCTCAGCTGCCGTCCATCCCTTCAAATGCCAACCAATGGTGACCATAGCTGCCATCGACCATATCGCAAATAGATTGAGGGCATGCATCATAAGGAAAGATTCTATTTTTCTGATGAGTTGAGACAACATTATTCAAAAAAGCCTTTGATACAGGTACTGTAGGCAAGCATCACCATGTACATGAATTCCAACTTTGTGAATTAATATAACTGAAACTGAAACTAATGTCTATAGATTGACAACCTCAAACAAACATAGAAAGAAAGCATCAGAAAAAGGAGATATACTCATTCCATCCGTATGTAAACAAAAACAATATACAACATTAGGACACTTCTATCCCACAATGCAATTTACCAAGACTCATCTATCCCACAATCCACTACTGTGAGGCAAGTATTATTTTTTTGTGTGAACAGTTTGTGAACAGTGTGAATAATTTCAACTGAATTAGCTGGAAAACCAAATTGCACTTGTGAAGAGCATGCATCCTCAACTATTGGCGATAAGGTCGGCATCTCTCCTCGGCTTGTAAATTTCGCATGGTGAAGGGGTGAAGGAAAAAGTGGCATTGTGCAAGAAGCTCGAAGGGTTGGCATCCTTAACAAAACTTGTAGAGGCCTATGTCCATAGGCCAACCATGGCCACATGCCCACTGATTCTGGCCATACATACCCTTGTAGCTACAGTAACTCATAACCGGCAACATCTATAATCATCTCTGAACAGGACCCAAAAGGAAATTGAGGAAGGAGGTGCAGGTATGCCACATTTTAGCAATATTGATAATATCCTGATCCTGTCTCCTCCACAGCTGTCATGCAATCCCAAGTTCCAGTCACGGTGGATGCAAATAATGTACTATACAGGAGACATTATGACTGAACCGTATCTCACAAACCATGCATAGAGTCCAAAGCTGTGCATCTTGCACGAGCACTTCCTCCAACATGTGGTGAACATATGTGCCCTACATCCTCTCTGTTTTTATAGGAACATAATACTAATCCTTGGTTTGTATACATATGAACATTGTTTGAGTGATCAATAACTGGAAATAACTATCAGCATTATATGTTGAGTTGTGTAATATACCAGGGAATGGATGAGAGCCTTCCCCTATCACTATCAAGGGGTTAGTTATGGGTGGCACTACCATAGTAGGCTGCTCGCACAGATTGTCACAGAGCGTAACAGAACATTTCTTTACAAACCACTCCACATGACCATAAAGACCATACCCTAGTGCTCCAAATGTCATGCATGTACCCAGTCTTGAAATAGGATCTCATGTCTGCAATTTGTCAAATAATGAGAGAATGATTAGGGCTTTGAAAAATCTCAGGTGACAAGGAACCTTCCATGGGCTCTGACTCCAGCTTTGAGCTAATCATTTATTTTAATTTTCTTAGAAGAATGAATGATGTATGAGGAATATGGTATTCTGCGAATCATTTTGCTGGATGAATTCCCCAAAATGCACTAAAAGCCAGCCTTCCCGCCTTTCTGTTCTTAAGAGATTCAGCCTTGGGGGTATCAATAACGAGAAGCGAGGTATAAATACACGTCTTGTAAATGCCAGTGGCAGAGAATAATCGTGGATTGAAGCAAGGCCAATTTACTGCCGTTATCTGCCTCCATAGCACCCAGCATCCTCAGGAACAAGTTTAAAACCCTCAAATTAGACTAAGTGCTACTGGAGCCAAGCTTCATGTAGAGAGAGAAAATTGGGTCAATATGAGCAGGGGAGCTGTAAAAAATCTTTGGCTCTATATTTCTAGGCAGCCTCTGCATCTCACTAACTGCAGAGCAGAGTTTACTCACACATGCAAAAAAATATCAAGCTGATCATCACATCACATGGACGAGTCAGTCAGCAAAAGCAAAATTCAGGAAATGTATGACATGGAAGGGGTTCGCAATGGGATGGTAGACTTCAACTGAGTGGGAATTATTGGGCTGAAAGGGAAGGAGTGGGCCTATGCAAGTGTGAAGTGGCATTTGTTGCCCCATTCCCATCACTGAAAGCCTGACTGTGCAGCTGATGAAAGGTAGAGCAGGCAATTATATAGCACCATGCAGCAAAACAAAGCGCAGGAGTCCAAGAAAGGGTGACAAAAGGGTCAGCAAAATTTGTGTCAGCCCAAATTGCAGTCTCAACCCTTCCCACCGCCCCGTTCACCGGCTCCTCCATTATCACCAGTGTTGGAGTCGAGTCCAGCCATTCCGAGTCCAAGTCCAACTCCAAGACCGAGTCCTCACCATCCGAGTCCAAGACCGAGTCCTCAACATCCGAGTCCGAGTCCTTGTGTCCAAGTTCCGAGTCCCTATTACAACTTGGCATTTTAGCAGAAAGATATGGTATCAGGTGCAAAGAAGCAAGTTATTGCAGTTAGTTGTTGCATCATCTGCCCACAAACAGGGTATATTGTAATGTGCATATTCATCCGAAAACAAAATTTGGGGTTGCCCCGTACCTGTTTTACAGTTTGAGTTATCATTGGGGATGTTCATAACGATAGCCATGTAAATGGAAATTGCATTACAGCAGTGCCAACACTAACAAAATAAATGCCCTAAACAACCCATGCGATATAACTCCACCTGATCCCCACCTCTCACAGTTAAACTCTGGGACAATAATAACTTTCCAGAAAGCAGTTATCACTTTGAAGTATTTTTCATTGCATTCCAAGAACATCAACATATCCATCTTTACAGACAGGCGTCCATAGTGTAGTAGCTCATAAGGATGCCACCTGCTAACAGCCATTCCGACAAGCGCAGTTAGTCAATAAAATAAAACTTCAGATTTGATTTGAGTGAATTCTGGAGACATTGACAACGAGACAGTACATCGCATTCATGACTGTCAATGTCGATGTCAAAACTTCTGCAGTATAACACCAAGTTTCGGGATTTCCCTGTGGATTTTTTTCTGAGCGGTCTTGAACCTGGACTCGGACCGAGTCTCCAAGTCCGAGTCATCAAGGACGAGTCCAAGACCGAGTCCTTCAAAATCGGTCTCGAGACCAAGGACCGGACTCGAGTCCTCCAACACTGATTATCACAAACTACCCCCCCTCTCAATATCACAGACTACTGCCTCTCGCCCTTCTTCTACACTGTAGGACCTCAGCCCTGCCAATACATGGGTGAACCGTTGTTGGAAAATATTGTGTTATCAGGCTGATCTCTAAGATTACAAAACCAATGCGTGTGCTGCAATAAGCTGATACCAATGGCCAAGTTAGGGATATGATCGATCACTAAATTCGCATAGCTAACTTAAAGGAACTACTCCTACGATCGCCGCCACGTTTTAGGACACAAATGGTACACGGTCTGTTGAATACACACATCGCTAAAGAGACTTGTAAAACGTCCGCACCCACCGCGCTCTGGTAGTGTGTCCGAACAACGGGATTGCCGAACATCCAGATATGACTGCTGAACAATTTGCAAATCTCTGAATCTCAAGGTTCGAGGTACTAATCTCCAGTTTTTGGAGGAAAATCTCCAGGTTATGCATTTGGTGGTTGGCAAGTCTTGGAACTGCTTATTCCTTTCTTACCTGAAGCTCCCATAAACGATGAGTAGGATGGAGATGAGGAATGTGGAAACCCTTGATGAGTCCACCAATGAGTAGGCCCTGCAGAAAAACAAAACAGGATGAAAGGTTTGTTATTCAGATACTTGGAACAGAATTATTAGAGATTATACTGTAGGTAACGCTAAATGAAACATCCATATGATGATATATAGTGATCCAGGCAGTATGAATTTTCCCCATCAGTTGCTTTTTACAATCAGTGTGGTATACCATGGGACGGAATGGTCCCAAGAAAGCTCCCCCAGGCGACAAATTCCCTGTACAGATGCTAGGTGGGGGCTTGAGGGCAGACTGAATTATATTGCATGACCTAGTGGGGCATGCCAGGAAGGAAGAGTAGAATCTGCTAAAACCAGGGGCCAAAAAGGGAGGGGGGGTGCCATGTGTGTGTGGGTTAAGGGCTGTGTAGGAGTGTTGTTTTCCAATCATGCATTGGCATAATCTGTAGCCACAAGTGTACATGGGCCTGCCAGCAACAAACAATTTGCCAGTGAAAGATCTGAAAACAAAACTGAACAGAATTGTTAGAAATCATTGTGTCAAATTTATATTCCAAGAAACTCCTCAATATTGTTATGAACAAAACCAACAAATACGACATCCTTAGGAGAATGCTTTAGCCATACTGGAAATGCAGTCATCCTAGATGTATTTGCCTGTTTACCATGTGCAGAGCTTACTTTACAGGATGTCTGAAGTCAAACATGGAGGGGAGGCAATCAATAGAAGCAGTCCCACACAGACTTATCATTGCATGATCTAGGTGCATATTGATCAAAGGCAGGAAGCTTGCAGTTGTCTTCATTATGCAATGTTCCGCACTACGTCACACAGGAAGTGTTCAGGGGAATATGGCCTATCCAAAGTGAACTGCTTGGCCTGATTTATAAATCGAGATATTCTAAATATGGGATGAAAAAAGATGATACCCTCATTGCATCCCTGAAGACAGTAAAGGAACCCCTCAGATGGAGAGGGGGGGAGAGGGGGGGGGGAGGGGCAGTCCACGTAGCTAAACTGACAATCTCATGCCCACCATAATTGCCAAGTACGTAAACTCAAAGGAACTAGGCATTGATGAGAAAGATTGGGAGCAGTCAGCATCAGTCAAATTTGAGGAGAGAGACAGTCTGATATTTCCACCGAGCAATAACAGATGATGGCCACTGTGATAGAGATGCCAGGTCAGGAGGCTTAGGAGTTGCTAGAGCCTCCTCCATAAAGCTAGGAAATGTGATGACCAGTAAGAACATGTGCAAAGCTTGCAGACAAGGCAATAACTGGCCAGGTGCTAGAAACCTGTTGTATGCTTCAGAGATAAATCCTTTACCTTACCCCAATGTGAGGAACATACATACTTCACCAGAGTGGCCCCTCAAGTTGATCAGACCAAGGTCTGGACTTATCATCATCATCTTAACAAGGATTTTCCAGACTCTGGTGACCTTGGATGACCTTTGATCTGACCCCAAAACAATAGGAAACATGTGATTATACCAAGTATAAGCTTGATCCATCCAGGTGGTGTCAATTTATTGTGTATTCAAACCAGGCATCAGACACACATACACACATCATGATCATGATTCCGCGACTTCAGTCAAGAAATTAAAATCGAATGGCTTACAAATGTGTTCAAGTAAATCAGGAGCTCAGGAATACTTAACCCATGAAAAACAGCAGACACATTTTCAATGCTGATACGAAGAGGAATGAACTGTTCAATATTAACGAGTAAACCATTTCCAAGCCAATTGTCACAAGGGGGACCCTAAGTGGAACCAAACACTTGCCTACCTCTTGAAATTCTGCCACTATACATATAGACAGGAAACCTGAGGGCATAGGCTAAAAGCTACAATCCAGTGACCTTCTCTGACCCCAATAGAGTCAATCCCATTGGGTATTATGAATTGTCCACGTCCACCCTAGCATACAAGGAAGAGTGATACATAACAGAAATTCATACTTGATACAGTGATTGGACAGAAGCGAGGCTCAAGAGCCCCAAACTGTTCCACCGTGTAAAAGCAATATGGAAATCATCAAAGTGAATTAAGGCTGAATGGTAAGGATGATATATTATGTCAATTCTTAGTAAGCCTGTTTTAGGCTATAGAGGCATACAAAACTGCATAATTATATCCAGACCAGTTATGGAATCCATGGTGATGTACAGCAGACAATGCCAACCTAAACAAAGACCTCTTCACAAAAGTGATTGGTGGTAGCATACATATAGTTGTAGGTATACCCCATAAATGGTTGTGGTGTCCCCCCCAAACAAGCACATGTGAGGTACTACTACCCTTGGGTCCTCGTGAAGGAATAACCTTCCCGACAAATTGAAATGTGTAAAAACTATAATACCTTCAAGAGAACCTGAATATAACGTTCACTTAGCACACTAAGTAAAATTTGTGAAGCGCCGCTGCATACTTTGTTGCGGTGGTAGAGCGTGTGATATATAAATTTTTGTAATAATAATTAATACTATACCTTCTTTCCCTACACCGAGGAAGGCCCCGACATCTTCACAATGAGAAGGACCCCCATCCCGTTGTTCATTCTAATAAATTATACCATAATTTGTCAGGATGGACTAAATGGAGTGGGTAATGCATTGGAGCTACAGCTGAAAATAATTCTCAAAAAAGACAGAACACCCTCTCCCCTTAGACCCAATACTACAGTAGTAATCTACTAAAACAGATGAACACTAGACATTTGCAGTAGAGGCAAACAGCCTCAGTGTATATCCCTGCAGAAAAGAAATCATATCATTCCACTGGTGGGCTTGAAATGCAGTTAGCAAATTCACCTACAATGACCTTGAAGTGACATTCATGTGTTCAGGAAAAAAAACAAAGATTTGTTCAAAATGCACAAAGTGAGAATTTTTTTTTCCAATGTGCTAGTTGACCTCTGGTGACCATTGAAATCACGCCATGTTTCGAGACCAGCTGTTCCCCACACAC
Organism: Sclerodactyla briareus; assembly: GCA_026419785.1. Classification (NCBI taxonomy): domain Eukaryota; kingdom Metazoa; phylum Echinodermata; class Holothuroidea; order Dendrochirotida; family Sclerodactylidae; genus Sclerodactyla; species Sclerodactyla briareus. Next base: position 92,615 of record JAODTK010005254.1, on the reverse strand, counting down.
CAAGTTTAGTGAGGCATCGGACAAACCTTTCAATTTTGCCCATGAAATCCCATTCATTGTTTGGTTTGTGTTTTTGTTGTTTGGGTTTACTTTTAAACCCGTTAGGGCCGTATGGGGGCAGTATGAATGCAATTAATGATCACGTCTGAGCCCATGCAAGATTTTACTATGTACAACAGACATTTATAATAAGTTTGGCATTAATCAAACAATAGCGTTAACACCTGAAGTTTCTGGCAGCAGCATGGACAAAGATGGTGGCTACTGCCAAAAACCATAATATCCCAAATTGAACTTCCAAGAAGTGTTGCCAGGATATATTTGTTTTGGCGCAGAAACAGCCGATGAAGAAGCATGGGTTTCGGGAAGGTTGAATCAAAAAACCGTCGGAAAATAATCGAGGGTTAAACTCCACACAATAGCCAAGAGAAACAAGCCAGGAATGTTGAATAGCGCAAGTGTAACAATGCGCAACAATGGACTCGGTTCAGGCTGGTATTGATCGGTAAGGCTGCGCTGATGGACTTCACGAAGGCAGAACCGGTGGTCTGTTTGGGTTAAACAATCATGATTTACGTAAGCGGATCGCGCGAGCCGTACAATATTATCAAGGTTTCCTGAAACCAGGCTAATGTGCTTCCTGCAGAATATTGAACAGTGAAACGGTGTACGATGTAAATTAGCCTATCGGCAGTACAGTAATGTTGATTAGAACGGCCATAATTATTGTGTATTTTATTTGTATATAAATGCACTCAAGCGTAGCATTTCCAGACATGACATGGATACATATATAGTGTGTAAGTCATGTCGCACGGTAACTATGTTTATAAAATGTGTTGACTGGTAGTGACAGGAAATTTAAAACGAGGGCGCAACCCCTGCTCGAAGTAATTACGGCGGGGGGGGGGGGCACCATAGGGGGGCATAAAGGGGGAGCAAAAAGCAGTGAAGCGGCAAACAGTTTGCGTGTGCAGAAGGCCTGACAGGTATGAAAGTTAGCGGTCCTGACCCAGCGACATTTTTCATGTCCTATTTATAATTGATACTTACTCGGGCATGAGAATGCGATGGTTAATAAATGTCGCGTATCTTCTTGAATGTCATATCGCCGGATGTAAGGCCTACACTGTACAGCAGAAAGGTCGCCCGTATACACAGTGAAGTAACTGTATTAAAAAGTGCATAAATAAATATTTTTATTTGAAAGATCAGTATGACGTTGATATTTTGTTTTGTGAAAAGGTCCCAGTGAATATCGGGATCATTACACAACCTTTGTTAAAACATACCGTCGTAGCGATTGTCAGAATAAAGAGAAACTAAGGGGTGGGTTCAAATGGTGACCAGCCAAGGTTCATAGGTTTTGATTCATAAGGTCCGTTGTCATAAGGTCCGTTTTATTCATAGGCTTTTTGTCGTAGGCCCGTTATTATAATAGCCAAAAGGTTTTTTATTCATAAGGTCCGATATTAATAATCCCACAACAGAAAGTCGATATTAGATAGTAAAAAACGGTTCCGTTATCATAATAGTGAAAAGGTCCGTATTCAGAATAGAAAAAAGGTTGTATTCATAATAGGAAAACGGTCCATTTATTCATAATGAGAGAAAAGGTTCCCGGATATCGTAATGGAAAAAAGGGTCAGATATTCATAATAGGCGAAAAGGTCCGTTATTCAAATAGGGAAAAAGGTCCGAATTCATAATAGGGAAAAAGGTCCGATAGTCATAATAGGAAAAAGGGTCGTTTTCATAATAGGAAACAAACACAGGTCGTTGATCTGCCAGGGATTGCAGCTGACAAAAAGGGACAGTTTTGTGTTGCATCCTTGCCGGACCTAGCATAGGGTAGATCATCTGCTTGGCAAGATATAATTGAAAAGAAACACATTATGAATAACGGACCTTTTTCGCGTTATGAATAATGGACCTCTTTTATGTCTTTTCGATTTATTATGAATCATGGACCCTTTGCACTATTAGGAAATACGGCCTTTTTTGCGATTACGAATAACGGAACCTCTTTTTGCTATTATGAATAACGGTCCCCTTTCGCTTTTATGAATTGCGGACCCTTCTTGCCATATGAATATCGACCCTTTTTTACTATTATGAATAGCGGACCTTGTGCTCTTTGATGAATAAACAGACCTTTTCGATAATTATGAAAAACGGGCCTTTTTGGTCTTATAATACGACGCTTATATGAACAAAGACCCCTTTTTTATATGAATATCGGCCCTTTTTGGTCATTATGAATAACGGACCTTTTTCCGAAAATTTGCACGTTATGAATAACGGGCCTTATGAACAAAAAAAAGCCTGATAAATAAAAGGCCTGATGAACATCGGGCGTCACCGGTCAAACAATAAATAAGAAATTGAAAGATGAAGAGATTTAGCCAAAAAATCAAGCCTTGCTAAAATATATAGCTTTGCCCACGGCCCGACGTCACGTCATATAGTTTTGGCCATTGGGTTTATAAAACGCAAATGTAGGCGAGGCCCTTCAATAATGGCTGAGTGGCAAAATTGTTCGAATATTGAGAGGAGGGACACTACCCCATTTCCCCCAAAAAATACCGTTTGAGAAAATATAAAAAAATTAATTAGAATTATTTAACTTAGAAACTTAAGGTATGAAAGGAATAAACCAGTTCCAAAGTTTACATACCGTATTGCTTCAAACCCAATTTATTTATTAAAAAAATAAAGATTTAGGACAAAGCAACTTATCCCGAGTAGTTCGGCAGTGCTGAAATGGACTTGTGAAAGCTGTTACTGCCTCCGTGAGACTTGTGAAAACGTTCCAGAATGTCAACTTGGAGATTGCCGCCAGCGGCTCGGCCGTGTCTGTCAAGTTAAATTTTCCCAGACAATGCGTCTCAGGATGCGTCTTGGCAGGATGTTGAGAGTTGAAAATTGGGGTGCTATGTCGATGGTCCCGGGGTTCGATGTTCCCGAGGTCCGATGTTCCCCGGTTGAGTATATATTATTTATTCTTAACTTTTTCCGTTTTCGTGTTACACCTAGCAGCGTCACAGGAGGAAACACTGTTTCGCATTCTTGGTCAGCAGTATGTGTTGGACAAAAACCTTTTCTTGTGAAACATTTGTTTCAGGTTGCCCTGTGCTGACAGTTATGAATTTCAGAGTGACACTGTTACATCGGAACATCGGGGAAGACCCGAAAATTGTGTGAGACAAAAGAATAAAAATTGCAAGACATTAGGTCCCGGAAGTGGTATTAGCCCCGCCTCCCAATATGCAGTTGAGACTTGAGACAATGGACACTACCAGCCTATGGCACCTTTTAAAAAAAAAAATACATATCGCCTCACACCTCCCACACAACGACCGAAACATTATTAAACACACAAACTGAAATGATAAAATCATCTAAAGCACTTGAAAAAGCAGACCCTTTCGCATGAAGGGAAAACAAGAACGCACAAGGAACAAAACGTTGCATAACGCTCCTCGGGATCGAACCCGCGAAAGTCGCATAAACTCATGCTCTGGGTCCAGCGCGTAGCCGCTAGGCCACGGCACCACGCTGAAATATAGTTGGTCAATATTCTTATTTTAATGTGCGCACTACACGTGACTGTGTTGGAAGAGCTTGCGGGTGCCGTTGCTTTTTCTCAAACAAATTCATGTGAAAGATGCAGGCGTGTGAGTTGGAATGTTTATTATATGGGTTGTATGCAACTGGTAAATCTATTGATGTTCATTTTGTAAATGTTTTTATTGTCGCTCCGATCGAGTGAGCCTACAAGGGCCGTGTGCAATATACGGTAAGGGCAGTTATCGATCAAATTATTATTTTTTAAGCAGTTGAAGAAGACTGGGGAGGGGGTATAGCTATGACCTTTTTTTTACCCTATTGTGACAGACCACGAACCCATATCATTGGCACATTGAGCAGGGCGCCGATCCTGGATCCAGCAAAACGAACACCCCCCCTCTCACTTCTTTGAAGAGAGTGGGGGGGGTATTATCAAATTCCCCCACTATTTGACATACGTATGGGAATAAAATCGCTCGCTCCCATGTTTGCAGGGGGATCCCCACAAGTTAGCTGACCGCATTGACTTACACATTGACTTACACACTAAATTGACTTCAGTTATTTACTTAAATCATGATGACGATGTAAGCCTTCAATTACCCCATGTAGTCTTCGATATAGGCAGCAACCTCGAGTGTAAGTTTGAACTTTATCACCGGATATCGCGAGACGACATTTCCTCAGGTCTCCGTGCTGATTGTTGTTGTATTAGAACAAAGCTCGGTCCTAAGAATTTCTTTTCATATTTGGTGTCACTCTCAGGCTCGTGAACCTCCGGTCCGTGGGCCCGTATCCAATGATCCGCCAACGAATTTTCTGCCCAGGCTGGATACCTATATATACTGCTCAACACTGCGACATTCCACTGACCCCCGTCTTTACAGCTGGCGTCACTTCCTAATGTTTGGCGACACGGCGACTCGATATTTAAACATTTGCAGACACCAGGACGGCGTTTCCCAGAACTCAAACAATAAGAATATTCACCTCTTATAATGAAAGTAGTAACAGCTGTTCTGCAATTGTTTGGTGTACATAGCTCATTTCGGTTTTAGACAATTACCAAATAAGCTGTTTGTTATTGTAGTTTGTAACACTGGAATTTCATTCATACGACACTGGACTCGTAATCGTTTATGGACTGACCAGCTCCATTCGGTCACTTTTCTCTCAACTCGAAATATTGGGTTAAGTTGTCTCTTTTAAATTACCGTTAAAAGGGAAGGCCTTATGCAAAAACAAGTACTTTGGGCAGTTATGAAAAAGAAATGAAAGAAATATGCAAAAATTTTTTTATGTATTTTATTTGTACATTATGAAGTCATCAAAGTTCCTAAAACTATAATTACAACTTGAGAGGAACAAACGGTAGTTTATTGGTGGCCTAAAAAAGTCTTGATATATCGCAGTAGTCACGCTATTGTTGACGGTCCTGCCGTAGTAATCAGTTCTATTGTCAGTATCTTAGCTCTTTCTAGCAGGCGGTGACTTCTATTCATCACGCAAAGACTTTCATGAGCTCTTCTATTGGGCCAAAGTGATAATCGTCTATGATCCAAGTAGAATAGATGCCCCCCCAGAGGACCGTCGCAGGTGTCGGCTGTTGATTACCACTGGTCGCATGCCCTTTATGTTTGGCATTTAAGTCTGTTTGAATAGCGCGGGGAATTAAAAGTGCCGGTTCCGATGCTTTATCAATGGAGATCGATATAATCCGCACGTCAATAGGCGCAAAACCGCCGGAGCATGATTTCATCGGCCGATGCTTTTTCATCGGATTTTACTATAGAGAAACGTGGGACATCGGATATCGCTGCAGATCATCGAGAAACGCCGGAATAGTCGGCGGTGGTCAACCTCGACGAGTCTGTACTGTACATGTACAGGCTCCATCTCATTCTTGTTTGTTGAATAACTGAAGATGCATCGCTATGTAAACACTCAATCCCCACAATAAGAGGGCTTCTGCTGACCTTTAAATGACCTCAATCTATTATGACAGGATTGAAAGGTAGTTTCATTTCAGGTCTGACAGTCGGGGAATTGGAAATCATTCGAGTTATGTAAACTTGACCTCTGATGACTTCAAAAAGACCTCCACATGGAGGCTCCACTCCAAAATGCACACACTTGCAAAAAGGTCAAGTTCATCAAGAAATCAAGATGGCTGCCATTGGACGGGTGTGGCACGGGGCCAAGTTCACTGTCAAAACCCATATGAGATCAGTATTCAACAAACTTCCGTATTCATTCCGCTAGCGCCCATCTCCCGTAAACGCCCCCCCCCCAAACTTTTTTGCAATGCAGGTCGCTTGAAATTGGAACACTGTACGTAAACACACATTCAAAATATCACAACCTCTACAACCCGTCCTCCAAGAAATAAAAACTCACAAAAGGATCGTTCATTCAGCCGTAAAATAACTACGGTAGCTTATATGCTGTGCATCTGCGCTGTATGTCAGTAGGCCTACATATTACGTTGAACACACTCAAATACGAATGGCCTATGGGAATTAATGCACACATACGCAATGAGCGAGTAGGGCTGCATGGCATGAAAAGTGAATATTTTTCAGGCTTGTCGTGTAGCCGGCCGCGCATTCAACTTTATGATATTTACAAGCGTATCAGAACTTCCGAATCCGATTCGAAAGCTGGAATTATTTTGTTTCCTTCAGCGGAAGCCTAAACATCGGCATGCATTAAAATGAAATAGTTAAATTGGAGAGTAGTGATTTGAAACCAAAGCTGTAATGATAAAACTAGGGCCTATGGTGGAATTTATCTCAGGCAAGTATTGCTTACTCAATGCAGTGATATATGAACGGTACTGTGCCGACTGAATATTATTAAGCGTTTAGCGGCTCGGACCGATTTTGGACAAAAAGTTGTAGGTATATTCTGGTAAGCGCCCATCCTGAAACTTTGCAAGCGCCCTGGGCGGTAACGGAATGAATGTTTTTTATTTATTAGATTAGATTTTGTTGAAAATCCATGATTGCTGCAACCAGGGCGGTGTGTGGATAACAAAAATTTGAAACAACGACACAGCAGAGAAACAGCAATAACCTGTGATACTTCATATTATAATTATTGCTATATTGTGGAAGAAGAAAGAATGAACCCACATGTATTCAACAGGTGTTCATTACATGCATGAGTTTGCCGAAGCCAGAAAAAATCGAATGTAGGTGTTTTCGGCAATAATAAACAAAGGGCCGCCCAAATAACTGTATAAGGACGAAAATTGTCACGTAACAACAAGGATATGGGAACACAGATATCCTTGAGATGTGAATTATTGATCTGCTGCCGAGCACAGACGCTGGAGAGTGTGTATGTTTGTCCATTGCAGCGAGGGCAATGTTATTTGAAGAAAAGAAAATCAAGATGTGCCACTGTAACACATTCAGATAGGAAATCAAGATTAAACCACAGATCTAGAGAAGTGAATGGTCTGTCAGCCTACATTGTGGGAAAAAAAACATTCTGATAGGGCTACAAAAATAATTTGAGTTGGGCCGTTTCACATATAAATTCCTATTAATTTTGCAAGTTGTTACCCGAAACGGAAAGTGTACAAGGCAATGTCCCCAGTGTCTGCCTGGTTGCGCGATTCAGTGGTTTCTCAAAAGTCACAATGCAAAATCTTCAATTATCGATTCAAGTTTTTGTATTAGCACTTTAACAGAAAACAGAAAGCCAAAAGGGTTAGTGATTCCTGGACTGTTTTGTCAATTCATAGCCTGACACACGGAGATAGTACCAGCTCATTATAGGCAACGTAAACAACAAAAACTGACAAATTCCGATCTTACACAACCACATATAGGGGTTCCTGTTTTCCCTGGTAAGAAAGCTACACCTAATTTCAAGGTTTTTCAGACTTTGAACTCTGGGATACCGTAGAGACTCCGACGTGACCCCACAACAATAGGTTCATGTACTCATTCATGGGGAATACAACAAACCAAAGATGAGCCTCATTCACCCCGCCCGGTACCAAAACAATGAGGGGTAATGTAACCCCATAAGAGGAACACACTAATTTCACCTGATTCGACCAACCGTTCATGGACTTATCGGTTGACGAGGATTTTAGACTTGACCTCTGGTTGGACCTCAGATGACATCTACCCTGACCCCAAAAAACAATAGTTGGGGGGTTTTTTCATATATCATCATGGGGAACGAACATGCCAAACGTCTGAGCTTCATCCATCCAGGTGGGGTCAAGTTATCATGTTTAAAGCCAAAACTTGGTAAATATAACAATTTCACAAATTTTCTATTTTCGATCAAAATGCACTCCTGACCTGAACCAAAAAACAATAGGGTCCGTATCCCCATAAGAAAGCTTTACACATTAATTTCAACTTGATCAGACCAACCATCTGGACTTATCGTTGTTTACAAGGTTTGTGTCAGGACGTTGACCTCTGGTGACCTTAGATGACCTCGGACCTTGACCCCAAAACAATAGGGTTCATGTTACTCATTCATGGGGAACACACATACCAAGTAGAGATTCATTCCATCCAGGTGGGGCCGAGTTATCGTGTTTACAAGCCAAAAATGGCCAAAATATCAAATTTTCACAAATTTTCTATTTTCGACCAATATTCAACCCCTGACCTGAACCAGAATCAATAGGGTTCCTGTACTCCCCATAAGAAAGCTATACAATGATTTCAACTTGATCAGACCAACCATTTGGACTTATCGTGTTTAAAGTTTTCGAATTTGACTCTGGTGACCTTCAGATGACTCGGACGACCCAAAACAATAGGGTTCAGTTACTCATCATGGGGAAAACATACCAAGTATGGAGCTTTCATCCATCCAGGGGGGTCGAGTTATCGTGTTACAAGCGAATTGGCCCAAAATTTTCGAATTTTCACAAATTTTTGATATTCGACCAAAATTCACTCCCGACCTGAATCAAAAACAATAGGGTTCTCCTGTACTCCCAATAAGAAAGCTTACACCTAATTTCAACTTGATCAGACCACACCATTCTGGACTTATCATGTTACAAGGTTTTTTCGACTTGGACCTTCTGGTGACTCAGATGACCTTGACCTGACCTACAAAAAATAGGGTCATGTACTCAATATGGGGAACAAAAATACAAGTATGAGCTGATCCATCCGGGTGGGGTCAAGTTTATCGTGTTTACAAGCAAAAATTGGCCAAAATATTCGAATTTTCACAAATTTTCTATTTTCGACCAAAATTCACTCCCGACTGAAAAACGATTAGGGTTTTCCTGTTTTTTTGTTTTTTTACTCCCCCTAAGAAAGCTAATTACACCTAATTTACTGGATCAGACAACCATTCTGGACTTATCGTGTTTTTACAAGGTTTTCAGACTTTGACTCTGGTGACCTTAGATGCCTCTACCTGCCCCCAAAACACTCGGGTTCAGTACGCATCATGGGGAAACACCATACCAAGTATGAGCTTATCCATTCCAGGTGGGGCCGAGGTTCTCGGGTTTAACCAAAAGCCAAAAATTGGCCAAAAATCAAAATTTTTCACAAATTTTCTATTTTCGGACCAAAATTCACCCGACTGAACCAGAATCAATAGGGTTCCTGTACTCCCATAAGAAAGCTTTACACCTATTTCCAACTTGATCAGAACAACCATTCTGGACTTATCGTGTTTACCAAGGTTTTCAGAATTTGACCTCTGGTGATTCAGATGACTTCTCTGACCTGACCCCAAAACAATAGGGTTCATGTATATCAGGGGAAACACATACAAAGTATGAGCTGCATCCATCCAGGTGGGGTTCGAGTTATCAGTGTTTACAAGCCAAATTGGCCAAAATTATCGATTTTTCAAATTTTCTATTTTCGACCATAAATTCACTTCCCGACCTGAACCAAAAAAACGATAGGGTTCCTGTAGGGTTCATGTATCCCCATAAGAAAGGATATACACCTATTTAACTTGATCAGACCAACCATTCTGGATTATCGTTGTTTACAAGGTTTTCAGACTTGGAACTCTGGTGACCTCAGATGACCTCTGACCTGACCCCAAAAAATTAGGCGTTCATGTTACTCATCATGGGGAACACACATACAAGTTATGAGCTGCATCCATCCAGGTGAGGTCGATTATGTGTTTTACAAGCCGAAAATGGCCAAAATATCGAAATTTCACAAATTTTCTATTTTCGACCAAAATTCACTCCGAACCTGAACCAAAAACAATAGGGTTCATGTAATCCCCATAGGACAGCTATACACCCCCCCCCCCCCCCCCCCCCCCCCCCCCAATTTTCAACTTGATCAGACCAAACCATTTGGACTTATCGTGTTTACAAGGTTTTCCAGGACTTTGACCTATGGTGACCTCAGATGACCTCTGACTGACCAAAAAGAATAGGGTTCATGTACTCATCATGGGAACAAAAATACCAAGTATGCGCTTCACCATCCGGGTGGGGCAAGTTATCGTGTTGACAGCCAAAATTGGCCAAAAGATCGAAATTTCACAAATGTTATTTTCGACCCAAAAATTCACCCGACCTGTAACCCAAAAACAATAGGGTTCGGACTCCCCATAGGAAAGCTATACACCAATTTCAACTTGATCAGACCAACATCTGGACTTATCGTTGTTACAAGGGTTTCAGACTTTGACCCTGGTTGACTCAGATGACTTCTGACTCTGACCCCAAAACAATAGGGTTATGTATCATCATGGGGACACACATACCAAGTATGAGCTTCATCCATCCGGTGGGGTCGAGTTATGTGTTTACAAGCCTAAATTGGCCAAAATATCGAATTTTCGCAATTTTCTATTTTCGACCACATTCACTCCCGACCTGAATCAAAAAAAACAATTAGGGCCTGTACTCCCCATAAGAAAGCGATAACCTAATTTAAACTGATCAGACAACCATTCTGGACTTACGTTGTTTACAAGGTTTTCAGACTTGACCTCTGGTGACCTCAGATGAACCTCTGACATGACCCCAAAAGAATAAGGGTTCATGTACTCATTAGGGGACAAACATAAAAAGTATGAGCGTCATTCCATCCGGGGGGTCAAGTTATCTGTTTAAAGCGAAAAATTGGCAAAAATATCGAAATTTACAAAATTTCTATTTTGACCAAAATTCAATCTCGACCTGAACCACAAAACAATTGGGGTTCTGTACTCCCCATAGGAAAAAAAAGCATTACACCCAATTTCAACTGATCAGACCAACCATTCTGGCTTATCAGTGTTTACAAGGTTTTCAGACTTTGTGCTATGGTGACCTCAGATTGACCTCTACCTGACCTCAAAAACGAGAGGGTTCATTGTACTCATCAGGAGGAAACACCACATTACCAAGTATGAGTCAGACCTACCCCGCCTGATCAAGTTATTTATCGTGTTTATAAGCTGGCGTCAAACACACAAACACATTGGCACACAAACACATACATACCTGTGTAGGGGGCCTTACGGGGACACACAAACGGGACATTGATCTTTCACTATGGGAAATGGGGACATCGTGCAAACCTACATAGGGGTACCTTTACCACTACAAGTATCATTTTTAAGCAGTTAAGGGAAAACATAGAACCGGGGATATCCCCATTCCGTTTTAAGGGGGCGTCTCCTTATGGAAACGGGGACAAACAAACGGGGACAATCACCGGTTCGCGGCGTAACCCCAGTACGTGAAAAAAAGACTCCCGGTGTGTCCCCGTTTTATGATCCACAAACGCAACACACACACACGCGTGGACTGCATAGATTCCTATGACTGCGTAAAGGAATCAAAAGGCGTATGATCAGCGACAATTTCCAAATTATAGGGAAAGATTATTGACCATGTCTACCAAAGGAGTATTACGTTTTTGTGGAAATGTGACTAACTAAAATTTCTAAATTATGCAAATTCGACACAATACTTCAACTTTCATTGACCATTTCAGGACCAATGGTGGAACACAACTAATAATGTTCTATGGGAATCTCAAAATTGAAAATTTGCAGAATGAAGCCAAATGGACACATTCATAACCCCAGTGACTCGGTCGATGTCATAATTCGTGGGACTGAGTTAGACTATACCATGGAAGCTCATGAAAATCAAACAAAATTTTGAATAAACTAAGACAAAATAACACACTGAATGACCTCTAGTCTATGTTAAAAATGTGGAACCTCCAGAAGGAGGTAAGCCCTACCAATGGATGTATTTTCTAGGTTGTAAATTGTATTAATAGGTTACCACAATATTACCACACATTAATGGTTACTGTTGCATCTGCACTTGGGCCTACAGCATTGTCTTCGAGGAGGGGAGGGAAGGTGTGGTCCAAGTTTTTTTATCATATAATGACTTCTTTGGATCGTGTGATATTCTTATTAGCATATTCCATAACAATGATAATACTATTGATAACACGAGATACAGCAACAATAAAGCATGCCTGCTGCTATTGTGTATGAAGCACTGTCAGTCTATGGACTATGACATCAAGCACAATATGGATCCCTTTATATAAATCACAGTCGATTTGAATAGTATATTTGTCCAGAAGAGACCTGGGAAGGAACTCTGATGAATTAACATAACGGAATGTATTATTTAGCAGTTTTCTTGCCTTGAATGACCTTGAGGACATGACGTTTTTTATGAAAAATGCTTGCCTCGATGTGTGTGTGATGCAACACCAGCTCAAAAGAATTATTGTAATCAGGATACAAACAGCCTATGCTATTGCCCCAAAAGGTATCGCACAACTGACCTTTGGACCCCTCGTAACTTGAAGACAGTGTCAGATTCAGGCAAAAGTGGGTTTCGTTCTAGGTAGCACACTGAGCTCTACCACAAATATCCAAAAATTACCATTTTCATTGCCTTGCCTATAATTCCTAAAAATAAGCACATTTTTCAGACTCAACCTTTGACCTTTCGGCCCCTCGATATTAATGATGTTGATCCACTTAAATCCGAAAATTACCATGACAAATATCTCTATGAATCCGAACTGAAACTTTTTTTTACCAATTGTTCGGATCCCCCATTTATTGTCCTTTAACAAAACTATGGAAAAGTGCAGAACTTATGCAAATTTGAGCTCCATTAATACGTTCAATGACCTTGACACTTTGTTATAGTGATCGAGATTGAAGGTGTTCCATATCTACATGTACATAGTTTCATAGCAATTCAACCAACTTCAAAATGTGCATTAAATTTAGGCCAATAACTGCAAAAGACTACTTGAATGCAAATTAGTCAAATTAAATGACCTCGGTTGACCTCGTCTCTACTGTGAAATTTGTCGGAAAAAATAAACATCTCCATTGAGTAATGAAAATCCAACAAAACTATTCAAATTTTGCATTAATTATGCACAATAGCTACTTTATAAGCACAGCCATAATGTATTAATGCTAATGAATCTGATTCAGTTCTTCAGTACACTCATAGTCAGGGCTTCGAAATAAGGGACAGAGGTCCAGGCTACTTTCAGCAGGAAAGAGCCCCTGGTTGGTGGAATCTGGCATGGGACGGGGGTATCTGGCCAGGACCAGGGGCTCTGATCCACTTCCCGACTTCTGCACTGAGGCGAGACCGAGCTTGCAAATGAGAAAATCAACCACAGCGGCTATAAAACCTAGCTCACAGTAGCATTAATACCTTACACTGAAGTTGTCCGTCTGCCAACTAAACTTTGCACTAGTGCTTGCCTACATTTAGAGTTAGGCTACTAAAGTTTGACCGAGTGATGAACAAGGGCTATTGTCGCTCAGAAAAGCCCCTGGGTATACAATTTCATTAGGACATGGGGTTTTATTGATGGATTTTATGGGGCTAATAGCGCCTGGGCCCCCGCTTATCGTGAACCTGTTCATAGTTGTTATAAACGCCTGACTGCATCACTAATGCATATACCAATCCAAGAGATATTCTTGTAACAGCTCTTAGATCAATTTAATTAAAATATGCAAATTCATGTCAATATTAGGTACCATCTTTGACGAGAAGTAGATGCCACACAAAGTTTCAGCATGACAGCTTCAACAGTTCAGGAGATATCGAAAGGCATATACAGAGGACTGGACAGAGGGACAGGCAGAAACAGACACACACACAACAGTGATCATACGTCTATCCTTGAACAAAGTTCAGGCGAGACAAGAATGCACTAATGAGCTGACCAATTCAATTTCATTGAGCGATTGTTGACGTGTCTATCAAAGGAGTACCAAGTTTCATGGAAATGTTGAAATAAACTTGATAAATTATGCGAACTACTCACGATACTCGACCTTTCCAGTGACCCATTGCCAATTTTGAAAGATCTTGTCATCCTGTTGATTCAGAGTCACTTTTTGTGACCATTGTGTGTTTCTACTGTTCTTACTGTAAAGTAGGTAAAACAATACCCGCCTCTCACCACCACTGGGGGTTTCTTGCTAGCTGTGAGCCTGGATACACTGTATTCCTTAAGAGCCCAATGGCATTTGACAGATCAAACTTCTGAGGAATTTATTATGTTATGGAAGGGGGGGGGGGAGGTCAGGGTGGTATGCAAAAGTCACCCATAGACTTAACAACAGTTAGTACTATAATTTTGCGCCTTGATAACAAAAGGCAGAATATATGGTACGAAGTTTTGTTCATTTTTCATGAAGCATTTCATTACATGGAGTCACTTGAGCTGGGGTTATCCAATTTCGCATATGTTAATTGATTTCCGCCTGCAACACACATTATGTAGAACCTGACTTCACCGAGATCAACAACCTTGCCCATAACATGTTCATGCTGATATTGTTAACTCCAAAAATCTAACATACACGCAGATTACACTACTTAGCATATTTCATGCTGGAAATGATATCCAGAAAATACCTACTACCACCTAAACGGTTGTACGAACACATCACACCAAACCCCCTCTATTCTCCATATTATCCACTACAGTACCTAACAATTGAAGTTAATTGCCATAAAATAGGCATAATCCATCCTAGTGTAAATGTCCTCTTGTCTAAAAACTTCTGTGGGCCTAAAATCTGATCAGAGGTCATTCAATTCAATTCACCCATCCTGATACAAAACCTGAGCTAACAGCTTCAGAGAAGTCTTACTAATGGGAAGCATGACACTACCCGCACACATGTACCGTTTTTGTCTTTTTTTCTCTTCAAATAGTTACATCTTTTGTCTGCCAATTTCCCTCTTCCATTTATATTTATTTCCATGTTCCCCACACACCCTCATGAGGCTTATACTCTTGATTGTTTGACACTTGAATGGTCCGGTATGACATATATTGATTTCCAGACTCTTATCGTGTGCTGCTGGTTTATATCCCGCATGGGCTTGCATATTGTCCCCGGCCGCTCCTTTACATGATAGATTCCTTGTAGGGCATCGAAAGTAACTTGGTTAACCATCAAAGAAAGCATTTCTAGCACCTAAACTTGGGGTGTGAGGATACCATCATTTCAACCTGGCTAGCCTGACATAAGTCATTTACATGCAGGGGCGGGCGCCAGGATTTCCCGCCGGGGGGTCCAATTGAGTTCCCCGACAGGGGGCCAAGTTTCCCCCTTTAGCAGTCATCGTTCGCCATAGTGCCCCTCACCTACCCTATACACCCAAACTTTCCATTTTTCATGTTTTCATTTGCTCATGTCCTCTTCTTCTTTTTTGTCCTTTTTTCCTCGCCTTTGCTCGATTTCTTCCTTCTCTGGCATCGTAACCCTCCAAACCCTCCTAGCACAAGTTCTGTTGTCACTTCTCTCACCAAAGTGACGCTTTCAGACACCATGCCAACCACTACAGCAATCCTCTTTCTCGCACTGGACTAATTGTTCTTTGCAAGTGGAAAATAAATGGTGAATTTTCAATAGAAAACAAAGATGTTTTGCAGGGTTTGTGCAAGTAATCGCAAGTATGACTTTATTTTGATTATTGCATGTGGGATGCTCTTCGATCTTGCACAATACACAATGCACAACTGCAATGACTGTAACTCTGCAACGGGAGGTCTACGACCGCGGGTTTGGCTGACGCATTCAGTTTCCTTCAGCTAATATAGTAGCTCTTTAATTCATCATGCAGTTGTCCGTTAATAGGACTTAAACATATGCTTGTCTGAACAGGCTGGAAGAATCAATAATGACCACCCAACAACTGAGGGAAACCTATTCACCGGTGAACCATGGCAGATTAAATCAATTCTGGTGTGGTGATCACTAATATTTCATTACCCCCCCAATCACTGCCATAGACTATTAAAAGTGAGCTGGTAAAAGACCTTGAAGGGAGGTGTCAGAACTATAAAAAAGAGTGCCCACAAAACTGACTGTCGAATAAAACTGAATTGATACAGTGGCAAGGTGGGTATAATGTACACAATACATACACGAGGTACCCAATATGCACCCCACACAATTACTGACATGTTGCACAAACACCTGCTATTATCACCACAAGCTCTTGGAGTCACCAAACAAGGAAAACCCAGATGGGGTTGACAGAGGTGTTTCCGTGGGCCAATACATCTTGGAGGTTAGGCCCCAATCCACAGGAAAACCAGTATTTACATATGTTGTGGCAAGAAAGAACCTGTGGAAGCTAAGGGGCCATGGTAAGGGGGGGGGGGGTTCCCCCCAGAGTCCACAGTAGTGTACAGTATAAATAGAACAAATAAGGGTTTCAAGTTTGAAGGAATTGAGCATGATGACAAAAATTGCTTCCACCGCTAATCTGGTATCAATGATGTCCTTCATGATTCAGAGCCAGAGAGATGTAGGAAGTAAGGAGTATATCGACACTGTAGGGCATTTAAAAATGGGCCACAGTGACACCTAGTTCCACTTCCATTGCTGTGAAGTTTTAAGATCAGTTCAGGGGGGATATTCCTACAACTGTTCTCCCCCAGCTGAAAATGAGTTGTAAAATATATTGAAACCCCAATCAACCCCATGAGATTCAGTTGTCAATACCGTAGCTAAATGAAGGAGGATTGAAACAAATATAATACATATTTCAGAAGGTTTGTTCGTTTGTCGCTATTGTTATTCATGATGGACTCCAAACATTTGGCAGAGGATGGGCATTAATTTTAGACCTGATTCTAGCGAGGCTTGTACAAGAGAGAAATATTGGATTTCATGTTAGGATTACATAATTGCAAATATAGCAAAATGCTCTCAACAGCTAATGCTCAAAACGTGGGAGAAGAAGAGATGTTACGAATGAAATCAGATGCCCAATACCAAATACGTATGTGGTAGTGATGATGCAATTGCCCTGTGCTGGTACTGACCTGTATATTATGTTGACTTGTCATCAGTGTCATGTGCACTTTGATTTTGTACCAGTGCTCCAGTCCCAGAGATTCCTTAGTATTTTCCTTTTTTTGGGCGCAATTCCAGCCATAGTTTGTTTACAGGATACTGCTTGTGAACAGTGTCAGCTTGTTCGTAACCATGTATAGTTTTAATAACGTTAAGGTTAATGTAGCTACAATAACTGGGCCCCAAATAATAGGGGCCTACAATAAAGAAAGGTTAAGGGTCCTTGGTGGAGCTCTATGTCAGAGTACTTTCTGTCCTTGTTAATTTTGTTACACAAAAAATCTTAATGGGTTTTTTACCACTTGTGTTTGAATTCAGATTCTTGCTCACCACCATGCTATGGCAGGTTTTTTTTTTTTTGTGTTGGGTAAGGTGATTTACTTAAACTCCATCACAAATCAAACATCGGACCGTGTGGTAGCGCCCGGCACTCAAGTATTTACCGGCAATCAGACAAATTAGGCCAAATTTACACGGGCACTCTCTCCAGTTTTCTATTAAAGTGACATACAATGCTGTGTTTATGAGTCTCCACTGCCGTTTGTGACCAGAGTGTAACCGGTACTCAGATTTTCTGGGCACATACCTGTTTATTGTATGGAAAATCATAGAGCACTCTAAGTCTGAATACCATTGCCATTATCCACGTTATGCTAAAGATAAGTTGGTTATGAAAACAAATTTGCCATGGTTTCTTGACAAAGTCTTTGGAAAAATTGAAAAAAAATCCCTGATTTGCAGTTTTTGGTGGAACTGATTATGTGGCATCATCAGATTGTAGTTTTCCTGTTTGGTTCACTGGATACGTTGGTTGCAAAGCTTGCTAGACATATAAAATGCATGTGCAGTTAGAACGGAAAAAACAAACAGATGAAATTATGTTTGCAAGTCTGACAGAGCCCCTGTGATGAATCCATATCAAAAGGATTTATAAATTATGCAACAGAGTAGCAGCCAGATGCTGAATGATTATGGCCACAGTAATCAGAACTGATTTTCAAGAAAATCTAGAAACACTCCAAGACCAACCAGTCCAATTGCAGTATAAATACTTCTACAGTACTTGACAAAAACCTGAGGCCAGAGGGGCAAAGTCAGCCAATGCAGAAAAACGCAAACTATAGGATAAGATTTTGAAGAGTTGGCCGCTCATTGTGAAAAGCACGACTTTCTTTATCGGTGGAAAGGCCTAACTTTGACGACTAATTTGTAACCACCCTCATTACAAAACACCCGATGATTCTACACTCCTGCAATTGGGACACTGTAGGTGTGATTATGCCAGCCAATTCTTATCCGTACCATTCTGTTTGGAAGGTAAAAGGTGCTACCCTTCAACTGTCATAATAACTCAGCTAACTCTTGGCAAGACTGAGATGACCTGGTACATCTTGTCAAAAATAGGGCTAAATTCAAAAACACCCCCCCCCCAATCCACAACAATGCCACCGAACACATACCTGTAGCCATAATGAATTGACAGGTACCAAAGAAATTTACATGCTGACTTGTGCTGGAGCGTGTTTTCAAAATTGGTGCTAACTGATAGCCCCCAGTATCGTCATGCTACACAGTCATCCAATTTGATCAACACCACTCTGAATGTTCATTCCAGTGAGGTGGTCCCACTCCCTCATTAGGCATTGCACTTACTATTTTGCATCAGCCTCAACCACCAATTTAAACCTACATTGAGCTTAAATAACAAGCCCTTATAACTTTGTTCTCAACTGGTCATCATGGTACCCATAAATATATTGTTTAGCTATCATTGTAATGGAATTTATCTTAGAGATTTTGTGACTTTCGTGAATAGCTCAAATTGTCTCCAGATGACCTTCAACCTAAATTTAATGCATTCAGCCTCTCTCTCAAATGATCTGACACTAGCGTAGCCATGTGTCTCCATGGTTATGTTTTTGTTGGAAAATGGAAGTGGAATGGCCTTCAACTTCTACACAATGTGGTTGTTACTTGTTACATACTCCTGATTTGTCCGTAGTTTCGTACATGTATTTTCGTTGTAGACTTTGACAATTGCTATACTAATAGGGTATGTGACAATTACCATTTTTTGTCTCTGATTACATTAGGTCGACTGGCAAAATATTTGTATAAAATTCATGCCTATCTGTACAGCAATCTTTAAGGCAAGGATCAACAATAGAATGAATGTTTTTTAGTTTTCGTTATGCATATTCAGGTGTCTGACTTTGTTCCTTTGACTTATGTACTATACATAGTATACATATAATGAGAATTTTTGTTGTGGACGGATCCTTAACTACACAGTACTTACTTCAACAGTATAATATGTGTTTGAGTTTCTCAATTGTGTTTTTGAAAAACCACAATTACTGCCATGCATGGTCTTTTTGAGGATTTTCTACTACCCCCCAAGTAGCATTTTGTTTATATATCCAATACAAATTGCACACGAATCCCATTTGTATACTAAACTTTAAGGAATTTTTAATTTGAGTTTGTCCCTCTATTACACGATGGAATACTTTGTTAATTGAAATTTTAGTTTTAGTGCCCATGGGACTGTTTAAGGCTGGAATTGCCCATACTCTAAGTAATAGCTTGATGAAGCTCCATCCGTTTTCTATTGCCCGGTCATAAGATACTGCGACCATTTTACCGCAAGGAAATTGATTGACTTTAGCTAAAGACAGACGGACAAAGCTGAGTCTGTTATTTGCCGAATTCTGAGTAGAGTTAAGTTTATTTGCACTGATACCAATTCGAAAAATTGTGCTTTATATACCTATCTAGATCCTATTGAAGAGAGAAGATCTGGACTCAAGAATAATGGATATCTGGGGTTGTTCATCATCTCCAATAGCAGATATGTCTTATACTGTACATGATTCATATGCGCGTGGAAATTCAGAAGAAGGATTCGATTACCTCTGGTAAATAAAGCAACCAAATACTTCCAGTCACGTCCACCATGACTATTTTATCGAACGATATGTGGTCGCTGCACCTATGAAAAATGGATTGGGGTTTTTTATACATTGCAATAAATAAATTTGTAGCAAGTGCAATTCATATTCCACTATCTAGTATCTAAACCACTACCATATTATTCTGGTAAGCGCCCATCTCCCGTAATCGCCCACCCAAGTTTTTTGCAATGCAGGTCGATTACCCACAACACATGGCTGCAGAATTGCAACATTTATAACTCGAAATTGGAACACTACTACAGGAACAGACATTCAAATATCGCACAGATTGAAGCAACATGTAGTGCTATTTCCAACATGCAGTGAATCTACCGCCCTCTACAACCCGCCCTCCCCCATATTATTATGGAAAAAAACCTGTAAAGTTAAACTCTTGTAAGCGCCAATCCTCAAACTTTGCGAGTGCCCAGGGCGCTTCATGGAATGAATATGTAATTAACATAATACCTGTATAACAGTATGTTACATCTGTAACTGAAAACAGTACGAGTA
The DNA here is from genome assembly GCA_026419785.1 of Sclerodactyla briareus. NCBI lineage: Eukaryota > Metazoa > Echinodermata > Holothuroidea > Dendrochirotida > Sclerodactylidae > Sclerodactyla > Sclerodactyla briareus. The sequence goes on along the minus strand of JAODTK010005254.1, from coordinate 72,225 downwards.
GCCAATCCACTAGGCTACTGAATGGCATCTGCAATGTGACAATTTTTCGTTGTGACATCCGAATAAAGATCTCCATGAATTGTGCCCCCTTTAAATAAGTAGGCATACATTTTTACAATGAGGAAGTACCATTATTGAAGCATCTGACCTGTATGTATTTGCCTCACTATGTGACAGAAAATGTGTGGGTTAGGAGTTTGACTATACTACTTATTATCAGCGCCATCAGAGGCGCTTCAAAGTGAACATAGTGGTTAAAGGACACTGCAGGATGGAAGGCTGATAAATTAGCTGGAAGAACTGAATGGGCAGCCAACCGACTTCCATACAACTTTCCGTTACGGAATTACGTCCTTTGAAGTTTTACCGGTGTATTGCACAAATCGAAAAGCCTCCCATCCTGCAATAATACATGATGTCATCTGTACACAACCCTTTCAAACCTCTTTGTTTTCTATTGAAATTCACACATTATTTTCACTCCGACAAGCTTAAGTCTATTGTGAGAAAATTGTTGCAGTGGGTTGGTAGGCGTTGCTGGTTACTTTGGTGAGAGAAAGACAACAATACTTCTCCTATATGTTGACTTATTCAACAAAATGAAACAACGAAATACATGACATAAACTTCCGAGTAGTTGTCCAAGTGTTGACGTCATGCATTATGCACAATTGGGGTTCTATCAATTTTCGTTTCATGATGGAACAAAACTTTTGAGGCCAATAACTCCAAATACAGTAGGAACATCGTATTGAAATGGGGTTTGGACCTATTGATACAGTTTTCCATTACTCACGAAAAAAAACCTCTGTGCACACTAAGTGTTGCAGATGTCCTCTAATCAGGCTTTAAAAAAACGAACAAGATTTTGCCTGGCTCTTGCAGTGATCACCTGACATTTACAGTATGAAGGTCACCTGAAGTGAAGAACAAGAATATCTAGCAAATCACTGAATGGTGATGAACTATTTACATACTGATGAAACTTTTTACATACTGAATAAACATTTTTTATTAGCAGTAGGAACATAAAATATTGACCAAAACATATGATAACATGCATACCTTGGGCATAACCACATAACCATTCTTTATTTTTATATTATTGTAGTCTGGTTTATATTGTCTGACCACCTGTGACCATAATTTGATAGTTTGTGATGATTAGGTGAGTCTGGTGGGATGAAAAATTAATGTTATTCTATACAGTACCAGAAATTTGAGTATCTTCTTCAGAGGAACATGAGAGTGTTATGTTTGATAGCAGGAATGTATGAAGAGCACTGTTGACCAATAGAGAGCTGCATGAGCAGCACGGATAATTTAAAAGTACAGGCTTCATTTTTGAGAACATGAGAAATCAGTCAATCTGTTTGAGCATGTAACAGATTTTCACATCTCACAGACACCAAACAGCTCTGCCCATGGGTACCAAATAGAGCCTGTCGACAAGGTGAAATTACATTCAGTGAGCAGTCTGGTTTATTGTCTGCACAAGGTCTGTACTTAAACTGGTTTGAAGCCAATAACAGGTGGAGTTGGTATATAATCTTTATTTGATGGAAATTGACATTCTGATAATAAGTACACGGATGACTATTTGGGGAATCTTTACTGGGTCCTTTAATATAGAGTTTTTTTTAATATGTAGGCTACCAATTCCACTTTCATGTATAAGTCAAAATTATGCCCATATGTTCCCCTGATTTCTAATTCACCATTTTCATAGAAATACTAGCCTGATGTGTGTTAGCATGCTGAAGCTGATGTCACATGTCTAAGGGAAAGAGCGTTCCTTCAAAATAAAGGGGGCTATCACTAGATTAATTGGAAATTCATTGGTGAAATAGAAATCCATCCGCAGCAGCACAAGAAGTAAGTGATATATAAAAAAAATTCACAAATTGGTCATGAATATTCACGAGATACATGTAGGCCTACTTTGAACTCTCGCTTGACCCTATGCAATACTGAAAATGGGAATTTATTCAAGACTGATATGTACAGCTGAAGCCTAAAAAGGAACCAAAGCCAATGTTTAGCTTCGCACAGGTGTATTGTGGCTTGTTTGGTACCAGGTCACAAGTTCAAAAAAATCTGTCTGAATCCTTCAAATTGGAAATTAAAAGAGTATTTCTATTCAACATAACCCAAACTATACTAAGTTGGAGGTTGTCAAAACAATTCCAGATTTCACTGCAGACATATATAGCCATAATAGCCTACACCTTTTTCGTAACTTTCAGCTTTGGAAGTACTGCATTGGCAAACACATTTTCAGATGACATTCAATGAATCAGTACACTATTTAGTCCTTGACAACTATACCACTGGCATGACTGTGTCCAAAGTCAGAGTATTTGAGGAGGTAAGAGTGCCAGCCACAGGATGGTGAAGGTTTAGTTGCCTGATTGGTGATCATCAACTGCATTCTGTGGGTAAGTTGGTAACAGCATATTGTGCATCTGCTGCATGTCAGTGTCCTATCAGTACATGACCTCAGTAGGCCCCCGTTTAGACGGCCACGTATAGTCTGGTAGCTTATGGTGAGAGCAGATTCAGACCCCAGGAAGCCCGCCCTGGGGTATGGTTGTTTGCCCAGAGGGGCCTGGTGGATCAAAGAGGTGGAACTAGATACTGCCTTCCAGTTCCAGGCATAGGCCTTCTGTAAACATGGGCGCCTGGGGCCCATGGTGAGCTAGTTTGTGTACAAACACTTTTAAAAAAGTGTGTATCAACCCTGAGACACTCATTTAAATTAATATATTCAAAATAATAACAATAATGATAAAAATAGATTCATATAGCACCAAATCTGAGGAAAACAGCTGTTGGGCTGGGCAATTTTCTCAAGACAATTCAAGTTGTGACATGCACAAACAGGTAGCCAGTTGACTACCTGAATCATGATTCATACTGTAACTTCTGTGAGGACTAACATTTGGAATAAGGCAAATAAACATGTCAATTACAAAATAAAGTACTCAATTGATTCATGTTCAAGAAATTGCACGGTTCTTCACCCAGAATTTTTTTAGACAAGGTGAAGTATCAGAATAGCCCAGTTGGTTAAGTGGAAGGCTAAACTCCGGACTGAAGATCAAACAGTACGAGTTGTGAGCAGGGTTTCCTTGAATGAAAGAAATTTTGATTTGTTCCGGATCAATTTCCACTTACCAATCATACTCTGCCACTGGAACTGCTTCTAAACGCTCTGGTCTATTCATCTTCTTTTGTCTAGTAGGCCTAGATCCTTTTCCAGTGCAAATGCTCAGACTGGTCAACACAGCAGGAACATCAGTAGAATAGGATTGTTGCCCTTATTGTAGTGCAAGACTAATTGTTAGGCTAAGGGCTAATGTTGGGTTTCTTCAAATTTTCCACCAATTTCTAGACACCTATCTAGATTAAATGATGGTTGTACGCAAGGGTTGCTATAAACTAGCTGATTCATAATTCTAGGCAATTTCGTTAACGTCCTGCATCACGCAGCATCAGGATGCAGAAATGATAGTCTGTCGTTCAAAACAATACATTTTGCCATAGGCTACCCTACACAGCCCATTGCATTGCTTTGTTGCATCAATAATTTCGAAAGACAATAAAGACAAATGGGGCCCAAGGATGAGGTTGAAGCCAAGATAAAAGTGAGGCTGAAGCATGCAACAAGCCTGCAACAATAGTCAATACTTGAATTGTGGGCCTGGTGAAAAAGTTATGAATACACTTGTTACTGTAACTTAGCCCAGTGTCGAAGTCACAAATACTACTGGGGCGCCAGGCTAGGCCCTCAAGTTCAGGCTAAACGTTTGGTTCAGTAGGCCCCTAGTTACAAATTTACATTCCACAATTCAGGCTGTACATCGATGCCTACATCCATCGTTCACAAAAATTAAGTTACACAATTATTCAATCCGCGCAAAAGATCGTGCATGTACACAGGCTACTGTACAGACACGACAGGAAGCAAAACTTAAGAGTGGGGTATGGGAGTAGGCTAGGCTTGATCCGCCGACTGTTTTTCCTCGTTCAGTGAATAATATTCCACAATACGCCAGCACGACGAAGCGTATTTTATATTCCATATTATAATCCCTGTAGTACAGTAGAAATCTGTCCTACTTCTGTTCTCGGTTTCACAGAGAGCTGCAGCCGTGCGAAACTGCGATACATGAGGATTACACTTTTAAGTTTCAGACAGACAGCCTGCCTAGTATAGTACCATAGCGCAGCATAGACTCACCTACGCCAGTCGGTATACCGGTAGGGATAGAGCGCATTTGTTATTGTAAATTTATGTGTATTGTGTATTGCATGCTCGACGACTGTATGATTTTCGCAATGCAATGGGACATGACAGTGCAGTATAGTATACCTGGGTAGTCCCGGACACCTGGTAAAAAGCGGACACTGTTTTTTCGATTGAACGTTACCTTAGCAACACGATAATAGAACAGTTTCGCGGAACTAATCAGGGTAGAATTATTATCCAGCGGAATGTGCCGATTACGAGTGAGTACTTACACAAAATGGCCGAATGAGGGATTCAGACTCGCTTTTGACAGTGACCTTCATCGTAGCATATTGTTGTTTCAAGTTTCACAGCGCTGTTAGTATGTACTGCATTGAATGTCATTAGTTACGTACTGCATTAGTATGTCCGCTTTCTAGCCAGGTTCTAGGAACGGATTTCAGCGACGGGACGGCCTGGGAATCTTGAAATCCACCTTGAATCCATCATTTTGAAGAGTCGATCGATCAATAATATGCTTGTACACACCCTACTTGACTATTTGAGTGCGTTTCCTCTGTATTTTGCGATTTGGAAATCTTAGAAAATTGACGAATACCCTTGGGTGTCCGTCACTGCCAGGGACCATTATACAGTGCGGCCGGGTGCAGGGAATCGACCGGTCAGCTCATCATCAGCGATGCCACTGTACTATATATTATCTCTCGGGCAGTGGCAATATATTAGGCAAATATATTAGGCAAATATAGAGACTAACAAGAGAGCACACACCTGTGTTAATTAAAGTAGTCCAGACAGTAACAAATTCCACTTTAGGTCATTTCTTACTGAGAACAAGGAAAGCAACCGGTTTACTATCCGTTGACCAACAAGTAGCTATTCTGTTAATTTGAGTGGTTACACAATTCGTTGGTACGGCTATTAAAGGACAACTGTAAGCTTGAATACCTATTGTTTTTGTGATGAATTGAAAACTTTATCTATTGGTCTAAGCCCCATTTCAATACAATGTTCCTTTGAGGTGTTGTTAGGCTATAAGCATTCAAAGTTTGGTCCATTTGGCAGAGAAAATGATACTATATCTATAGTCTAATTCCTATTCCAATACGATGTTCCTTTGTGGAATTATTTGGCCTCCAAAGTGTGGTCCATTATGCGGACGGAGAAATTAGGGAGAATCCTTTTGCGCAATAATGCAAGACGCCGGAAAGACGTCACAGTTGAACAACTCAGATAATTATGTATTCCATTGCTTCATTACGTTAAATTACTGAACCTTCCACAGAAGCCGCTGTCTTTCTCTCACCAAACACCAACACCTAACCCACGGCCACTACAGCAATCCTCTCTTATATCATTTTTTTCGAAGTGAAATAATTCTGTACAATCAATAGACGACGAAGAGCAGGCGCGGATACAAGAGGGGGGAGGGGATTTCCGGCATTCCTCTCTTTCAGAGGATTTGGCAATTTTTTTACGTGTCGCCCCTCCCCCCCCCCCCTCCCCCTCTTTTGTGAATTCTCCAGTGAAAAATATATCGGTCACCTTATTATCCTTATATTCCCACTGCACCGGTTTATATTAGTCCTTTCGGGTTCCTGTGCAATACGGCGGCCGCGTAGACATGTGCTGCTGTCTCTCCATGAAAGTCTGTTCTATGATCACAGAAGTATATAATCGTTTTGATAATTTTTCTAGATCTCTCCGAAACCAAAATGACGTTAAAAATTTCCCAAATGGAGCTTCAAATTGCACTAAAAATCATCTACAATCCTACAGCTTCCAGGCCCCTAAGCGGCCTCTGGACCCCGCCAGAGAGCATTCGCTGACTTGTAGGCGCCGCGCGCAGACAGCAGGGGCCTTCTGTGGTATTGCACACAGAAGGTGGCTCGCGCTGCATACGAAGGCGACATGACTTCACCTAAGCCCTAGTGTATTTTCCAGACGTCTGTTTCATGATGCACAGAATTATATGAATCGTCTAGAAAATTTTCTAAAAGCTTGCCAAAATCACGATAAAATTTCCCAAGAGCCTAAGATTGCACTGGAGAGCATCTAGAACCTACAGCTTCCAGAGGCCCTAAGGCGGGCCCTGTACCCACGCCGAAAGGATTCCGCGCTACGCACCATTTCTCAGACGAATACACCCGCTCCCCCCCCCCCCTTGGGGGGGTTGCTTGCAGGGGCGGATCCAGGATGTTCGGTTAGAGGGGGCGCCAAAAATTATCCACATAACAATGAATATCTTGGGAGAAGATATGGAGCGCAGGAGGCCGGAGCCCCCAATCGGAGGGGGGGGGTCGCTGAATTCCCCTAGATCTGAACTGTAATTTGATTTGAACGCACGTATCTGATCAGTGGCGTATCCAAGATATTTTTAGTAGGGGGTCCATGGGGGTGCCGGAAAGAGTCTGGGAGTGTGTGGGCCAAGGCATATGATATTCATCATGCGAGCGCCACCAGAGGTTTGCGCGGAGCGCACCAAAAATTTTTGGTCTGAGAGACCTCCAGATGGCCGAAAACGGCATTTCCTCGTTATTTTAGTTGAAAGCATAGCCAAATATTGTGAAATGATTGTTTTCACATGGATTTTGGAGAAATCCCTGGTGGTCCCATTACGATAGCTCCTGGATTAACACACTCAACGTTTAGTACTACCGACATCTTGCAGTAGTGGACCCCCAAATAGACACATTTTATGGTGGCCGTTGATGACAAAAGTGTCACAAAGAAGTTCCAACTGCGCGGTATGGGATTGCGGCTCTTTAATAATCCAAAATCGTGATGAGTGAAATGACCAATTGTTTTGGATGAAATCGAAGGTCATCCTGAGATCACGAAAGGTCTAACCACTTGCGACTACAACGAGCAACAGCATCATTGCTCAGATCAAGGCTAAATTGCGTTCGAGCTTCCTGGGGGGGGGGGGGGGGCGGGGAACATAACTAACTTGCTTTTGGTGTGCGTAAATATGGGTCATTCTGAGAAGATTTGAGAATGTATTTTCGCCAACATCGGATTAGCCCGAACTTGCCCCGAAAGCCCCTGATCAAGAACTGACACCTTTCCTCCTGAGTGGACGGGATCCTGTGGTGTAGAATGAGAGCAATTCTTAGAGAAAAATTATAAAAAAAGTTGTATTTGTGTAATATTTGTGTATGTATAAATACGATAACACAAACCCACCAACATGCCATGTACGTTTGTCTCTCATCCCCCTGGAAGTAAAATGAGTGTGACACCTTATAAGCCAAATACTATCTTCGACCAGGCATAGATTTCTCCCAGAGGGGTGGGGTGATTTTCGTACTGTGAATCGAGTACAGACAGACCAATCCCTTGTGTGCGCGCATGCAACCGTAATCCGTATGAGCACTGATACCAAATAAACCGTAATCAATTATCGTCTTCACACAGTACTTATCCACGACCGAGGACATCCTCGTGGGACATTTAACCCACGCGTGACGACATAACAAGGTAGCTATAAACAGGGGGCGTTCGATCCGTACTGAAAAGTGGGGGGGCACATCGAATGCAAATGACAATCTGAGCGAAGCGCCTCTCGTTGGCGCGAAGCGTACCGCGAGAAATTCGATTCTATACCTCCAGACCGCCGGAAAGGCAATTGCCAGGCTCAATAACACCAATCTACATGTGTGATTTTCGTAAAAGACACACCAAGAAGTTGCCATTGTTGCATACTAAAATGTTTTACCGAATATCACACATGGTATTTTTTATGACACTTTTCTATCTGGCTTTGTTTGCGTGGGATCCAGGGGTCTACGAGCAGTTCCTGTGGTGGGACGAAGGGAAAAGCCATTGGCGTACGTGACCATTCCAATTGGGGAGCAGAAAACTTGGTACCCGAATGTTACAAGTCACTTCATAGTGAACTGCCAGCGCGCGGAAGCCGAAAAAAAAAATGCATGTTTTCCTGGGCCTTTTTATCGAAAAAGTCTGCCAAACAATTAACGCATTTTTGACTTGCGCTTTTTGCTTCCCAGATTTTCCACGATTTTTCATTCAGAAAAATGGGGGGGGGGGGGGAATGCATTTTCCCCCAAGGCTCCTGAAAACTATTCGAGTCGTGAACAAAATGAGTCGAAGATTACATCGCATATTTTAGCCTACAACGTATGGATAAAACGACATTGCGCGCAAACAAATTATGCACCTTGTGGCTATTCGATTTTAAAAAATTCGAGAATTCGGTTATGAAACATGGGTAAACCTTCGGCTTCGGCCCTAGTCGGGTCCGATCTTCACCTGGGGTCCGCGCCTGGACTTAGTGGACTTAAGACAATTTCCAGCCCACTTTGGTTGGGTTAGACAAAAATGAATCAGTTAATAGTGATACAAAATCGGGCATGTGCCTATTATTTTTTTAGTACGGTCCGGAAAAGTGGGGGCGGGTGGGACAAACGATATGATATCCCCCACTTTTGAGTTTCGAAAGTGGGGGGGGAGGGGGGAGGGGGGGGGGGAGTGAGGGGGGTGAGGGGGACTTGTTTTGTCCCACCCCGGCCCCACCTATTGAGGCACATGGCTACATATCTGCCGACCGGAAATGGTTCTAATCATCAAAGCGAGAGATGTTGTGTTTCGCCGCACAACATTCAAAGCGCGTTGCGCTCTACCGTGGGGAAATCACCACATGTCGTAGCAAATCATTATAGCCCTGGACAGCGCACTCGGCCGTAAATAATAGAGAATTGGCGCGTGCCTAGATACGCGATAGCTATTGAGGAGCTAAGAATACGTAACAATGCAACCCCTCCGCATCGTGTTGTTTCTTCTGACTGGGGGGACCAGATGGCAGATGGGCTGTGTAAACTTTAACTCAACGGCTAAGGCCGTCAAAAAAAAAATTCTCTCGAGATTTAGGGGGGGGGGCGCGCGCGGGTGCGCCCCCCCCTCTGGATCCGCGCCGGGCTGTATCCGTTGCCTGAAGAGTATTGCAGTCGTGCAAGTATGACCCCGTACAAACACAAAAACGTTTTTCAAAATATTTTAAACTGTTCGCTGTTGTTAGAAAACGTTTTTTGTTGAGTAACAAGAATTTTAGGAGATGTTTCCAGAACGTTTCACAACGTTTTGCAGGAACGTTTTGAAAACATTTCCAACAATTCTGAAGTGTTTTCGCTACCTCCATTAAAAAATTTCGGTGGGAAAAGATTTGCGTCAAAAAAACGGAAAAGTGTATGTTAGTGTTGGTCGTATAGTATATTATATTATCATTTTGTTTCTTAGGTTTGCTGTAACTGTTAAAATTTGAAGTGAAATTGAAATGTTTCAGAGTATTTTCCCCAAACATTTTTGGAATGGTATGGAAACGCTTCCGTAACATTCATGTTATAACATAAAAACGTTTCCAAAAAACATATAGGAAACATTGTTTCGAGACAGGTTCGTTGTGCTGGGACATATCATCAATTGCATGATGGGATTCTTTTCGATCTTGCGCGATGCAATGCCACCAAGCCACCAAACACCAAACAGCCTTTAACTCCGTAACGGAAAGTCGTATGCAACGACGGTTCGACTGATTGTTAGTTTTATCCAGCTATTACATTATAGCAAAGTCATGATTTATCCTGCAGTGTCCTTGGCATGGTTTATGATCTGGGGAGGTTCTTATTAAAACCCAGGACGCCAATGTTTAGTAGATCCCGTACCCGGAAGGTCCGAGGATATTATGGTTTTGGGGTGTGAGCCGCCCGGCCGTCTCCTCGCCGTAGGAACTCAGCGTTAGCGCAATAAACTCTCAACGCTTTATCCGATTTATTCAAAAACTGGTACACAATGCGTCCGCCCTTGTGGAATCTCGGATGAGTCGAAAGTGGGCACTGGCTGCCCTTCTATTTTGCAGGTTTTACACGAAAAATACATAGGTTATTCCCATTACACAAAACTGGTGGGGTGAGAGAGAAAGTTGGGTTCCGAGAAACAGACAGTGATTTCGAAGTTTCACCAGAAGTCAAATTTCTGCGAAAATACGGAATACCCGATTCATACAAAACTTGGGGGTGGGGACAACATTTAGTCCCGAATAACGTGAACGTTGAGTTCAAGTCATAGAGGTCAAAATTGGTTTTTTCTCGACCAATTTCTACAACTTGTCGGATGGCGAATTTGAACAAAACTTGGTGGAACAGTCCATGGACTGTTGTTAGTCCTGAACAACAAGAAGGTCATTTCAAGGTCACAGGAGGTCAAATTTGCATAGATCCAGCGATTTTGCAAAATTGGTCGTATGTAAACAAAAACTTGGGGAATGTGGAGTGGACTACAGTTGGACCTGAACAACCTGTAGGGCATTTCAAAGTCACTAGAGGTCAAATGGACATAATAAAATTCCTCATTCGGGGATATTATGTTTTGGCATCGTCGTCTCCGCCGCCGCCGCGTCCGCCGGAAGATTTTCGCAATTACTCTCCATGCAATGTCCGTATTGACACGAAACTTCGTGCACATATGGTCGGCCTTCGAAATTTGGATGATTTCGAATGTGGGCGTCGCAGCACCACACTGGCGGCGGCCATCTTGTATTTTCATCGAAACGAAATTGAGATGTGTTTGTACAATTACGCCCTAGTGCCATGTCGGATCCATATGGAAACTTTGCACACATGATCGGCTAATGAAAATCTTGAATGGGTCGAAAAGTAGACGTCGCCCGACCGCTCTGACGGCGGCCATTTTGATTTTTTTGCGAAAACTGAGTTTTTTTTTGCTGATTTGCCAAGTTTTGAAGCATGACAATCGTTTAAAGACCAACTTAAAAAATATAATAAAATTAATTTTCCGCAGATTTGACGTAGTTTTTTTTTTTTTTTTCAACTTTGCACCACATGGATCGCGTAATGAAAATTTTGAATGACTGAAAAGTGGGCGTTGACGTCCGTTCTGACGACGGCCATCTGGATTTTTTTGTTGGCCGGCAAAACTGAGTTTTCACTCATTTGCGCGTTTTGGAGCATGACGATCATTTTGAGACCAACTTTGTTTTCGCCCATACGACTCCACACGGCGGCAATTTTGAATTTTGGCGAAACGGATGTTTTGTTTTGCAGATTTGACGTTTGCATATTTCGGTGCATGGTGTGCACTGTGGATTGGTACCAACTCCCACTCCCGGGTATGAATCCCGTTCTGGACAAAAACAAGGCGAACAATGTCACCCTCTGATGATGGAAAGTGAGGATATATACGTTGGAGGTTTACTCGCCGGGCGATGTCTAGTTTGATGATTAACTTATATAGTCGCCTCGTACGACAAACATTCCAAATACTAATTCTACCATCCCACCCAACACAGAGAATGGGCGAACAATGAAGCATGCATACTGAATCCTGAAGAGGGAGCTTGTCAGGAGGAGGGCCCGAAGAGGGATCATGTCAGGGGGAGGGCCCGAAGAGGGAGCCTGTCAGGAGGAGGGCCCGAACAGGGAGCATGTCAGAGGGAGGGCCCGAAGAGAAAGCCTGTCAGGGGGAGGGCCCGAAGAGGGATCATGTCAGGGGGAGGGCCCGAAGAGGGAGCCGTCAGGGGGGAGGGCCCGAAGAGGGAGCCTGTCAGGGGGAGGGCCCGAAGAGGGAGCCTGTCAGGGGGAGGCCCCGAAGAGAAAGCCTGTAGGGGGAGAGTCCGAAGAGAAAGCCTGTCAGGGGGAGAGTCCGAAGAGAAAGCTTTCACACCCAACACAGAGAATGGGCGAACAATGAAGCATGCATACTGAATCCTGAAGAGGGAGCCTGTCAGGAGGAGGGCCCGAAGAGGGATCATGTCAGGGGGAGGGCCCGAAGAGGGAGCCTGTCAGGGGGAGGCCCCGAAGAGAAAGCCTGTCAGGGGGAGGGCCCGAAGAGGGAGCCTGTCAGGGGGAGGGCCCGAAGAGAAAGCCTGTCAGGGGGAGAGTCCGAAGAGGGAGCCTGTCGGAGGGAGAGCCCGAAGAGATTCAGTCATACCAGTGTTGACCGCCATTTATTATTTTATACCAATCTGACACATTTTTTGCATCACTTTTCCATTTAGTTTACAGGGATTCAATTAGGCACAGGCTGAGATCATTGATATATATGAAAAAATCATAGTGGCCCTAAAATTGATCCTTGTGGGGACACCGCTATTGACCCCATATACAAGAGGAAGCAGTACCGCCCATGATTACTTTTATTGAACAAATAAGACTTGAAGCATTCCATGGTAGAAGTTGAGGACTGATACACTTTCAACTTCTCTAACCAAATACAATGATCTACTAGATCAAACCCTTTCCTAAGGTTCAAATTCTAAAAGAACAGCCAGTAGCCTTCCTTATTGATCGATTCCATCCATAACTCAGTAACATGTTATAGAGCAGTTTAACAAGAATCCTTTGAACTGGGCATTTTCCAATAATAGGTCTAAGAAGCTCGAAAGAGCAATAAGAGAAAAAAAAAGAATCATCTTTTCAACAACTGTTGTCGTTGTTGTTACAAATTGGGCCTCGTTACACGACCCCACTAAATGCCATTCGTTCCAAATTCCAAAAAAAAAAAATTCTTCCCTCACGGAATTCGTTGGCGCTACGTTTCGTAGATAACCCATCGGTCTAGTCTATACGTTGCACTAGTGCAGTCTGAAGTAGCCTAGCCAAGCGTTTTTTTTTTCTCTCAATTTCGTGTTTTTCTGTCACTTAGGTCATGGGGGGGGGGGGGGGAGGACGGGGGTTAACCCCGACCCCATTGAGTAACGCTTTGTTTGGGCGCATCGAGAGTAAGTACACAAAATTGTTAAAGATAAGTGGTATCTTAAATGTTGTATACAGAGGGCTTTTCGAACATCAGTCGATAGATGGCTCAATTATCAGTACTTTTCACAAAATATCGACGTATGCCAACGCATTGACGATTCTGGGCAAAGCCTTTCGAAATGTCCAACTCAATCTGCGCCCATGGTCAAAATGGGATTCAATACCAGTTCTGTGATGGCGCACTGCAGAAATTCTGCGAGCGGTGTATATGAGGCAGCGGGTAATCGGGAATGATCAAGTAAGTATCATCCATCGTCTAAACACGAGACTGTAGTGATACGATGTCCGGAACGAGCTACAATCCCTGACAAATGTCATTGATACAAACCCGGCTCTTCCTTCCAATGTTGAGTGCAAACTGCCAGAGTCAGCAACCTTGAAGGGGGGTGGGGGGGGGGGGCGGGGGTGTCCGTTCCTCGACAAAAGTAGTCTAGTAGTTTGGCGTCATTACTTTTGTCGGGGGTTGTCGGAGCGCTGTACAAATGTATATAGCGTACATAAAGAGGGCGTTAATGTGTATATACGTGTTCAACGGAACTGGACAAGTCGAACAGATGAATTAGAAGGATAAGCCCCCAATCTAGCATGCACCGAACTGAGAATTAGGAGGCCTATTTTTCACGGTGGGTATAAATCCTATTGCGTGCGCGGTCTAGTTATAGTAAAAAATAGGCCCCTAAGTTTGTATCGAGAATCCTGCCTGAAAGGAGCTGTTTGCCCCGTCGAGTAGAGTCCGATATACTGCCTATCTTATCGGGTATACTGGAGAGTACTCACGCGTGAATTGGGGCTGGCTGGGCTTTTTGAGTTGTTGTGTTTGTGAGAAATGGGATTTATACCCACAGTGAAAAATAGGCCCCATAATTCTAAGTTCGGTGCATGCTAGATTGAGGGGCCTATCCTTCTTGGCCCGATGGCCATTCGGCTACTGTTTTGGGGGAATTTAGAAAAAAAAAAAAAAAAAGACTCAGTCGAAAAAAAAGTTGGGGCAATTGTGAAACTTTGGGACGATTCTGGGCAAAGCCTTTCGAAATTTCCAACTGAATCTGTGCCCATGGTCAAAATGGGATTTAATACCAGTTCTGTGATGGCGCACTGCAGAAATCCGGGGGTGGTGTATATGAGGCAGTAGGTAATCGGGAATGATCAAGTAAGTATCATCCATCGTCTTAACACGAGACTGTAGTGATAGTGATACGGTGTCCGGAACGAGTTACATGCAATCCCCGACAAATGTCATTGAAACAACCCCGTCTCCCCTTCCAATGAGTGCAAACTGCCTGAGTCAGCAACATTGAAGGGGGCGGGGGTGTCCGTTCCTCGACAAAAGTAGTCTAGTAGTTTTGGCGTCATTACTTTTGTCGGGGGTTGTCGGAGCGCTGTACAAATGTTTATAGCGTACATAAAGAGGGCGTTAATGTGTACGTGTTTCAACGGAACTGGACAAGTCGAACAGGGGCCCAAAGTTAGTGTGATATCATTTGCCCGATAATTTTTCAAAACGGCAACGTTGGGATGTCTCCACTGCACTACCGTAGCTCACAGATTCTATTCGAATTCTCGGCTTGATTCAAATGTTTGTTACTGAAAAATCACGTTTTTGGGTAGTTTGACATGAAAACGAGCTTCTCCTCGAAGAGATATATTATTCAAATTTAGAATAATACCAAACGATTCAACTTGTATTGGAATTCGACGTTAAATTGGAAATATCCGGCTACAAACTCAATCCGCTAGACGACCGCTCATTTAGCCGACGATTGCGAGCCTGATGGTCATTCATCCACATTGTTAGCTGGAAAGTTGAAGCCAGCCAACAATAACTATTGCTGACCGACAATAGTTATTGTTGGCTGCCATTGTTGGGTCATCCGTCGTCGTCTGGCACACTATTTCGCCGTTTATCGGCACTGCGCATTACCTCTTAACGATTGCTCTCCACGTATTTCTGTCACTTGTAATTGATGGCCTAGAGCGGGTACGATCCGAGATGCAGATCTTGTCTAAGGTTTTGAGATCTTGGTGAACTTGCTGCCCAGGTTTTATTGGTCCTCTGCTTGGTTCATGGTAGGACGGAGCGCTCTTCTGAGTGTCTGGCCAGGTTGTGTGTTGTTTGGATTGGCAAGACCTATGCAGTTTTTTATTGTAGTTTTCTGATAAGATATTTTCTATATTGGGTCTTTGTATTTTTGTATCGCTTTAATCACTGAAAGTGTTTATGTCATGGACTTATGATAGGGTGGTTTATTCTGTAAAGCGCTTCGAGCAGCGCTGATGAACGCTATATAAGAGTCATTTTTATTATTATTATTATATTATTATTATTATATTATTATTATTATTATTATTATTATTATTATTATTATTATTATTATTATTATTATTATTATATTATTATTATTATTATTATTATTATTATTATTATCAGATGACCCACCCATCGTAGTCTTCTATTTGTGATGCTCTCATTCCATGGTTTCACTTGTGTGCGGTCGTCAAGTCATCGTTGATAGGTGTATGGCCAACTTTTCCTCAGCATGCCTCTTGATAGATTCCTTTGGAAAACAACGATATCGTTTTCCATGGTTCTCATTAAACTCCAAACTTCGCTGTTGTATAGAAAACAATCGAGATATAAGCTCGTATAGCCGAGCCTTCCGACGCTGTATGTCTTCCATCGTATCGATTAGGCTTCAACATATTTGCACTTTTTCCAGTCTTCGCTCCCTCCTCTAAATTGTTATAGTGTATTCTTCAGTAGTGCTGTTAATTTTCATGCCCTCTGTTTTGCAGTTTTGTTGGGTGGCTTCAACTTAATCACAAGTTAGCAGCCAACAATGAGGGAGTGGACGTTGCCCCCACAATACTTCTCCGTTTTGCCGTTTCCCTGCCTAAAGGGACATGGCCGCGCGATGCTGATAACGTTCTGTCATCGATGAAATCTGCTTGCATATAGCATAGAAGTCGGGTCTCAGATTTTGTGTAGTCTTTGTGCAGTCTGAAGTTGCAATATATGCCATGGTGTTGCACTCGGCACATCTGATACGCTTCAGATGGTAATTCATGGAGTAACTAACTGTGATTAGTGATTGTATTGATTTCGATAATTTCTTATGAGGAGCCGTTTTGTTTTTTTGTTGTCAATTAAAATATGAGTTTTGTTTCGAACGCCTGTGCTGAGACTGAGGGGAAACCCTGGGGAAACAATTATCATTTTGTTTCGGGTGAGTTCTGAGTGGAACCTTCAATATGAATATATCTTGCGCCGAAGAGGCAGTCTTGTTTTCTTTTTTGTGATTATTTGCTAGACATCAATCAATCTTTGTGTTTTCCTCGGTTAAATAAATTTTACGTTCATAGTGGATTCTTCTTTCGCAATAATAGGTAATAGATTTAGGAACATTTCTCCCCCAGCTGGGCGATAATGAATTTTCGACTGCAACGCACAGACATATAAACCATCATTGTCTATGGCTACCATCTGTCGCTAGCTTCCTTTCATTTTAAAAAAAAAAAAAAAAAACAAGCTTTCGTGAGCTTCTATACAACGATGAACCTGGAGAGGACATTGGAGCGTGTATTGTGTGCCCTGTCAAAGTTCCGTCAGAGAACACAAAACTCGAAGCTAAGAGGCGCTATTGTGTGTACATCGTGAACCCATTCAGTTGTTTTACTCGCTGCGATTTCTCATATCCCCCCAAAATACCTTCGTTCTCCATAGTAGACAGTAGAGTGGTATATCATTAGCTGAAGATTCCACAACATCTTCAGTGAGTGTGTACGCTGTTTCGGAGAAGCGGAAAGTCTGCAGACGAATCTATTACGGAAGCACAGAAACATCATAATAATTCGAGATACGAATCGATTGCGTCCGGCATAAACCATCAGGCTAAATGACACCATCACGGATGAACTGAGCTTTATAATGTGGAGCTCGAATTAGAGAGGCTGTCAAACAGAAACTTTTGTTCTAATCTTCTGACGAAAAACGAAATGCAAACCATGTCGCCGAATCACATGTCACTCTAACACTTCCCTAGTGAGTGAGGCGCGTCGCGGCTTAGCAACACGTTCCACCTGGACTTCTGTTCTGTATAGGAGCTTCATTAGAATGTCCGGCTGGAGTAAGACCATGAGCTATGATATTAGCTGGAGAGGACATTAGAGCGCGTATTGGTGTGCCCTGTTCAAGTTCGGTCGGCAGAACATTAACTCAAAGTGAGGATGCTGGAGGCCGGGCTCTCCTATTGCGTGTAACATCGTGAGAGACCGAGTGGTCAGGCACGTTGGACAAAATACCGTATTTTTATGGTAACATATATTCCCATTTATAGTAGCATTATTTCCAATTTCGCTAGCATTAATCCTTAGCCAATCAGAAGACAGGAAATAATTCCCAGCATTATCGAATATATATGGTACCATACTTTCCGAATATAGCTAGCATTAAATCGAATATATGGTCCATTAATTCAATATATGCCAGCATAATTCGATATTATGTAGTATTATTTCGAATATGGTACCATTAATTCGAATATTTGGTAGCATTAATTCGAATATATTCTATATTATTTTGGAATCATATTGTTAGCATTAATTCGAATATATTCTAGCATAACATGAATATTATGGAATCATATATTCCGTTGCTCTGAACCCATTATTATTGCCTAGCATATAATAATCCAATGAGAGGAGTGTTTCTAATTTAGTTTTGCTGGTCTCGGCGTCACGGCGGGTGGCGTGATGTTTTTATATTTTTTTTTTTTTTTTTTTTTTTTTTTTTTTTTTTTTTTTTTTTTTATTATTATTATTATTATTATTATTATTATTATTATTATTATTATTATATTATATTATTATTATTATTATATTATTATTAATTTTTGTATTATTATATTATTAATTTTTTTTTGTATTATTATTATTATTTTATTACACAATGTGAACGCGATAGCTTCAGAACGGAGGGGGCCTGTAGATTACTGATCAAGTACAAGAACCACATTGTTTTTTGGTTGTTGTTTTCGTTCATTTTTGAGTCATGCAAAAACTCTATTTGGGTACCACTCCAAGTAATGGATTCCTACACGCAAGACCATTTTACCCATTGAGTTCATTGTTCAATACTGGACACTCTGAAAACCTCAAGTCAGCTACACTCATATTTGCTCGACCTTCCATGTCCCGCGTGGTTTGTTTCCAACAACATTCATTATTGATTTTGGTCGTTACTGGACCTTGATCGGATCAATTCCTCGAGATTCACGCGCCATTTTATTTTGCCTTCAGGCTGGTCTCTCCTTTGATGAGACTTGCAAGTTCCAGTAGACCTAGGCAATCTTCCCACGGTTTTCTACAGTTGTGCCTTCATGCCTGGTTTCTACCATGGGCGCCGAAACTGGGGACAGGGGACACGTCCTCTACTTTCTGAAGTGGAGGGGCATAATCTCAAATACCGCCACGCACTTTTTGAACGTGTGGGGGAATGAAATTGCATGAAACGCAGGTTTTTGTGATATGTCTATTCAGGCGCGGGAATTGAAGCATTAAGGCAATCGAACTCATGGGCCAATCTTTCTTCATGTACCTTGACCGCTTAATTTTTTTCGCTTGGTCCCTGTGTTGTAATGAAGCAAAACCATTTTCCGCGCGCTTCACGCGCGGTTATATTTTTCCCCCACGGCCGAACCGCCAGTTGGTGTATTATTTTTCTTTTACTCGTTTTCGTCTCCATTCATCATTTCTTGCTCGAACAATACAAAAATGCTCGGGAAGTTTGGCGAACCAAAGTCCAAGCTTTAAGATATTGGTCCCCACAATTCCACTGATTTTACGTAGCGTCATAGCCGTTGCCAGAAACCATTCATCAGGCGCGGTTCTAATTACCCCACCCCAAACAAAATCGTTTGTACGATCCGCCCCAGCCCAAGTTGTTGGCGCTCCGCTTAGACGATGTTGGCGCTCCGCTTAGACGGTCACTCTACATAACCCCCCCCCCCCCCAGAAAAAATATTACTACTGCCTCTGCAAAACGCGCCTGCCATGCATATGACGAAACGCTGTTCCATTTGGGTCGTAATGTTAAGCTCAGTTCATACTCGACCCGACATGTCCGGCGGTGAAGGACGGCGTCCAGCCATTCACACGTTCAACTTTCCGTTTCCTCCCGTTGTTTACGCTCGCCGGAGGCCACTGGCCGCACAATGAAACGTCTTTCCCCGCGTTCCAATTTATCCTTCCCGCGGTGATGCGTGCGGCCTATTGCTGTGTCAGTACACATAATGCCCCAACTTTTTCCAAAAATATATCATTCGAAATGAATGGATTTCTGACAGTGGAGGAATATTTGCGCTGTATTAGTTGTTTATGAATCATCAAAGAAAAAGGAACTGCAGTGGTACATGAAACTTTTAAATATCCCCAGAATGATTAGTGGGCACGTTTTCACTCTTTATTGACTGATTGCGTAGAGTGCAAGATGACGAAATTAATTCCTCCCGCACTTTAAATGAGCCCCGCTACTAAGAGTACAGCGTAATCGCCCCCGTTGATTAGTGACACCCATGTCCCCCCCCTGTATCCCCAGCTGAAAGGCTGTCCAGTAACACGGCGTATCACTTGCCAGTAAATAATTCCGCATCAGAGTGTAAGGCAGATAGTCGGTAAAACCGGTTTTGGGGAAATCCACAGTAAACGATGTATTCCTCCAAACTTTACAATCCCGATATTTTCGACCTCTTTATATTCCGACCTTTCTATTCCACAGCCGTCGAGTTTTTTTAAGTTTTCAAAAAAAAATCGTCTGTATATTCCGACCTCTCTATATTCCGACCTCTCTATGTTCCGACCATCCCTATTCCAATGGTCTGACATAAAAAAAAAACGTTTTTTTTTATTGAAAAAAAGTCTCTAATTCCGACCTCCCTACATTCCGACCTCGTATATTCCGACCTCTCTATTTGCCGACCTTCCTATGTTCCGACAGAGTCGAAGCATAGAGACGTTTTTTTCACTCGAAAAAAAAATCGTCTCTGTCATATTTCCGACCTCTCTATGTTCCGACCCCCAGTTTCTGGCTGGTGAATATAGAGATGTTTTTTAATTTGGCAAAAAAGCGCTCTGTGTTCCGAAGTTCCCGACCTCCCTGTGTTTCCGACTGTTTCGAATGGTCGGAGCATATAGAGTTTTTTTAGTCGCTAACAATCGTCTCTATATCGACGGTCGAAAATGGAGACGCCCCCTTCCCCACCCGAGGTGAAAGAGGGGTGGGAATGGAAAGCGACATTATCTCATCCTATTCGACTACCATACAAACCCTCACAGTCATTAACTATGACGCTCGAATATTTAAAACTTGACTATATACCAGACTTGAAACATTATGGAGTGCGGAACACAGCAGGTCGGAATAATGAGAGGTCGGAATATTGGGAGGTCGGAATACCGTAGGGGTGTTACCCTTCCAAACCTGCAAGGCATTATGGACCGCTAGCCTAATTTTAATTTCATTCACCAGAGTTGTATTTAGTTCGCCAGAATTCTCACCCATTTACTTGCCATCTCGTTTTTTTTTTCAAGAGCCCAAAAGTAAGTTTTTTTGTTCGTTATTCTTTTGGCCTTCATAAAAGCAATGCGTTCCGCATCAACCGCCGTCAAAAGATAAAACTTATTCCTCTCAAACGAACGACCACGTTTTGAAGCGCGCGTCAAACAAACAGAGACCGTAACGAGTCCGCCGGCGGACTCGCGTGCCCTACTTTCAGTGACCTCTGGCCGGCGTCCGGCCGGCGTCCAGAATTTTCGTTCCGCTTAGGGCCTCTGTGAAGTATGTAATTGGGCTTAAAACACTTTTTGCAATGCATGTTGACGGTGTGGACTCCTAATGACAACTTTATTCTTTATCTACAACCCCCAGCTATCCGGATTGTTGCGAATACTGGTTCTGATTGGGTCGATGGCCAGCACCCAGCCCTCCGGTTCATTTGTGCAATAACGGCATTGGCATCATTAGCATGCAAAATCCATAATAACAAAGCAATAAAGATGGCTGGAGACTGATGTTGCCAGGGATTTCACCCAATAGGATTCTGTTGCTAAGTAACCCTGATTTCCTGTGCTAAGTGACAAGATCTGGGAAGGGTCTGGGCAATGATTTGAAGCTCCAGCCCACTGTTTGTTCTACATCGAGATGGCTTGTTCCAAACTTTGAAATGAACTTCAATCAATTCAACCTATCCAAACTAACAAGGAGAACAGGTTGTGGCACTGACAGAGGATGGCAGTTAATTGCACTAGAGGGAGAAAGACTCGAGCCTTCAACTAAAAGGCAACAAACATGGGGGGTGCAAATTCTTCAAGGTTAGTTTATAGTGAGACTATGGTATGTTTCGGTCTTATTGTAATATCTAGATAACATAGGCTGACAAGATGTTGCGAAACATTGATGTGCTGATGGTTCTAAATAACGGTCAAATGCGAATCCAACTGTTATTTAGCTCTAATTTTGGCCCTGATGTATTTAGGCTCGAGGTTAGCCAAATTTTACTATAAATTTATTGGCCTTCAAAGTGGGCCACCATTAAGACGAGAAGTTGGGAGAGTCACACCATGCCAAAGGCAGAATAACACCTGTACATCACCAGGGACAAACAACAGGAAATGATGTTATGTATTCAGGCGCGTATGCGGATTGATCAACCGGGGGGAGCGGGGCGACTATCTAAGCGGAGCGCCAACCAATTCGGTCGGCGGCGGAGGCGTTCAAGAAAATTTCGAGGTTTTATGATAACTCCCAGTCGCCGGAAATGCCCCTCGGGAGCATGAAACATGGAGGGACCGTTTTCTATACTCACACTATCGCTAAAAATACAATTGTGACTTCTTGTCGTGGAAGTCAGTGAGAACAAAATGATCTTTGAACTATATACTGTAATATATTGAATCTACATGTTATAAGGGTGGGTTTTCCTTCTCCACATTACATATTCACACATATATAAACCAACGCCCATACGAAGTGGACAGCTTTGATTCCTCTGCCTGTCAGCCAATACAGTTTAAGCCCCGACACTAAAACCAAACTCTCAATTTATGGTACATTGCCGTATATGTTACCTCGTTCTGGAGAAGAATGAACGTTCCCCATGACAATCGGTTCAGATGAATACTGATTGTGGAAGGTATTGACATGCATCTTCTCCTTCACAAACGTACAAATCATATCAGGCTGAGATCATGATGCACATTCAAAACGGCCTTATTCAGGTCCCCGGGAAGGAGGCAAACTGCATCCGGGCTTGGCGGCTTGCAGCTGAGTGGGAACATGCGCTACCAATGCATGAAACGAAACCATCGCCTGGAACAAGGTCATGCATGATTTCAATGCCAGGAGCAGTGGCACCGTTCGCAAACGCCCCCACCGCCATGCTTGATATATGAGGGTTAGACTTGGAAGCGTGATGTGGCGTTCTTGTGCAGGAAGCTTCGAACACTGTGGTTATTAGCCCATCTCTCTGTCGTTTCTTCCTCACAGGGCTCTGGATGCAAACAGGGGCGGCCATCCGTTTTCGGAAAAGGTGGGGGGTGGTGGCATGTGAAGTGCATTTAATCGGGAGCGGAGCGCCACCCATTGGGTGGCCGTAGCGCACCCAGAACATTTTGGCTTTTTATAACTCCAAGATCGCGGGAATGGACATCGTCGAGACTAATTGCAAAAATTCTGGATGGCAATTCAGTAAGAAAAGAATTTTGAAGAGGTTTCACTCTGCAGGCATATAGGCAGATAACTATAGAAAACAGCATCTAGGCCTATCTATGTTCTATGAAAGAAATACCGTCAGCAAGTATTCAAACTAAATACCACAAGACCTACTGCAAATTTACAATTTATGAAACAGGTGGAGCTAGGATTGAGCCCAAACCCCTCATTCATTTAGCCATAAAATATCGGTGACAATATGTGAATACCGGGATGTACCCACACGTTAGAAATGTGGGGGGGTGATTTTGCCGGCGATCTAAACAGAGCCCAAATATTGCTTGGCCGAATCGTTGAGAAAGTTCAAGAGCAATGATCAACTAGATTGACAGAATAGTAGACCTTACTTTCCGTACTTGACTTTGGTGGCCGCATCTGGGATTTCTTCAGTGGCGGCGCTGGAGGAGAGGGGAGCTCGAGAGTGGCGTCGCCAGATTTTCGTCTTGGGAGGGGGGGCACGGCACAGGAGGAAGACGAAGCTATCTGAGCGGGCTGAGCGAGCGCCACCACAGGTTGTCGCGGAGCGCACACGAAAACTTTTTGATGTGAAGCCCCCAGATGGCGGAAATGCCTTTCACGGCCAAGAACGACCTTCAATGATCATTTGTAGATCCAAATTTGTAATCGGTGGGAAATTGTGTGACATTATGCCGGACCTCGGTCCTATCGTTGCCCCCCCGACTTTACTTTT
The DNA here is from genome assembly GCA_026419785.1 of Sclerodactyla briareus. NCBI lineage: Eukaryota > Metazoa > Echinodermata > Holothuroidea > Dendrochirotida > Sclerodactylidae > Sclerodactyla > Sclerodactyla briareus. Next base: position 48,727 of record JAODTK010005254.1, on the reverse strand, counting down.
CAGGCCAAGAATTGTTTCAACATTGCCTGCGATTACTACTCTCAAACCAGTGCGGCGAAAGCGCGCAAGTCTTCTCAAAGATTTCCAGAGAACATCTGAGGAAAAATCATAACCCCAGCTGAAATTTAGGACATTTAGCCCACTTTAGCTCTACTGTCCCCAATCATGAGTATAAACGTTATGCATAGAGAGCAGGCAACTTCCGAGTAGTAGTTCCAGGGGAAAAGCACGCGCGAAAATTCAACAGATGAGTAGCCTAGGATACGCAGTCAAAATTGCACGTGGTTGAGGAGAAAGCAAGGACAAGGGATAAAGGGTTAGTAACCCAAAAGAGGTGATTGTTAGTTGTAAGGCAATGGGAATGGTGCTGTATATATTTTCACATCTCACAGATATGTTGAGCTAGGGCCAATGAGGAGAAATTACCCATTATCTAGAGCTTGTAGCGGATGTAGGGAAGCGGGAGAGCCAACGGGAACGAATTCACCACTAGTTACCACTCCGCGAAGCACGAACGAGTACACTTACTATGATTAGTCACATTGGCCACAATTAGGTAACTGCCTTCATGTCATGAAAAACCACCACAATTAGCGAGGGTCTTATATCAACTAGTCGTCTATTATGACTACAGAATTTTTTTTATCGAACATTAAATTACAAATTGCCGGGCGGGTGGGGGGGTGGGGTTGGAGGGAGGGAGGGAAGGAGCAAGACCCTCTCGAAAACCATGTGCCCCTCTCCAGTGCCCCCCCCCCCCGCTGAAATGTGTCATTTTCGAAGAAAAAAAATTCTTGTCACATCTGTCCATACTGGGCTAGAGTTAACTTAATATGGGTCGTGAATGCAAATCTGAGCGAGGGGTACAGCATCGGTTGGTGAGTGTGTACACAGAAATTTCGGGATATGAGGCGTCCCAGATGTTAGAAAAGGAACTTCAAAGATTTCCAGAGCACATCTGAGAAAAATCATAATCCCAGCTGAAATTTAGGACATTAGCCAACTTAGCTCTACGTCCCAATAATTATATAAAGTTATGCCATAGGAGCAGGCAACTTGCGAGTAGTAGTTCCCAGGGGGAAAAACACGCGCTGAAACTTCAAGCAGTCTGTAGCTAGGTACTGCGGTTTTCCAAAATGCGCGTAGTTGAGAGAGAAGAAACGGACAAGGGCTAAAGGGTTTAGTAACCAAAAGAGTTGGTTGATGTAGTTGTCAAGTTCAATGAGGATGTGCTGTTATATATTTCACCTCACACGATATGGAGGCTAGGGGCCAATGAGGAAGAAGAAATAGAAATTACCCAATATAGAGTTGTAGAGATGTAGCGGAGACGGAGAGGAGGAGAAGCGCAAGGACGAATTCCACTACTAGTACACTCGCGAAGCACGAACGTAGTACAAATTATATTAGTATGCACTTGGCACAATTAGGCTACTGCACTCATGTCAGAAAAACCACAAATTAGCTAGGTCGATATCAAACTATCGTCGTATACTGACTACAGATTTTTTTTTTTTTATCGTAAATTAAAAATTTCATCGGGGAGTGGGGGTGGGGTTGGGGGCACGGGGGAAGGAGCCGAGCCAACCTTCGAAAACCTGTGCCCCTCTCCCGTGCCCCCACCCCCCCGATGAAATGTGTCATTTGCGAGAAAAAAAAATCTGTCCCCTTCTCCCTACTGGCCTAGAGTACTTAATATGGTCGTTGATAATAATTCTGATCGGAGGGACAGCATCGGTTGGTGAGCGTTTACACAGAAATTTCGGGATATGAGGCCTCCCAGATGTTAGAAAGGCACTGCTAATCTCCCTGCCTGATCTCTTCACGCCTTAGTTTTGTAGGGGCGCTACTAAAACATTGAAATTGGGAGCTGTCAGATTATCCGAAGATAATTACGCAAATCTCAAATGTTCCTAAATTCCATTGAAGTGACGAAGAAGAAAAAACACAAAAAAAAACACCACCTTTTGGTGCTGCACTCAGTATTTCTTATGTAGACAGTTCAATTTGCTTAAACCGCTATCACTTCTCCATTCTTTCGCCGAGTGCGCTACTAGATCTCAAAGTGGGATATTTGCACTTGCCTTGGATGCCTGTTGCAATGGTGTTGCCCTAGCATATATGGTACAACTTGGACAAAGGATTGTCAACATTCAATTTATGCGAATTGAGTTCAAACTCCATGACCTTTTATAGCGGGTAATGTGGCGGATCCACCGGAAATCATTGTTAACCCGATTGACGTTTTTTCCCCTGATAGGCTGTAGTGGGTGGGGGAGGGGGGGCTTCCGCCGCGATCCGATATTATCAACGGGCTACAGGAAGCTGACGATGGTGTTGTAACACTGATTAGACCAGCGGAAGGGGGGGGGGGGGCTAGTGCTAAAAATCTGTGGAACATTCTTCGACACGGTTTATATGACTAACATAGGCCTACGTCACTTTTAGTTTTTTGGTTTCTCGCGTATTTTTTTACACAACCCTCTTACCTTTTTCTTATTTCCTCCTCCTCTCCCCCCCCACTTCTCTTTTCCTTCTCCCTTCTCCGTCCCTCTTTTTGTGTTCTCCCTCTTCTCCTTCTATCCTCCTCCCTTTTTTCTCATTTCCCCTTTTCCTTTTTCCTACTTCTCTTACCCGGGGGGCGCGGCCCCCAAAGCCCCCCCCCCTGGATACGAGCCGGTGTATTTGATTGTTTCATTTGTTGAATAAGGTCAACATTTAGCAAAAGTCTTGTGTCTTTCTCTAAACAAAGTAACCATCAAACACATACCAAACCCACTACAGCAATTCTCTCCCCATTAGACTAAATGCTTTCGATCATGAAATTAAATGTTTGAATTTCAATAGAAAAAGAATGTTTGCAGGTTGTTGCAAGTATGACATAATTTATTATTGCATGAGGGGATGCATTTCACGATCTTGCGCAATACACGCTCCACAATACACCAAACTTCAAATGACTATAACTCGGTACAGAAAGTTCCTATGAAACTTTCGATCGGACTGACGCATCAGTTTTTATCCAGCTATAAATTAGTCCCTGTATAAATCCTCTGCAGTGTCCGTGATGGATACCAATATTCGACTTAATGCTAGCGCATATATATATTCGCATGTATTGGTACATATATTGGATTAATGTAGCATAATGTCCAATATATGAGATACCAGATATTCAGTTTAGTGCATATATTCCGTCTCCTGATTGGGCGGAATTTCATGATACCATAAATTAAGAATAATGCTACAATTAAACTTAGACATTAATCTACCTATAATTGGAATATTATGGTACCGCTAAAAACTGTGGGAACCTTTGGCATGTATCAAGAAAAATATCATGATTGAACCAGAAAAATGGCGATATAATCATAATACTTATTGCAGTGTGTAGTAAAAATTTCGATTCCATTGGCTATCTATTATTTATTTCCGCTACAATGGTAGGCCCCCCTCCACAAAAGGATAGGTCAAACATATGAAATGAAATCGGAATTTGGTAACTAAGCCACATTGTTCAAGGACCAATACACCAATTGGTTTACGCAGGGAATATACTTAAAAATTAACGTGACTAAACGAAAATAATTAAAGTGTGTAAGGCATGTAATTGCAAATAATGTTTATATATCATTAGTGTCTCTAAACATCAAAACAGACCCCTATATTCCCCAGTGGTAACAGCTTCGAAAGTCTGTGGCATAGTTTGTGTACATAGTCGGTTCCGCGAAATTGATATTGTGCCTTTTGTGGATACACAAATTTTACCTCTATTCTGCCTGAAAATTTGTTGAAATATTTTAAAAAAAAAAGTACTCGAAAGCTTTCAATGAGTCATTCGTGAATTTTGCTGGAATCCTTAATTGCTTAGAGTCGTAAGCAGACTATCAATAAGTTTTAAGTGAAACATGTAATTAACCATTTTCGCATCTTTGACGGCTTATGTGACGTCAACAGTTTTTTTTTTAGAAAGACCATTTTTCACGTGAAAAATGATAAGGTTCGTCGTAAATTAACGTTGACTTGTGACCTGCAGATGCTGCGAATAGATGGGACGGCTGAATATTTATTAGTCTTAGTTGCCCTAACTAGAAGCATATCTTTAGGTGCATTTCGAATATATAAATTAGGGGGGAATATGCCTAAATTCTGCCTAATTCTTCCACAAATAATGAAAAAAATTATGAATCGTGCAGTTATCACAGTATTTTAATTGTTTACTTGAATATGAACATTAACAAACACCTCAAATGAGCAGCATTATGGAGAGGGCGACAATCAAAAACCATAGAGAATGATACAACTATATCCTTCTCTATGTCCCAAAACTAAGTTTGTACCTGCCAATAGTTACCCTACCTGCCAAAGTTTCCCCAGTTTTACGGTACCGTACCATAAATCGGTACTAGTTTTGTCCAACATGGCCTGCCGTAACCGAGAAGACCGCCTGTCGCCGCCATTTCTTATTGGGTGATTGTTTTAATTGCTTACTGGGATCAGCATACATTTGATTTTACATTACACAACATCTTTACAATCCATTTTATGTGTCTGCAGATTCATTAATTCTGCATTGCAGGCACGATTATCGGTTCATCTTTCCCTACACTTGCAGCCTCAGGCCCAGGCGACCTGCGCTCGCGGCTTTAGTCCCTGTACTAAAGCCTGCGTCACAACTCGAGGCCTATCTAGCCTATGCTGTTTTTTAGGCTAGCGCTCAGCGGCCAACTTTCTGTGTGTTTCAACTTCATTCCGCTGACACGCTTGCTCTCAATAATAAACCCAAAAGACCAGTTATTGTAGTTGAAAAAGGTTTTAGAACCATTCATTCCCTATATGTCCTTTGGCAGGTGATATTACAAATATACACCGGAATCGTCATAATATCCCAAACTTCACTGATCAAATTGATGCAAGACCTTGGCACAAGTTGTTGTTCTCGTTTCACTCGTAAGTTATGAATAACAGGCAGATTTTCTATAGTAATGTCTTCCATGTGCCCAATATGAATAATAGGGTCGCCAAAATGAGCCCTGAGTGGCAACACAATTTTCTGTTTACAAAACTATGTTTCAAGACAAACGTTCTGGGGAAAAACAGGTGTGGATTTCCCCAATGATACGGTCAAAATTAGGCTAACAAGTATCTTTTTTTATATCTAATAATTTTAACCATTGAGTGGATTGGAAGGTTTCTTTAAGCTGTTTTGAAGGTTCAAGACGGGCTGTGTAATCTGAGGGAGAAGTTGGAGTCATGATGTTACGGATTTCTCACCTTCAATTGGGAAGTGTGCTACAGTAAAAATTTTCGTCTGATACGTAGACTAGCCCAGGCCTAGGCCTAGGCTAGGCCCACAGCCCCTCACTTTCTATAGTATATAGACGTTGAGGGGGGCTGTGCCGTGGCTCGTACTGATGTTACGCTGTAGTACTTGGACGCTCGCCTTGTACTGATGTTAACAACAGCGATTCTAGCGGTTGTAGGACTGGTGTTACATTTCTTGAGCCTTTTTTGAGAGGTTCATCGGCAGTCATCTTCATCAATCCCCCATTTCTCACCACTTACTTAAATAGGCCTATAATGAGGTCTATTAAGGGTTATTCCATTAATTGATGTTGGGGCGGTGTGTGTATGATGTGTGGTGTGTGATGCGGAGCCGATCATTACCCCATTGGATTGCTTGGTGTAAAGGACTGCACATAGCACTTATATCAATGGGGGGATGCGAATAGGGACGTGGGGCCTGTGTAGGAGCATGTATTGCTTGGGGTGAGCACTGGGGATCGCATCGTTGATTGAATAGAAATCGGGCAGCTATGCGTGGGTGTCAGGGAACTGGCAATTAAAATCGCTGTAACCTGTGAAGTATGAGGGGGTTTGGACTAACTGAACAAGTTATAAGCATTGACTTAATATGCAGGGCTCACTGGGGAAATTCCAAGTGTTGTTGGACTGACAGGGTTTGGGATTAACTTAACAAGTTATAAGCACATTTGTTCCCTAAAACATTCTATAAAATATTTCCTACAATGTTACCAAACCACATGTGTTGAAACGTATTAAATGTTTTTTGGAAGTTTGCCAAAATGTGTCACAATATCTTGCCCTGTGACCGATAATCCCCATGAGTTACAACGGGACTTTGTGTATGACCTTTGGTCCGTGTAAGAGGTGTAAATAGTTCAGGATCAATGCAAGTGGATCCTCCCAAAAAGACTTGAAGTTTTTGTACATGTTTGTTACTGTGTATCAGTGGTTGGCACTAGATTTATATTTGGGGGAAATTCCCCCCTTCAATAAAATTTGGGGGGGATCTGACCAAGGGGGGGGATTTCGAGAATGTGTTGATTGGCTGTCAGCTACCCTTAATGCAGTGCCATCGCATCTTGGCAATTTAATTTTTCAGCCGGGTATCAGCCACACAACCGGTTTTGATGAACACTGTATGCATGTTTGTTTTTCTCAGAATTATTAAACAACAGCCTACAGCAGGAATGCATTGTATGTTAGATTAAAAGGCATTAGCCTATAGTATGACGTTCAATCCTACCGCCCTCCTTTTTAAAAAAAAAAAAAAAAAAAAAAACAAAAAATCATCCCTCTATGCACCCTCATCCATCCCACTCGATACATCCCCTCTGTGACGGCGATCTTTGCACTTGGACCCCCCCCCCCCCCAAAAAACAAAAAGAATTTAGGCCTATGGTCAGCGGCTGTATCATCACCTTATCTCGAGCGCTGAGCAATCTCCCAAAACCCGCCAAACCGTCCCCACCCCTGAATGTTATCTTCCCCCCAAGCAATGTCTAGCATGAATCCCCTCCCATGTAAAACTAGTTTGAATACTTTTAGATTTAGCGGCCTGGTGCAAAATCGTAACATCCACCACAACCTAACCTACACAAGTGGCCTTCCCCTTGCTAGCCTGCAGTTGTATCAATATACTATAGTATACCTATGCACTATGATTTGTATTGGAAGGCTGAGATCGTGAATGACAAACATTGGGTAAATAACTCTGGAATCCTGTACACCTAGCTCGAAGTAGAGCTACACATAGGAATATTGAAGTATTTCTATTTTAACCTCGATCAATTATGTTCTTCGATTACGCAGAACTCTGCAGAAAGTAACGTTAGCCTAATCTTAATTACAGCAGTATATTATTAGGTCATAGGCACTGTACTATCTTCCATAAACTCATCCCTACAATCATCCATCAACTAGCAGCAGCTATTGTAGTTGTTTACAGGCAGGCAAATTGGTGCGTGTAGTGCTGAGTTGGTGTGTAGCTCCATAACTGAGGCGTCATCATGTATACGAAGGCTCTCTACGTTAGGCATATGACTTCTGTGTTCACAATATTATGAATGATGGATTATTTTTTTATGTGCCATTTAATAAGCTACTGGGCTTCATGTGTGGTGTTTTGTTTGGGGGGGGGTGGGGGGGGGGGGGGGGGGGGGGGGGTATGGTTCCAATCTCCATCGCAAAAACGAGTGCGGGAATTTCCCGCATCCGACCATTTCTCTGCGGGAATCATAGAGGAGTGCGCGAATCCCTCAATCGCGCCACTTCTCGCGAACACTGATGTGTATAGCGCAAGATCTCCATTACCGTCTCCTGCTGAATGCATCGGCTACTTAGATGAAGAGCCAAAAGTCTGGCTCCTTTCTTTTCTATTTCTCTGTTCCATTCACTGTCTTCCCCTTCACTACCTTACTTCCTCTTCCCTGCCGTTCCCCCAGTCTTCTTTTCCTCCTTCTTCTGTTCCCCTTGCTCCTCCCCTCTTTTCTCTCCTTCTCTCCTCCCTCATTCTCACACGTGTTGGCGCTATGACCATTTTTTTAAGGGGGGGGGGTGAAATTCCCCCCTTCAAGAAAAATTTGGGGGGATCTGACAAAAGTGGGGGGGGGGGGTTTTTCTAAATTTGTTGATTGGCGTCACTAGCCCATAATTCGGGCCATCATTTTGCGATGATATTTTTCAGCAGGGTATCAGCTAACACAAGCCCGGTTTTGATGAACAACGGTATGCATGTTTGTTCTCTCAGAAATTATTAAACAACATCACTGCAGCAGAACTGCATGTATGTTGATTTTGAAAGTCCTTAGGCCATGAACCTTCAATTCTCCCTTCCCCAGGGCCCACTTTATGCACCCCTCACCCCCCCCCCCCCCGCGTCCCACTCTAGCCACCCTCTGTGACGGCGAGCATGTGCAACTGACCCACAGATTTACCTATGGTCGCGCTGGTATCACACTTTTGCCCCTCATCTCCAAATTAGTTCAATGTGCCCAACGCTGTATCATCACTTATCACTCGTCTCGAGCAATGACCAATCTCCCGAAACATCCAAACCTGTCCCCACCTCTGATCAGTTATCTTCTCCCCAAGCAAGTCCTGGCATGAATCCCTTCATATGCAAAATTAGTTGAAACTTTTAAGATTCTGCTGGCCTGGTGCCAAAATCGTAACAACCCAACATAGCCAAAACCCACACATGGGCCTAGGCCTTGCTATCCTCCAGTGCACTCAACCAATAATGCGAGTTTATAACCTATGACAATGGTTGTATTGGAAGGCGGATCGTGAATGACATACATTGGGTAAATACTCTGGAAACCTTACACCTAGCTGAATTTAGAGCGAGCAAAATTAGAATATTTGAAGGATTTCTATTTTGACCTTGATCAGTTATGTCTGTGATTAGGAAGAAATTTTCAGAAAGTAACGTTAGCCTAATCTAATACCGCAGTATATTATTAGGGCCGAATCTATGTGCCATATATATGTGATGTGCACATGGAACATATCTTGCGTAGAAATTCATACCACTTGAAACTAGAAGAGCCTATTTGAGTTGTTTATTGCAGCAAATGTTGCGTGGGGTTGCTTGGATACTGAAGTAGTGCGCATAGCTGTTGTGTACTGCTCTGAGGAAATGAGTCATCTTCATACGACGGGTTCTTTCTACGTTAGGCATATGACACTTCGTGGTCTGTCGTAGTTTCAAATATATAATCTTATGAAGAAATGGTTATTTTCGTATGTGCCTGTTAATAAGTACTGAGGCTTATTGTGTGTTTGTTTTGTTTGGGTATGTGCCACTCTCCATCGCAAAAAGAGTGCGGGAATTCCCCGCATATGACAAATTTCTTTGCGGGAATCTTGAGAGGAGTGCGCAAATCCCGCATTCGCGCACCCTTAGCGCGAACACTGTTCTCACATGTTAAAAATAATATATATATATACATTGATTCGACATGAACCACTTTAAAGGTCCCATCGAAAATAACCATAATATACATTATACATGATTTCCGAATGCTTTACAGTCCCCGATCCGATTCGTCCAATCCCAGTGAGCCATGCTCTATGATTTCGACATGCCTTTACAGGTTCTAGATTGTATTCGATCCATCCCTGTATCCATGCTCTAGTGGTCAAACGAATTTATGCCAATTCGGATGTTTTCCGATTACCGATTATTCTTTTCCTAACGTTCCGATACCGCTCCGATTATTCAAGTCAGCACATTAATACACGTTCACATGTCATAGCATTACGTAAGGCAACTTCCCCGAGCTAAATCCAATCAAAATAGACCCACAGGGTAAAGTCATAGTTCAGCTTTATTTTCAAGTCAATACTTTCAGATTCCATCTTTTTATTGCATCCTATTTTTTGGTTCCCGGTGAAGGACAAAATAATAAACGCCAGCTTCGAAATGGTTCTGAAGCTCCGATACTCTTGTGAATATCGTAAAGTCGATTCGCGCGGCCAGCTTGCACGAGAAACCGGAAAATACTTTCCCGTGCATCCGTACACAAACAACATGTTGTGTGTGTACACCAATTGTAGTGGGTATTAACATAAACGTTCGATCATCTCTCCACACACACTTACGTCTATGGGGTTTTTCCCATTGGCCCTGTGGTTTAAGACCGAAACAGATCGAGCGGTAGCGGTCGCCGATTTACTAAAATGTTTGCTGGTTCCTGGACTCGCGTAACCTCGTTACTCAATGCCATGAACTGAATAATTTAAATTCACAACCCATTTCTCACTGGTACAACGATGATAATTATTAGTTTTCGCAATGACTTTAGCACCATTCACAATCAAAGTCCAGGCCGTGTTACTTCGGTATCCATGCCAAATTGAGGCAATTGTTAATATGCGGTAGCACTTGCCTTCGTAGTTCGCGTGGTGGTCCTCAGGTCTCTGTCAGGTCATAGCTACGCGATTGCGCGCATATAACCTAGTTAGGTTACGGCTGAATGACCGATCGTTTTGTTAGTTTATTATATCGGGAGGGCGGGATTCGGAGGGGGGGAAGGATGCCCCAGCGCTTGTGGACAATGCAGACATTGTTTGCTTCAACCGGTGTGATATTTTTAATGTGTCTTTACGTACATATGTTCCAATTTTGAGCGGAAAATGTTGCAAATTTCTGCTTGCCCATGTGTTATGGGTAATCGGTACTCGTGATCGAACTAGTGAGTAATTTACTCGATTCCGATTATGCATAATCGGGCCGATTCCGATTCCGATACCGATAATCGTTTGAACACTACCATGCTCTATTTAATCCCCAGTGCTCACTCACGTACAATACAATTACCACAAGTGTTCTATTCGATCACCCCAATTGCTTCTTCTTCATCAAACATGTTCGATCCCCATGTTCAATACAATTATTCCTAGATTGCTTCCTTAACTGCCGGGCCACACAATCCCTATTAGATGCCCCCCGATTCGATATAAGTGCCCATATGTGCATCCCCAAGCATACAATGGGTATTGATCGGCTCCACATCACACACACATCATACACACACCGCCCCTACATCAATCTGGAATAACCCTTAATAGACCTCCTTATAGTAAGTGGTGGGGGTTTTTAGATAAAATGGACTTGATCCGCAGCAGCCAACTCCTACCACTACCAGTGTAGTTTGACCTTGTTTCTTTAAAGGGGAACTCCAGGCAAATAGGTAGGTTTCCTTGCATTTCTAGATATTTTTCAGACATTCCCTAACGTGTTTTGATGGACTTGAAAGACCTCCGTTATCATTGTCACAGTGAATTCAAAGTCGCCCCCTGGTTGCATAGTCTCACACCGCGCGGTACAGTGCACACGCCATTATTGCACAACCTTTTTCAAATATCCCCCAATATCGGGACTACGTCAAACGACCAAGTAACAAGCATAGCCTCAGTGTGTGCATGTACGTACTTGAGTTAGCGCTCAGCGCCCAAAAGTTGCAGAACGCCAGTTCATATCATCATTCTTTAACACAGAATACTGATCATTTTTGAAGGGGGGGAACAAATTGGTGCCTAATGACCCTGGTGGGGAGTCTCCAACTCATTTATAGTGAAGTTATGGCCTACAACCGATTACAAAATATTACCAGAAGCAGCAGCAATAAAGTTGCCCCTACACCGCCAACATCTTTTCGCACTCTCTCGATCCGACGTTACACACAAAGTCTATTAGAGATGGCCCATGAGTTAAGTGTATGTGCAGATTCCACTGTACAATTTCCCATCGACAGTCGTCGTAGAAGGCGTATAAACCTGATTGGTCATTTTAATCATGTTACGCTTGTTTTGGTCAGTTGATTTATGCGGCGAATCCAGTCATTTTGTTCGAAATTTTCGACAAGAAATTGGGGTGAAAATGCTAATTTAGAAAGGTGAAGGGGTAGTACAGATTATAAGTATGATTGTTTCGACGGGGCCGCCCATGCTAAACTTCGACTGATTGTATCAAATAACATTTCATGTGGACTGGTATAACATTGTTATCGTTGTTTATTCGGTTATAAATATCAGTCTGGGTCGCCGCTTACGGAACAATTAAGGAGGATTCTCACTATCACGCTAAGATGGCGCTGTGAATAAGTTAGCGCTGTGTTATGGCGCATCAGCCAAGGCGGAATTTTGAACTCGCGTGCTGATTCTTGGAGGGGGTCGTTCGGCGCGCTCAAAATACGGATGGAAGTGGTTGGAAATGAGCCGAAAAGTAGGGAAATGTCTCTTGCCTGGAGTTCCCCTTTAAGGCTCATTTACCCGATACGATTTTTTCGCCCTACTTTTTGTCGCTCCTACTTTTCGGCCGACTTTTTGTCGCAACGTGTCACATGCTCTTTTTCATTCAGCAAAAAAGTACGCCGCGACGAAAATCGCATGCGATTTCTCGGAAAATCGTGCCCGATCTTGTCGTACCCGGTAACCGCAATTATGTTTGAAACTTTTTGTCGCATGCGACAAATTTTGGCTTGCCCGACAAAGTTCAACATGTTGAACTTTGTCGTCCGACTTTTTAGGAAACGGGAGCGAATTCCCTGCCATACAACCACCGATAAGCGAGAATTTTCAGTGCGTAAGATACCAAATTGGACTGACGTAAATTAATGTAAACAGGAATCATTTGAGATAAAACGAGCGGGGTTATGATATCTTCAATGTTTTGTTTCGAATAATGTAGAACTGAAGTGATGAAGTATGCTATTTTTGTTGCGAATCGCCGAAAACGAAGTGCGAAAATGGCAATTGAGCGATAGATTCTTGTTAGGCTAGCGCTTCGTATGTACAGCGCGTAGCCTAGGGTTATACTGCAGACATATATTCTTGTGTAGAGGCCTTATCGCTTCCACTTGATCTTCCGACAAATATGGGCCTGACGATGTGAATAGGCAGGACAATGAGAATGATTTTTCATCAAAATATCACGATTAGAACTATCTTAAGTTAGGCTAGACATAGCCCAAGCCTCGGCCTCAGTTGATTCCGTAGCCTCGAAATCTAATTTAAAATCCGCCACAACCTAATTTCAAACCTGATTATCAACATTGGCCTCGGCCTACCTTTCTCGCCAATGAATATCTTAATCCCAGTCCTACAATGGAGGTCGCGCTAGGCGGTCTAATTTTCACTGTTTCCTAGCCTATTTAGATCCAAATTCCAACTGTCAGGAAATGTAAGAAAATGAACATGTTTAGGCCAAAATAGTAAGTACCGGTAGCGTCCTCTACCGCTCTTTTTATTTTTATAATCGTCAAATTTGCTTTTAATTTCGTAAACTTTCCGTTCACTTGTTAAACATGCTTCAAAAGTGGGAACTTACTTACAAGTTCTACAGCCTTGCAAATGCATGAAACATTTGGGATAGTTTTGGCTCTGGGGTATACCTACTACTAACATTCAAAAAACAAAGCCTCCTCCTATTTTCAGAATCGTTTTGTACCACGATATGATAAATAATAATATTATAATTCCTTCTTGTATTTACTCCAGGCTATTGTATTTCCTAACAATAATTGGTCGTCTCAAAGTCAATGAAAGGCCTACTATTAACAATCATGGGACTGGCCCTAGCCCTAGGCCTATGATTGATATGCTCTCAGGCGAGATTCTAGCTTAGGCGCCTCATCATTCATAAGCCCCCATTAATTATAATATTAATCTTCGGAATAATCACATATTTATATCATCATAATAACATTATTGTCATCAGATTAACATTTCTGTTGGTCCATACAGCCTCAATATTAGGCCTAACGGGTCTAGGACGTATATACCTAGCTTAGGCCGGGCCCATGAAAACGGCAATCCTGCATTTCAGCAGGTTTTAATATTGCAAATAGCCTATCTGGAGAAAAAATGAATAAATCCCAACGCATTACGGAAATCCTGAAACCTATTAGCCTAGGCCTAAATGAAAAATATGTGAAATCCAAGAGCATATGAATTCAGCATCGACAAATTTTATCAACACACAACGACAGTCTTTTTAGGATGCTCTCTGTTTCAAGTTGCTGAAACCCCCTCGAATACCCTTGACCAACCCCCCTACTTCAGACAGTGGCTGCGCCCTTGCCCTCTATCTACCCAGTACAATATATCTGCCACAGATCAGATCTAGCCCAGGTAGGCACGGAACAAAAGCTGCCATTGTTATTTTTAACACACCTTCACTGTAGACTGCCTCAAACGATGACAATTGAGCATGAATACGCGGTATACAACAACTACGGACAGTGATGCCTACAAGCCGTCTGACCTGTCAGGCCTGTGGTAAAACCATGTAAATTTGATTCATTGTACGAAAGTACAACTTCACACTAGGCCTACTGGTTCAGTATTCTTCTTTTGCACACCCCCCGTCCAAGCATGATATTTATATTTTGGATGAGATAACACTGACCTGAAAGAAATGTTAAGTAATCAGAATCACCTGTTTTCATTTCGAAAGACTATATATAAATGTGAATCACCCGGCCTGGGTTTTAAAGAAATACCACCCGCATACACTGTACTCTTACTTCAGTTCAAGTACGTGTGCACGCGTCCATACCGCGCCGAGCGCACGACCGACTCGGCTGACATAATGCGCTACACTGTGCGAAGCGCAGCGCGCAGAGCTGACATCCGTGCAGTCATGATTAATATCATGTGCAGGTCTTTCCCGTGGCGGGCTGCTACCATGACAACGAGTGCAATGAGATGTAAACAACATTGATTACGAGGGTTCTGTGGTGCGAATATGTTCTGAACAGTTATCCTTTCGTGATCGTGGTCCAACGCTATTTTGTCGGTACGGTTTATAATACGGTACTCTGCACCCACACGAAATGAACCTAACCCACACGCGTAACCACTGCAGGTTTAAAAGTGGTGGGGGTGGGCACAATGCCGGGTGATGGGATGTGCAAGAAGCATCATGGGGGGGGGCGGTGCAAAAGTCCCGATTCCTCCCCCTCCCCACTGGCTGCGCTTCGGACCTGACCTACATGTTTCGTCCATTTAAAATCCCACTGTTTAGCGTCTTCCCGTGTTTGCCTTTCCTTACCTCGACCTGACCCCCAGAACATGTTTTTTTTTCTCTCCACCGCGGGCAAACGTAGGTTAAATGAAAAAAAAATTACCTCAGTCGCCTTGTTTTCAGTGAATTTTCTGCTATATGCACGGAATGCACTGTGGGGAAGTATTGGCTATGAAGTACCCGTGTTTGTCAGCAGAATAACATTCCAAAATCTGAATGCCCTCTCCACACTTTAATCGTTACTGCTCTGTTGAAGGTCATCTCCGGTGGGAAAACCGGTGACACGGGATCAACACCCCCCCCCTTCCATCCCAACCAACCCACCATCTATCCATCCGTCTCTCCATCCATCCTCCGTCTATTCATCCAGTCTCCTCATATGAGAGTCACTAATTACCTCATCACCTAGCAAACAAAAAATCATTCTAAATGAAATACCAGAATGTAGAAGAAATTACCGAAATCTACATTGCGAGATTTAATCATCATTAATTTCTTTTATGCCTATGTCTTCGACTCTAATATTGTTCAGTTGGTAGGCTACGCATAGATCATTATAGGCGTTGGACAGAATCGCGCACGACATAAAATCGTACCGTGTAAACGCAAATTTGTTGAACTTCGTCGCGACAAGGATTCGGCATGGAAATCGTTCAGGATTTTTTGTGGCCATTTACACGCACCGACTTTTGCGTACGACCGATTTGTTGAACTTTGCCCGACAAGATGCGCGTGTACAAAAATCGTCCAAAAACACATTTTCACGCAGTGATTTGGGCCACGCGCTTAAAGTCGTGCCAAAAAATCGCATCGTTTAAATGAGCCTTCATGGTATTATATGGTGTGTTTACTGTGTTAGGCTACTCTTTTATTTTCAGCCTTCCGTTATTGTGTTTGAGCTCCATCTTCATCGTAATACTCCAAAGCGTTGTTCGCATTTAACAGGGTGATCTCATTACCTTGGCTTGTTCCATCTCGCTTGTCTCACTTTACCTCGCCACTCGGGGATTTTGCTACTATGTATAGTGAGTGTATCATAAGTCGGTCAGTATCATGAGTTGAGTCAGTCATTGCCATTCATAATGCATTATAAACGCTGGGAAGTCAAGTGAACAGTTAGTTTACCGCCTGATGGTCGTGCCCGTTAAACCCTTCGGGTGTGATGTTGTTACTCTTGCCAAATTTACGTGTAGATGTTAGAGCCACAATGCGTCTAATAGCCGATTCCGCGCGTTATGAACGGAGCGTCATTTATTCAGTTTCTCCTCCATTCAGCAGTGTCACGACTTGATTGGATTGGCATTAACATCTGGACTAGTGACGTGATATCAAGTAGCATTACTGTGCAGGGATTTATTATCTCTTACCACGTTTTATACAATGTCACATACATTTATTCAGGTTCACATGTCATAGGTTACTTAGCTACCCCAGCATGTGCTGGGATGAGCATTGTGATCCTGCATGTCTACGATATATCTATCCAGTTATCTGTTCACATTGTCAATTGCTTAACTCCTCCTACGGGTATGGTGGATCATGATGAACACTTGGTCACATGATCACTGAGTGAAGAGGCATCCGGCTGTTCAGAAGCGAGGGCAAAGGGCATCTAGGGTCAATTCGGTCATTTTTGCGAAAAACTGCAAAACTCTCCTACAGTCCAAATCGGATTTTCATGAAAACTTTTCAGTATCTCGGGGACCAATGTTTCATACGGCGTTTCAGGAAATTGAGGTAAAAGGTCTTAGGGGTCATTTTGGCTGGAATGGGATTTTGTGGTAAAACAACAAATGGCTGCTTCTCCCACAGATTGAAGGGTGAGATGATAGTGAGTCGTATTATCATTGATCAAGGTACATAAAGGGCGTCAGGATTGAGGTGAAAGGGCATCTAGAGGTCAGTTTGGCCATTTTGTTCAAAACGGTCAAGCGGTTTTTCCTATGGGACAGATCAGGCTACCAAGAAATTGGTCAGTATACATCATTGACCAGTGGTACCAGTGGGGTGTGTCAGGAATTGAGGTCAAAGGTCATCTTAGGGGTCAATTTTGGCCATTTTGTTCAAAGAGTCAGCTGCTTTTCTTTCCGACAGAATAGATGGATTGATCCTGAAAGGTGGTCAGGGTAATCATTGATCCAAGTGATACATATGGAGTGTCCGGAATTCAGGTCAGAGGTCACTAGGGGTCAATTTGGGCCATTTTGTTCAACCGGTAAAGTGGCTTTCTGCTATGGGAAAGATAGACGATCATTGAAGTTGGTCAGTATAACATTAGCCCACCAGTAAAATAGGGGTGTTCAGCAAGGCTGGAGCGTAAAAAATAATCTTCCACAACTACCACTGAAGTCACCCCCTTCTTGCTGTATGTAAGAATTGTTCAGCTTGTGATAGCAATGTGCTTATAGAGGTTAAGGTTGAATAACTGATAAGTCAATGAGGAAGTACAAAAGGTTTTCATATGATTCTTGTAACAACGTTTCCACTGACTTCCGGAGATAACAACAACCCTGCAGAGATATGAAATAACTAGCGTGCAGTAGCACGTGTGCATCACATCAAGATGGCTTGTAAACCACTTAGAATTCTGTTTGAGATACCCTGCCATGTGTGTGGTGCCATAATATCATGTACTTGCAAATGCATGACACTGAGGCACAGGCCATTGGTCATCCCTTGAATTGAGCTTGTTTATCTTATGTTGATATGTCCTTCACAAGAGAGAAAGCATTTTGCTCTAGTAGTATATATATTACAAGTGCATATACAAAAGGGGATGTCACCTGTTTGTATTCATTTAAAATAGCTCTTGTTACAGAATCATTGCCACACAATTTTTGGAATGTAATTGAGTATAATTATATCCCCACTTTGGGGCTATTAGGTTTTGCCTTCGTGGTGTCCGCCGCCGCCGACGACGCCGCGGCCGCCGGAAGATTTCGCGTTAGCGCGATAACTCTCCAACGCTTTACTAGATTTAGGGAAACTTGGTACAGGGGTTGAACCCCATGAGATCTGGGGCTTTCGAAAACTGGTATACTGTAGTCTGTGCCTTGCTTTGGTGATTTTAGCGAAATTCCAAGTTTGTCCGATTTACAGGAAAACGTGGGACTCAGGGGTGACCAATGGTCCCGAAAATCATGGTGGCATTTTCAAGGTCATCCGAGGTCAAATTGTGTAATTTTTTGCCACTGTCCGATTTTGCGAAACTTGGTAATTAGGGGTAACAGTTGGTCCCGAAAAACATGGCAGCATTTTCAAGGGTCACCGAAGTCAAATTTGCCGATATTTTGCTGAAATGTCATTAAGGGTCCTTAAGGGGTCAAAAATGAAAATCTATTTTCACCTACTCGAATACTTACCCCTATCGACCATGCACCCCCCCTCAATATGCTATCGAGTGTCTGGCATTTTAACATAGTACGGGTTGGCCCACCCCATCGCCCTTCTCTTGTGCCAGACTATTCGTCTGCAACGAGTGTTTTTCGGCATGGAAAAGTTCAAAAAATCTTTCGACCAAAGGAAGTTGTTACGGTTGTGACCGTTTTGGGAGGCCGTAAGCTACTCTTCCAGCTTCGTGGAGAAGCATTTTGGTGAAAGAGTGTGTTCGGTTTCGCGATTTTTTGGTCGTTTTTGTTTTCTCTCTTGTCGCCGTCGCGCGTAAAGACGTTCCTAACAGCCTAGGCTGCGCCTAAACGTAGGGAGTGTGTGTACCTCCCGTTGCCTAACATATTGTGTTGTTAACACATTGGGGGGGGTGTGTGTCTCTCACCTCTGCGGAGGTTAGCTTGTTGGGCTTTGGCGCTGTTTTTTGGGGGTTTGGGTTGGTAAGTTGGTCAGTACCGGATTCCCTCCTTCCCCTACCTCACCCCTCCCTAGGTCCCTATACCAGTCCGTCCGGGGGGGTCCCTGGTACCCACCCGTCACTTTTCCCGGGCCCGGGGGTGGTGGTTTGGTTGCTCTCGCGTGTGCGCGTGGGAAGTTTTTCGAGTGCGGCGGCGACGAAGGGAGAGAGAGAGGAGAGAAAGACGGGGAGATAGGTAGTGATGTTTTTCGTAGGAAGTGCGGCTTGTTCACATCCTGGAAGGAGCATAAGAGCCAGGGAGGCCACGGTATGCGGCAGACAACCGCTGGCTCAGCAAAGCAGGGGAGCGCCGTGCCGGAACGACGTCGGCCGGCAAGGTGGTTCCACGCAGGCAGTACGACCCGCCGTGGGAAGACGCCTGACTGGGTACCGTATCGGGACTCCCAATGGGTCGGACCCGTGGCCGGGATTTCCGTAGGTGCAGGGTGGTTTTCACGGTCCGAAACCCTGCAGTTCATCGGGGAGACCGCCGAAAACCCTGCAGGTTCACGTGGAGACAGCCGAAGAAGCCAGGGGAGCCAGGGGTAAGCAGGTTCAAGACCGCGGGGGGGACTAGCGCCCTCCGGGCGGCGCGTCTCGGGGGTGACTCAGATCGGATCGACCAGGCAGTGCCGAGTTCACCTCCCAGGGGAAGGAACCTGGGATCGTCACAACGGCTCCGGCTGGGCGGGCGGTCCCGAAACCCCAGGGCCAAATTGGAGCGCCAGGTCGGCGAAAGCGCCAGAAACAGACCTCACTATCGGGTGGCTCCGGACGGTCGGATTCAGGGGCGTCAGTAGGGCGTCCGGCGGCTCCGGCCGGCCGAAAGCGGGACCACGGGGCCGGGGGCAACGGTGGGTCGGATACCGAGGTCCGGACTCCGAGGAGGTTACGGCTCGGAGGGGCGCCGGCGAAGCCCCGGCCGGGTTTGGCCGACCGAACCGACCACCGGGAGCCGGGGGTCTGGTGGGTCGGATACCGAGGTCCGGATTCCGAGGAGAGTCTACGGCTCGGAGGGGCGCGGGCGGAGCGCCCGGCCGGCTTTCAGCCGACCGAACCGACACCGGGGAGCGGGGGCTCTGGTGGGTCGGTTACCGAGGTCCGGACCCGAGGAGAGTTCCTACGGCTCGGCGGGCGCCGGAGGAGCGCCCAGGCCGGCTTTTGCCGGCCGAACCGACCCCCGGGAGCCGGGGGGTCTGGTTGGTCGGACACCTCGGTCCGGACCCCGAGGGGCGACGGCTCGGTTAGGGCGCCGGCGGGGCGCCAAGTGCCGAAAGACCAAAGGGAGCCGGGTGTCCGGGGTTGGACTCCAGGTCCGGCTCCGAGGGGGGTCGACGCTAGGTTAGCGCCGGCAGAGCGCACGGTCGGCTTCGGCTGGCGAACGACCATCTGGAGCAGGAGGCTCCGGGGGGGTCACCACCGAGATTCGGACTCCGAGAGGGGTCAACGGCTTGGTTAGGGCGCCGGGGGAGGCCCGGTCGCTTTGCCCGGCCGAACAGACCACTGGGAGCAGGAGGGCTCACGTGGGTAGACACCGAGATCGGGACTTCGAGAGAGGGGTCGACGGCCGTTAGGGCGCAGCGGAGCGCCCGGTCGGCTTCGCCCGGCTGAACCGACCACCGGGGGCCGGGGGGTTCCGGTGGTCGGACACCGAGGGCCGGACTCGAGGGTGTCGAGGCTCGGGAGGGCGCCTGCGAGCGTCCGGTTCGGGCTACAGCTGGACCAAACCGCCGGGAGCAGGTGGCTCCGGGGGACCAGACACCGAGAATCCGTACCTGAGAAGGGCGCCGGCGGGGCGCCAGATCGGCTCGGCCGGACGAACCGACCACCGGCGACGCGGCGGTATGACACAGACGTCCGGTCTTCGAAGAGGGTAAACGACCCGGTAGACTGGGCCAACCACCGAGGGGCAGGGACTGTTGGGACCGGTAGGTCGGTCCACGGTACGGCCCTCATGAACGGCCGACGCTTGAGGTGGAGTTCCCGGCGAAGAGAAGCGCCAGGATGTTTCCAGCCTGCCGAACCGACCGTCGCGCTCGGTTCGGATCCTTGGGCGCTTGCGTCTGCGGTCGCGAGGCGCCGTGGCTCGGCTGGGGGACCGGCGCATGAGGAGCCACCAGACCGTTTCAGCGGGACAGATGATATGATCCGGGGCACGCAGAACAATCGCCAGGGCTTCGACGGAGACCAACAGCTCGGTCGGGGCTGCGCGCATCGGAAGCGGCGGGGCCGACCGGCCATCTCGAGGGCGTTGAAGGTCAGATTTCGGGACACCCACGGGGCGCTCGGTTGGGCCGGCTGGCCGAATCAACCCTAGGGCCAGGGGCTCCGGTGGTTTTCGAACCACCGAGGTCCAGGACCTGAGAGTGGACCACGGATCGTTGGGGGTTTGGCGAGGGAGAGCCAGTCGGCTTCAACGGGCCGAAACCGAATCGGCAGCCAGAGCAGAGGGTGCCCGTTTGGCCAGTCCTAACCGGTGCGGGGTTCCGCTGACGCAGGCCCATGCCAGCCAGCCGGGGAGGAGTACCGGTGGGACTTTACAGCACGAGCCCTCGGAGGTGGAGGGGCGGAGCCAGTATGTCTTTCTCGCAGCACGGGCGCGGAGGTGGGGGGCGGGGACCGGGCGAGAGTGTTTGTTTGGGTCGTCTGGACCCAACCCGCCTCCCCCTCCCCAGGACCCAGTTTCTGAGTGCCCTGAAAAACCAGTTTCTGGTGCCGGCTCGGGCCCCTGGACGCAGGCCTCGCCCACCGGCGTCAACCGGTCCGGTAGAGGCCGCCTTTGTTTCGGTAGTTCACTCGCCTCGGAGAACCAAGGGGTTCTCGGATCCGAGCGGGGCGTTGTTACTTGGCACGGGACATTCCCGTGACGGACCGGAATGAGCCGTCGCCACATTCCAACGGGAACTGGGCTCCGAAGGCCGTCCCGATCGGAAACAGCCACCAGCGCCGACCGGCCGCCTATCCATCATTGCGGGCCGGTAGACAACCACCCTGTGGGGCCGATCGATGGCGAGGGGTTCCCACGCTTCGAGTTCCAGCGCCCGGGGGCCTCCACAAAGAGGGATGTCTCGAACCTCTGGGCGGCTAACATGAAACTTGGGACCGCGAATCGTACGGTCCGCACATGTTAGCATGCCTACCGGCTCTTCGAGGAAATCGTGGTTACGGCGTGTTCCACGCGTAGCGGAGCGCAGCTCTCAGCGGGACACCGAATGTGATCCGTATGGCACGGGCGCGTGGCGGACATCGGCCTCGAGGCGGTGTCATAACCTACCGGAGACCATGAAGCTGTCGTGCGGACTGGCCCTCCTGGGCGTAGACCCATTTTTGTGGACGGCTTCAATGCCGCACGGCAGTCGAGAACCGGCAGGAGCCCGGCCTCCGGCCAGCGTCGCCGACCTCGACCTCTAAGCCGAAAAGCCGTAGGCGAAAAGCGAGGTCGTTAGCAGCCGTTTCTCGGAGAAGCACCACCGCGGAGGGTCTCGGCCCGTCGCCAAGGAAAGTCGGGGTGGGGTCCCTTTGCGTACCCCCCATCCCGATCCTTCTCGAGAGAGGGCGGGCGACGTCGAGAGACCTATGGGACGCTCACGGACCAGGCACCCGCTCCACGGCCGATTCCTAGCGCTCCGCTACAGGGGGCATGACTACAGCTTGTGGTGGGTCCCTCCCATT
The DNA here is from genome assembly GCA_026419785.1 of Sclerodactyla briareus. Taxonomy (NCBI): domain Eukaryota; kingdom Metazoa; phylum Echinodermata; class Holothuroidea; order Dendrochirotida; family Sclerodactylidae; genus Sclerodactyla; species Sclerodactyla briareus. Next base: position 26,375 of record JAODTK010005254.1, on the reverse strand, counting down.
CGGCCTCCGACGGCCAGAGCTCCTTCACTGGGCGCTTGCAGCCCCATTCTCGCTTTCTTGCGGCAGGAGGGCATCACGGTCGCGCTCACACCGACGATTGGTCCGGGTGGCCCCGTCGAAAGCGGGGCCGATTGCTCATACCGCGCGGATCTCAGGCGTATCGGACGTTCCGCGGCTGCAGCGTTCATCCTGCCTCCGAGTTCCAAACCGCAGGGCCGGGACTCGGCCCCTGGTTTCCGGCGGCCACTATGATCGATATTCTCGATCTCTGGCGTCAGCGCGGCCGCTGCGGCGCAGCTGTGGTCGATCCGCCCAAGCCGTTCCCTCTTCGTGGGGATCTCGGGCTCTTCCGTCCTGATGGACGGAGGCCACAGAGGTGGCGGCGGCGGACATAGCCACACGGGTGGCTGCGGTATAGTCGATTTTTGCGACCCTTCCCAGGGCGACAGTGACCACGGGCACGTCGTTCTCGGGTGAGGGGCCAGCTTAGAAGACGGCCCCCTTTGGGCGGGATCAGCGGCAAGGGCACGGCAGTGACGGTCCGATACGACGACCGTTCGCGTCGCGTCGTGGCGGCTAACAATGGCGACTTCAGACCCTAGCTTCCGATCCTTTCGGTCGGGCAGATGGTTAGCTGGTGGTACCACGGCAACTTGCGCCTGTGTTCTTCTGCGGGTAGACGAGCAACAGGGCTCCGAAACAAGCGCGTTCCGGACGGTGCGGACGTCGTGCAACATCTCGTTGTCACCCCGTGGTGCCGCGGTAGGAGGCGAGGTCATTCTCTTGACCTCTTCCCAGGGGAAGCAGGACTCGACGATCCGGGCCTTCCGTTCCGCCTTGCGGCGATATCGCGGTTTTTCCGGCTGGGTCCTCCAGGGCGGAGGAGGTCACTGACAGCCAGATCTTAGGCGAACGTTAGCGAGCGTTCTGCCGCTCTTTTTGGCTCCGCATGTTTCCGCGCCACATCCACAAAACGCCTTACGAGCGCTGTAGCTCCTCAACCTCACGCCGTTTGTTGGGGTGGCAAGGGCACTCCGAGAGCCGCAGGCGCGTCTTGAGGCGATTACTACTAAGCCGTCCTCCCCTGGCACGGTCCAGACGGGATACGTTCCTCTCGGGTCCGGCTTTTTGCAAAGAGTCAGCGGTGGAGTTCCGCCGGAGATTGACCTCCCCGCGACGTTTTTTTCTTTTTTCTTCCCCCAGGTCGCTCTCGGGAAAAGCCGAGGACAAGCACTGGTGCCGTCCCGGGCCATGGGCTTGCGTATCGAGGGGACTTCGTTTGATCCTCAAGGCGATCAATGTTGGCTTCCGAATCCGCCGGCAGCAGGGCTTCTCGAGGACCGGTAGACGAAGTCGTGAGGGAAGCGGCGGTGTGGAAAGACTCCGAACCACCTTTGTCGCGTGCTATGGGCCGGGACGCGGTGTACCAAGGAAGGGCAGTTGCCATAGCGGGCTCTGCAAACCTCCAGAATACTCAGCATCCGCCTGCACGGGCGACGGCACGGCCCACCACCCAAGCCGCCGTGATAGGACTGGTGCATGGTCGATAAGGGGTTAAGTTGAGGTAGGTGAAATAGATTCTACAAAAACAGTAAGGGTTTGTGAAATCTGTGAGAACGACTACTTCCCCTATACGACAGTCCCACCCACCATCCCCTCTCCCGGGCGTCGCAGCGGCGTCACACATTCGCTTCCAGGGTAAAACCCTCGAGAATGCAGGACGCCTAGCCTGGAAAAAAGAGAAGGGCGATGGCGGGGCCAACCCGGTTACTATGTTAAAAATGCCAGACACTCGATAGCATAGTGAGGGTTGCATAGTCGATAAGGGGTAAGGATTCGTAGTCTCACAGATTCACAACCCGTACTGTTTTGTAGAGTTGTACTTTTTCGGCTATAAGCACTTTCTGTGGGTTCATCAGAATGCCAAAATGCTAAGGAGTGGTTGGATCACATGGAGGTACGATTTTCTAGAAAAACTGCCATGTCATTGAAGAGTATTCAAGGTCGCTAAAGGGGCCAAAAACTGTTTGTTGGCCATAATCGGAGAATTAATATCTGCGAAGGCTAGGTGGTTCACCATGTGATTAATGTTGACCTGCATGTGTGTGACCTCTGACCTCAATTTGACCTATGGCGGGTGGTCATGTGGGTTGAGTCTTGAATACAATGTGGCTCTATTTAAGGAAGTTCACGGGCAAAAAAAAATTGAAACTGGTTATTTTTGGAAGGTGATAGACCCTTTGATGTGCTGAATGGGAGGAGACCAATTCCCGCTTCGACCGGACACTTACTTGGCAGTTACAAGGGGTCAACAGTTTAATTTAATAGCTTTTTCGCGATAACATTAGGCGTGTTGCATTGGAATGCAATATGCTTCTAGGAGTGGATGCATCACATGGAGAGTAACAATTTTTATAAAAAAATGCCATGTCATTGAAGGTCATCAAAGGTCACGTAGGGGTAAAACAATGATTTTAGTACTTTTGGCAATAGCACGGGCCATGTTGATCAGAATGCGCAAAACGCTCCTAGGAGTGGATGCATCAAATGGTGAGTTACAATTTTCATAAAACTCCATGTCATTAAAGGTCATTCGAGGTCACGTAGGAGTCAAAAAAAAACTGTTTTGGCCAGAAATTGGAGAATTGAATATTGTGAAGGCTGGAATGGTCACCATTGGGATATATTGTTGACCTGCATGTGTGGACCTCCGACCTCAGTCTGACCTCTGTCGGGGGGTCATGTGGTAAAGGGGAGTCTTGAATATGAAATGGCTTATTTAAGAGTTAAAACAGGCAAAAAAAATGAAACTGGTATTGACAAAAGTTGGATATATCAAGCTGGCAGTCTACCGCCAGGCGGTGTGCAGTTGCTATTGATCATTGCTGAGGTTAAATGGGTCTATGTAGTCATGTGTGTCTCTGTATGTGTGTGGTTCATATGGGTGTTGGTAATATTCTCTTGTGAACATCATAAGTGGGACCACAGGTCCGATGTTATCATACCTTGGTTGGGTAGATGACCCATAGTAGATAGATGATCCCTGTGTTTTTAGTTCTGATCAATTAATTAAGGGCGAATGCAGCCACAATATTACAATGTGAAATAATAAGTCATTGAAAATCATCCCAATAAAATTTTAAGCTCACCTAAGCAGTATGCTGAGTAGCGTTGTGATCCTGCGCAGTTCATATATGTTCTATCAATGGATCTGTCAACATTTGAATGAAAGGCCTTTTGATTCCCTGACCAAAAGTCGAAGAACTATGCGTCATGACAGTGTGTGTGTGTGCGCGTGGCGTGTGTGTGACGCCTAGCCTTGTTAACATGAGAACTCAACCCCGCTTGGCTGAATCGGTTCATATTCACTTTGATATGTGTTCCCTTAATGAGACATGATCACTAATTGTTTTGGGGTCAGAATCAAAGGTCATCTGAGGTCAAGAGGTCAGAGTATGGAAATCTTGTTAATCCGTTAAGTCCAGGAATGCTGGTCCGATGGGTTGAAACTCGCGTATGCCAGCTCCTCACTGAGAGGTACAGAACCCCTATTTTTTTTAGTGTAAACCGGGGTCAGATTCGGGGAATATTGGGAGATTGTGAAAAATTGATAATTTGCCAATTTAGCTCGTGAGCACGATAATCGACCCATTAGATGGATAAAGTTCATACTTTGTATATGGGCTCCCCATAATGAGTACATGATCCATTGTTGGGGTCAGACCGATCAAAGGTATCTGAGGGTCAAGAGGGTCAAGGTCTAACTACTTGTTAACCCGATCAAGGTCCAGAATGCCTGGTTGATCAGGTTGAAATCGGTATGCAGTTTTCTCATGAGGAGTACAGAAACCCTACTGTTTTTTATGTGAATGGGGGTCAGATTCGGGGAAAAATTGGAAATTGTGAAAAATTGATATTTGGCCAATGTTAGCTCGTTAACATGCTGAACAATCGAACCCAATTTGAGGATTAAGTATAATTGGTATATGCGTTCCCCACAATGAGCACAGGGATCCCTATTGTTTCAGGGTCAGGTCAAAGGTATCTGAGGTCAAGAGGGTCAAAGTTGAAAAATATTGATTATACATAAAAGTCAAAAAGAATGCCTGAGTCGATCAGGTTGAAACTCAGTATGCGCTTATCATGGGAGTGCAGAAACACTCTGTTTTTATGTGAATCGGGGTCAGATTCGGGGAAAAAATGGGAAATTGTGAAAAATTGATAATTGGCCAATTTAGATTGTTCACAAGGTTTGAACTTGACCCCACCTTAATGGATGAAAATCATACTTGGTATATGGGTTCCCCACAATGGCAAATTGATCCTTATGGTTTCAGGGTCAGGTCAAAGGTCATCTGAGGTTCAAGAAGGTCAAAGTCTGAAAAATTCTTGGTTATACAATAAGTCCAGAATGCCTGGTCCGATAAGGTTGAAAACTCGGTATGAGCTTTCCCATGAAGACACAAAAACCCTATAGTTTTTGGTGTGACTATCAGGGGTCAGATTTGGGACAAAGTGGGAAATTGTAAAAATGATAATTTGGCGGATTTTAGCTGCTGAACATGAAAACTTGCCCCCACCTGAATGGATGAAGCTCATTACTTGGTATGGTGTTCCCGAGACGAGTACATGAACTCTCGCGTTTGGGGGTCAGATCAGAGGTCATCGCGGTCACCAGAGTCGAAGTCTGAAAACCTGTGGAGACGAAAGTCCAGAATGGTGGTCTGATCAGGTTCAAATTTCAGTGTGTAGCTTTCTTATGGGGAGTACATGGCACTCTATTGTTTTGGTATAGTCGGGGTGTTTTTGAAAGAGAAAATTGTGAAAGAATCTTTTGGCCAATTTTCACTTGTAAACACAAAAGGTAAGGGATTTAGTTGGAAAATTATCACTTTTTAGGCCTACCTGCGTCAAAAATTAATAACAACGAGCAACGTGTTCATTAGTAATTAGCGTTGAGAATGATTTCTCTTACTGTTCCAATTGGCTGAGAAACTTTTGCTGCAGAGCAGTAAACAGGCCTGGAAAAACGTCACATCCGACTGTATCTCACAACCACGGGTCTATTCCTATAATACTGTACTATTCATGCTGCCTATTCTTGTCGAATAAGATATTCAAAGTAGCAATAATGAATGCAGACTTCTCTGACAGGAATTGAATGTTTCGTTCCCATCCGTCAATATTATTAATTTTCATTATAGATATTACACACATATTCGGAGGGACATATGAAACTTGTATGTTAGTTTATACGGTTCCTCGTCGAAGCTGAATAGCAACCACGGGACGTAAAACAGCTTCTTGAAACTGGTGTGATTGGCTTCTTGAGATGTGAAGAAAGGATGTCATATTGAACGTCTCCAAGACGAAAGCTATTTGCCATTCACCATCACCAATGATATACATATATATGATAGCTGGAGGGCGACACGGTTAGATGTGAAACGAGTGCTAGCTTCATCTTAACCCAAGACTACTTGGTATGTGTGTGCACAGATGAGGACATGAACCCCATGTTTGGGGTTCAGGTAAGAGCCATCTGAGGTTACTAAGAGGTAAAGTCTGATGGACCTGTGAATACGATAAGTCCAGAATGGTTGGTCTGATTCGGATAAATTGGGTGTGTAGCTTTCTTATGGGGAGTACAGGAACCCTATTGTTTGGTATAGGTCAGCGGTGAATTTTTGTAGAAAATAGAAAAATTACAAAAGTAATATTTGGGACAATTTAGATTGGGAACATGATACTTGCCCCCACCTGAATGGATGAAGCTCATATGTGGGTAGGTGTGTTCCGTGATGAGTACCTTAACCCTTTTTGAGAGTCACCAGAGAAAAGTCTGACATCCTTGAACTTGGAGCTTTATTATCAAGAGTAGGCCTATAGGCACCCTATTATGGGTGGTTGGGGAAAAAAGGGGAATGTGTCAGACGTTATGTTTTGCCCATAATGAGCTGAGTACAATCTCCCATTGTACTTGTGTCTGGCTATAGGTTGCAAAAAAGAGTCAAGGAATACTAAGGTTTTTGGATTTTGGTGTGTTGTTGTTTTTACCCACCGATCTGCAAGAGTGCAGTTAGGAGCTCTGGGACCTCCACTGGGACAGGGCATGTGGTTTGCGTGATTTCATATAGAGTCCTGGATACTGATCAATCCTGGTTAAACTTCATGGTACCACGACGTGGGGACTCTTCAAAGAGCTCAGACAAAAATCTGTCCCGTATTCCATCCACCCGTACAAAAATCCTATGTTGATCAGTTCTTTCATAACTTTGCTTCTCTTTCACTGGACTGCTCTACCGTCTCTGCAGGAATGAAGGACTGTCACTCGCTTCAAGTCGAAAGGCTGAAAGCACACCTTTGTCAATAGGCTTTGTGATTGTTTGATTCTTTACGAAGTAGGAGGAATCTATGTAATCACGCATTGTGTGGGTGGATGTGTGTGACGCCTTGCTTGGGAACACAATAACTCCGACCCCACCTGGATGGATCAAGCTCATACTTGGCATGTGGGTTCCCCATGATGAGTCATGAACCCCATAGTTTTGGGTCAAGGTCAGAAAGTCATCTGAGGTCACCAGAGGTAAAGTATGAAACCTGTGAACACATAAGCCCAGAATTGTTGGTCTTGATCATGTTCAAATTTTGGGTGTAGCTTTCTTATGAGGGAGTACAGGAAACCCATTGTTTGGTATAGGTGGGATGAAATTTTGGTCCCAAAGGGGAAATTTATGAAAAGTCCAAAATTTGGCCAATTTTGGCTTGTGAACACGATAACTCGACTCCACCTGGATTGATGAACATACTTTGAGAGTGTGTTCTCATGATGAGTACATGAACCTTTTGTTTTGGGTCAGGGATCCGAGTCATTGAGGTACCCAAGGTTAAAGTTGAAGAACCTTGTTTACACGTAAATCCAGAATAGTTGGTATATCGGATTCAAAATTGGTGTGTAGCTTTCTTATGGGGAGTACAGGAACCGTATTGTTCTTTGGTATAGGTGCGAGTGAATTTTTTAAAAAATTGAAAATTTGTGAATAGTCTATTATTTGGCCAATTTTGGTTTGTGACAAATAACTCGACCCCCACCTGGATGGATGACAGCGCATATTGGTAGTATGTATGGGTTACCCGTCTTTTGGGTCGGTCAGAGGTCATCTGGAGGTCGCCATAGGTCAAAGTCTAAAAATCTTGAAATTCAGGTGTGTAGCTTTCTAAAGAGTTAGGGAACCCCCTATGGTTGGTTGGTTGGGATCAATGGGAAATTTGTCAGGTGCCCATAATGAGCTGGCACATCTCCCATTTGTCCTTGTCTCTAGCTAAGGTTGCAGAAAGAGGCACCAGATCACTAAGGCATTTTGGCTTCTGGGTATAAAGATTGCAGATGTTGTGCCGGATCGCATATGATTGCACTGTAGTATATGGCCGAGCATGGGATACATAATAAACTCTTCCACCACTGGCGAACTACAAAAAAAAAAATTCAATTTGTTTTACTTCATAGTAGAGATAATAGCTTATACTAGTATGTATATATGCTAGTTTGATTTTAAAGCATTTTCATGAAAAAAAAACATGTTTTGAACATTTTTTTCTGCCCACGATTGTCTTTTTTACCCCAAATTGGCCAAAATTTTGAGGGTAATTTGTTTTATTTTGTATAAACAACACTTTGCATAGTTTACAACAAAAAATCTTTGGTCAGAGTCCCTTTAAAGCGAGCCCACCCCACACATTTATTAGATCAAACCAAAACTGTACTGTTTCCCAAAGTTTTTAAAGCAAACGTTTTTTTTTTTTTTTTTTACCCCACTTTTACTATCATTGGTGAGTTAGTCAGGACTTGCCAAGAGTATGACTGGTCAGATAGTGAGACGATTAAAGATGTTGATCAGTGTTGTGATTCATTGTAGGTGTGGGAACATGCCTCTATACATGGCAGAAAATTGTCTTTTTAAAAAGGTACGGAATAAAGCGAGAGGAAAAGTGGCACCTAGCTAACATCAGGATTCAGGTTCTCAAAATCAATGAAAAGCAAAAAACTTCTACAGGAAAATGTTTCAAAATTCTCTGAAAGTAGTAAGAGAAAGGTTTGTGTAATAGGAATAAAACTCCTCATTCAAAACTAGATGATCAACGTGAGAATAATGTGTAGCAACAAGAAAAAACATGGGGAGTTATCAACAATGCGAAAAAAGGATGGATAACATTAATAAAGAAATTACCAGTACATGACAGAAACTGGCCGCACAACTCATGAATGGTGAGCCCTTCCAAAACTTACAAAACGCGATATGTTTTGATTAATTTATTCGGAGGCCCAATGTGGAAAAGAGATACACTGCAGGTTGTAGGCCAGTCCAATTGGAGGGTCAGAAACTGGAATAATCTGACGTTATCACAGCAAATATTGATAAATGAGTTGCTCGAGGAAAAATAATTGAGTTATCACTAGAGAGATTGAGTGGACCACACTCAACCAAGATTCCTGATCAGTCACACGAAGAAAAGTTGCAACCCGCTGCAAACCGACGTACATCCAATGACAAGCAGTTTGTTACGCAGTTATGCATTCAGATATAGTACGCCCATGTAAAAATCAGACTAGCACAGATCATATGCACGATGTTTGTTTACAACGGAACCATGTGGGGAATTGGGAATTGGAATATTATTCACTACTGCATTGCATGCTAGTCCAGTAGTCCTCTGTAGAGAATATACAATACTACTACAATACCATTGCCTCGTTATACCAGACAGGGTGCATGGCAATCAAATCTAAAAGTCCAAAATTTAAGTGTGGACCTTTTACTCCATTAAATTTTTTAAGGGGTCCAGGAGCAATTTAACCCCCCCCCTTTTTGTCTCTCCTGAACTTTGTTAAGGGAGAGACATAGTGGTCACTGTGGTTGTGTATGTATGTCGTCTGTCTGTCTGTTTGTCTGTCTGTCGGTCCGTCTGTTCTGTCAGTATGTGCGGTTAGATATTCATGAACCGTGGAAAGCCATATGCTTGGGACCTTCTTGTGGGGTGCGCGGTGAAGAGTTGACGATGTGAATCCACTTTTCGGCCAAAAGACCATTCTCATTTGCATAAATGCATTTTAATGAAAATTGTCCGGAAGCTTGTGTACAGATACTCTTGATCGGTAGATGCAGTGGTGATGGCCGTAAGGGTATTATAACAACTATGACGATACACGAATGATCAGATTCCTGGCATGAGATATGCTATTAGAAGTAGTTCTAATTTGATAATTTCTGCGATATGTTTGAAGTTTGTTGGGATTTGACGAAACTTGGTGAGATGGTTTATCTATAGGTCCCAATGATTTTTACAGTAGGGATGAGGGCCCAGAGGTCATTCAACGTTATACTCTGTCATTCAAGATCACTTAGGGGTCAAAAATGTTTCCTGGCGTATACGAAGAATGGAATGTCTGTGAAGGCTGAAGGTTCACCATTGTGATATAATTGTTGACCTGAATTTGACCTCTGACATCAATTTGGACTCGTCGGTGGTCACGCCTTGTGGTTAAAGGTGAGTCTTGAATAAATGTGCTTCATGTAAGGAGGTACAGGCACAATAAAGAGATTACTGGTTATTTTGGATATGTTGATAGACTCTGTGTGCTTTATGAGGGACCAAACTCCCGCTTCGATCGACGCATACTTTGGTGTTACAAGGGTCAAAGGTTAATTTAAGAGCTTTCGCAATAACATTGGGCTGTAATGGAATGCAATATGCTTCTAGGAGCGGATGCATCACATGGAGAGTACAATTTTTATAAAAACAGCAATTGTCATGGAAGGTATCAAAGGTCACTTAGGGGTCAAAACATGAAAATTAAGTACTTTTTGGGAAAAGCACTGGGCATGTTCATCGAATGCAACAATGTCCTAGGAGTGGATGTATCACATGGAGAGTACAATTTTCATAAAAATGCCATGTCATTAAAGGTCATTCAGGGCACTTAAGGTCAAAAACTGTTTTATGCCATATCGGAGAATTGAATATTTGGGAAGGATGAAGGCTTCACTATTGTCATATAATTGTTGACCGCATGGGGTACCTCTGACCTCAATTTCCCCTCTGTCGGGTGGTCAGTGGGTTAAAGGTGGTCTGATAATTGTGGCTATTTAAGGCGTTACGGGCAATAAAAAAATCGAAACGGCTTATTTTTGGATATGTGATAGACCTTTGTGTGTTCATGGAAGGAAACCAACTCCGCTTCGACGACGACATTACTTGGTAGTTACAAGGGGCAAAGTTCACTTTTATACAGTTTTCGCAATAACATTGGGCGGGTTACATTGGATGCCAATAGCTTCTAGGCGTGGATGCATCACATAGGGAGTAACAAAATTTTGTATAAAAACCGTCATGTCACTAAAGGTCATCAAAGGTCACGTAGGGGTAAAAAACTGATTATAGTACTTGTTGGCAATAGCACAGGGCAGTCATCAGAATGCAAAATGCTCCTATGAGTGGATGTATCACCAGGAGAGTTACAATTTGCATAAAAACTGCCATTCATTAAAGGTCATTCAAGTCTTAGGGGTCAAAAATGTTTTCTGGCCATAATCGGAAATTGAATATTGTGAAGCTGGAAGGTTCACCATTGTGGTATGATTGTTGACCTGCATTGTGTGACCTCAGACCTCGATTTGACCTGTCGGGTGGTCATGTGGTAAGGTGGAGCTTAAATAAATGTGCTTAATTTAAGAGTTACGGGCCAACAAAAAAGGTTATTTTTGGATATGTGATAGACCTTTGTGTGCTCATGGAGGAAACCACTCCCGCTTCGATCGGACGCATTACTTGGTAGTAACAGAGGTCAAAGTTTAATTTAAAGCTTTTTCGCATAACATTAGGCGTGTTCATGTGAACTCATGAAACTGGTGGAGATGGGGGGGGTTTGTGTTGATGGGGTTGGATACACCTTTGATCCGATAAATTAACAAACAGTTGAAAGGTCACTTAAGTCATTTAAGGTGATAATTTGCATAAATTACACAATTTTTCGAATTTTGTAAATGGCGAGTAACAATTGGAATGAATGCAGCTAGGATGCTCGTAGAGATTTGTCATGGTAATTTTTGGTCAGGGAATCAAATAATATCTATAGACAAGGTCAAAAGGGCCATAAGGTCAAGTTTTTAAGAAGAAAATGTGCTTATTTTACGGAGTTACAGGCAAGAAATAAAAAACTGTCGATTTTGGATAGTGATAGTTCTATATCTTGTACATAGACGAAACCAACTCCCGCTTCAACTGACACTGGTTCTCAAGTTACAAGGGGTAAAAGGTTGATTTAATACCTTTTGGGCAATAGCATAGGGTGTGGGTACCTGATGACATAATGGCTTTGGGGCTTGGTGCAATCACATTGAGGCAAGCATTTCATAAAACCGTGCATGTCATCGAAAATCATTCGAGGTCAAGAAATTTCCAAATATTAACATTTTCTGTAATCATTTTTAGTGACTGGGTGTTATATAACTGAAATTTCGGGAATGCTGCATATGATTACGGGGACATTTCATGAAAACCATTACGTCATCAAAAGGTCATTCAAGGCACTTATGGCCAAAACTGTCAATAAAACATTTACTGCCAACAAGCTCCAGAGACTGTACGCTCCTTCTTAAGAATGGTTTAGTCTTGAGGCAACCTAGCTGACCAGCATGAAGCTGGAAATCGCTATAATAGCATGCGATCAATAACAAAAGTTTTACTCATTTCAACACCTGGGCATGTATTTCCATTCATCCTAACTAGTATCCCATCTGTGATAGACAGAGATGTCATCCATGTCAAAACTGCCTTTTACCTTGAGGTTCACATCAGCCTGTCATAACCTCTTCTGGTCCCCCCCCTGACAGTATAAAGTGTAAACACTCAGTCATTGTTAACTTAATCCCAGGGACCTATTCAAGAATGAATGGTGTAAGGAGTCACCTGCAGTAGCTCTCGTGTGTGAGATGGGGAGGGAGGGTAATCCCTTGTCATAGCTTCAGCCAGTAGGGCCTGAAGACTCTAATTAGATGGCTTATTCCACTCTAGCCAGGGGTGTGGAGAGGGGTGGGTGTGAACTCCCATGGGAGTTGATGGAGTAGTAGAGATAAAGGGCATACTCTTTGATGTATATAAGGATAAACTTTATTAGATTTAGGGTTCATTTACATTGTTTGGACAATATGATAATCTGGAGGGAGCTATTAACTCAGTAAGTAATGGTTTAGAATGGGAGGGGACAGTAGGGTGTTGTCTGATGGCATAGATGTTGAAATATTTAAGAGGTATTGGGATATAAAGCAACATATGGAAGGCCAGTTGTAATGGTTTGAAGGTGACTGAAAGACGGAATCACTGTGGAAATCGCACAAACCAGGCGAGACATGGGGATCGCCTTGTTTGTCAAGCTTATGTATTCTGCAAATCATCATTCCTTAATTTGCAGCAGCTTCACACAGTGCTGGTTGTGAGGGGGGATTTCAAATAATTTGAAGCCTACACGTATGTTAATGTGTAATCAACACATGATTGCGCATGAATGTTTGGCATTCAACCATCTCCCCTTTATTATTTGGAGGGTTCTTGAGCAGTAGGCATAACTCAGGCACTTTCACAGTAGCCCCTATATAAGTATAGCTTGGACAGTGTAAAATGAAAACATGGGGACTTTCACATCTGCTCACCAAAAAGGTTATCCCATACCACCGAAAGCCCATCTTGTATCAGGAAGTTTCCTTGGGAATGTTCTTCCTTGGTATATGCCCTTTAAAATCTATCAAAATGGTATCAAACCAAGGGACTTACTAAATATATTACATTGTAATAATTACATATGAATCTTTTACTTGAATTATGGAGAAATTTTCCAATGAAGAAGTAGTAGAACTAGTCAACATTGAACAAGCATTATGTGAAAAATTTCAAAAAAGGTATCTCCTCCTACAAATTTAATTGCGCAGTGTTGATGCTCGGTCATAATGAGGCTCTAATAGCCGGACCTTGGGGGTTAAGGAATTTTTTGGTCCGACTTGGGCCCAAGGCCCATTTCTGATATGCACATGATGGTGACTGGAAATTCATATCCTCCTACCAGCTTCAATGATTTCTCAAGTTTCATGAAATGGTCCTTGGGTAGAGGGGAGGGCCATTATGAGTTGTTCAGAATATTGGGCCCCATGAAGTACCACAGAATCTTGTTATGCACCTACAGATTAGTGACAGCTGATGTCGTAATAATGATGTCTAGTAAAGCTATTACTGTCAGGGTGCCCAGGGATTAGGACCAATGCCCAGTGTGGGCCGAGGGCCAATCATGTGGAAATTACGCAAAATGCTCCTCCCCTCTTTAAAGTTTTGTGCACTGTGATGACATTCAGTCTAATGATTGTATAATAGTCGTACCCTCCCGAGGGTTCAGGCTTTTTTGATCCAAGGTCCCACTTGGCCCATGCCCCATCGTATGAACGCCATGGAATTTCACACATTGGTGCTTGGAATGAAATGCATCTCTTCCCACAAGTCCAATTGTTTCAGTTACACCTGTACATGTAATGCTTCTTGTAGCGGGGAGTGTCCATCAGGGGAGTTTGCGAGCTCTGGCTCAAGGCCGCAACGTGGGCCCTAGGGCCCATCACTTGGAATTACACAAAACGCTTTTTTACAAATTTTGATGCTCAGTCAGTGCTGATGTTCGGTCATTCAGTCATTATAATGGTCTGACAGCTGTACCTTCAGGGTTTCAGGAATTTTTGGCTGAGGACTCAGGTGGGCCCAAAGGCCCATCAGTGCTAATAGCAAAATGTTTCCCTCCTACCTATTTTTGCTCACTGTGCTGATGTTTATCATAACTAACATGTGTAGCGGGTGAACCGCCCACATGTACATCCCCGCTTGTTTAGCACTCCTTGGGTAAGAAGTATCTAACAGCCCCCCATAAAGACCCCCATTTTTGGTCCGAACCAAGATAAACTTCAACAACCAAGTTTTGTGGTTGATCCATGGCAGTAAATAGGCACATGAATTCTGCAAAGTTGACCCACTATGGTCTTTTAATGACTGCTAACTGTGAGGAACACATGTGCTCCCATCCCCAAGTTTTCGTTCAAATTCTGACAAAGTTTGGAAAGTATCGCATAAATGTCGCAAATTTGACCTCCGATGACCCTGAACTGACCTCCACATTTCGCGGATCAACTATAGTCCCCTACCCACCCAGTTTGTTCAAATCTGGCAAAGTCTTTGAAATCGCCTCAATTTCGTCAAATTTACCTTTGCATGACCGTTAAAATGCTGCCATTTTTCGGGATCAACTATATTCCCTACCCCACCCCGTTCGTTCAATCCGACTAACTTGAAAATTTCGCGTAAATATGCCAATTAGCGGCCCCCAGCATTGCAGTGATGCCCCTCTTCGAACTCATCCGAGATTTCACTGGGGCGGACATGTGTACCAATATTCAGGTCAATCGGATGAAGTTTTAAAGAGTTATTGCGCTAAACGGCCTACAGTTCTCCGTGGCGGAGCGGAGCCTGGGACAGCGCGGCGGCTACACACCCAAAACCATAAATCCCCAGACACTCCAGTGTCGCAGGGATTAATGATGGATAAGCCTACCTACAGTACAGTCTTTTCTCAGAAATTTTTGGGTCCGAGGACCCACTTGGGCCCTACACTCATCTACTCTATCCATGTGTCAACAATTGCCTCTTTGGCCCCGAAACAGTCCATTATATCCCCGGCAACACTGTAAGTGTTCGTGGGATATTAATGGTTTGGCCGTGTGCCCGCCGGCCGCCGGCTCTGCTGCCGCAACCCCCGCCGGCCCCGCCGCCGAGCCGGAAACTTTGGGCGTTAGCGTTCTCATTCTTCAACACTTCATCCAAATTGACCCAAAACTTGGTACACATTTCCGTATGAGTGAAATCTCGATGAGTTCGAAAATGGGCTCTATCGTATAGTTTGTTGCCCTCTATTTTTGCAGGAATTTCGCAAAATTTTCAAGTTCGTGCGCGATTTAACGAAACGTGGTGGTTGTTGGTAGGTTGTTGGAGCCGAAAAACAATTTCAAGTGTCATCCGAGGTCCAAGATTTTGCATTTCTTCTTTGGCCAGTAACCTAATTATAGCATAATATATATTGATATTTCAAACTTCATTGGTTTCCATGCAACTTGGTGAATAGGGCCAACTAATCAGTGCCGATGAATTTTTCGTAATGTTGCCGAGGTCACTCGAAGTCATATTGCATGACTAATTTGCATAATAGTTGGCCCAATTAGCAATAGGCAATTTATAAACTTTTTGTTGGATTCTCACAAAACTTGTGAGAGACGCTTCTAACAGTCGCCGATAAATTTATTACATTGCGTTGAAATCACTGAAGGTCATTGAATGTGTTGTTTAATTTACATAATTCGTTCGCATAATTAGAATAATTATGGCAATTATTTTCTCAACTTTATAGGGATTTTTACGAAACTTTGTGAATAGGAACCTAACTACCAGTCCTTATAAATTTATTTCAATAGCATCAAGTCCTGAGGGTAAATCAGTGGGACTATTTGCATATTAGTTGTCCTGATATCGGTCAAAATTATGAGTTTAATAATTAATATACTTTTTTTGCAATAACATTGGACATGTCATTGGAATGCAATATGCGACTAGGAGTGGATGCATCACATGGAGTGTAACAATTTTCATAAAAAAAACAGCCAAAACCGCCATGGTCTTGAAAGTCCTTAAAGGTCACTTAGGGGTCAAAAACTGATTTTAGTACTTTTTTCGTCAATAGCACTGGGTGTGTTCATCAGAATGCAAAATGCTCTTTTTTGTTTTTTTCGCTAGGATTTGATGTTATCACATGGAGAGTAAACAATGCGCATAAAAACTGTCATATCATTTAAAGGTCATTCGTTGTCACTTAGGGTCAAATGTTTTTTTGGGCTATAATCGGAGAATTGAATATCTTGCGAAGGGTCTGTATGGTTCACCATTGTGATATAATCGTTGAGCTGCATGTGTGGTGACCTCTGCCTCTGAATTTGACCTCGTCGTGTCGGGTGGGGTCATGTGGTTACAAGGTCGAATCTTGAATAAATGTGCTTATTTAAGGATTACGGGCCAGAAAAGTCGACACTGGTTATTTTGATATGTGGAGGGAGCTTTGTGTGCTTTATCGAGGAAACACTCCGCTTCGATCAGACACCACTTGGTAGTTACAAGGGGTCAAAGTTCAATTTTATTCTGCTTTTGGGGGGCAGATAACATTGGACATGGTTCAATTGGAATGCAAGATGTCTTCTAGGAGGAATGCATCAACATGGATGTGTACACAATTTTCATAAACTCTCCATGTGTCATTGAGGTCATAAAGGTCCTTAGGGGTCAAAAACAGATTTTATATTACTTTTCCGGCAATAGCACTGGGTGTGTCATCAGAATGCAAAATGCTCCTAGGCTAGGAGTGGATGTATCACATGGAGATTACCATTCTTATAAAATCTGTCATATCATTAAAGGGCTTCCCGGTCACTTAGGGGTCAAAAAACTGTTTTTTGGCTATAAACTCGGAGAATTGAATTCGGCGAAGGCTGGATGTTCACCCTTGTGATATAATTGTTGACCTTCATGTGTGTTGACCTCTGACCTGAATTTGACGCCTGTCGGTGGTCATTGGTTGAAGGTCGACTCCTTGAATAAATGTGGCTTATTCAAGGACCGGCACCTTGTCCCGGGGCTGTAGGATTGGCCTCATACACATTAACAAGTGGCAATTATCGCCGAATCTGCTTCTTATGGGGGCCTCAACATGCCTGAAACTCCCATTAAATGAAGAATTGTTTAATATCCCTGTCAGAAATTGACCAAGTCATACCGATCAATTCATAAAACGAATTAAAAGCTTGTGTGGGGTTTATTTGAATTTTAACTCAGTTGGTGTCCCCTTTACATAATATGCAACCCTGTATTATACAATTTATGAGACCCTGTGGATTTTGTAGATAATATTTTCAGTGCAAAATGTATAACTGTGTGATCAGTAGAATGAATGAAGAATGACACAGAAAGTCCTTCTTGATAGAAATTGATTGAGCACTGGATGAAAAACTGATTTGGGCCTGAAATATCCATGTCCTAGGTTGTGGCCCCTTCTTTTTCAATTCATGGAATGACCCATATACCTGTACACGTTGTCTCTTCATCACAAGTTGTTAAATTTCTTTCTACGAATATTGTCCTCAGTTTCATGTTCACTAAATTTCTGAATAAGAGATGCGGGGACATATACTGTCGTCGGTTCACCCTCCCGACATTTTCTAGTTTCTTTGCTGAATGTGATCAAACTTTCACCCAATGTTCATCGACCTCTGGGACATCGTTGACGCATGTGAATGGGCAAGGTCATTATAAGGACACATAGGCCACTTTGGAATTGCCTTTTTCTCTCTCAATGGGCCACTTTTGATGGACGTTGACCAAACTGAGTAACAATAGTGTTATTGATTGCCGCTGAATCCGTGGCCTATGAAGATCCAACATCAAAAGTTGTTACAGGGGCACAATAGGGCATTGTTCGAAACTGGTCTTCTGGCTTCATGATTTGAACTTTACACATTGTCTCTTACAATTTGTGCGATTTGAGCTAAAGCACCATTGGTGGTGGCTCGTGTTGGCTGCATGGTGTACCCGTTTGTTTTTCCTGTTTGTCTGCATTGGAAGGGTAAATCCTGATCTTGGCTTATCAAATCCCATCAATCACCCCAATTGTTACAACCACTGTCTTGACCATTCCAGAGGCCATTCATCGGTCCACAGAACCTCGCTCTACTTTCTAGTTAGTTTACATGCCTGGCAGGGCTCTGCAGACAGAGGGGGGATATCTGTCACCATGCACCTTCTCATAATGTAGGGCTCTGCACTGAAGCCTTGAATGGACCTAGGAGAGATCTATTATCATCACTTTCTCATATTGAGGCTGGCTGTACAAGTCTTGCTCCTAGGAATTTGGGCAGCTGTTCAACAAACTTACAAGTGTGTTCCCATTTCTGCCAGGCCTACAGGTGTAGGGGGTGTATTGGAATTGATGAGTTTTGGGGTATATTGCTATCCTGGTGAGATGTGCTGCCGGTCCTAAGCACATAAAGCCATGGGTAGACATACTGGAGTCAATAACTGGTGAACAACTGAACATATTCCTAATCATAACTGGGAGAAATGTCCAAGATTCCAGGTTCAAAGTCTGGCGGGGTGGGAGGGCGCTTTTGTGCATTTTGATTTGAACTAAAATATTTTCCAGGTTGTTACTGACCAGTGGTCCAAAATGGCTCCAGGTCTTCAAAGATCAACATGAAATATCACTTCTAAAAATGTCTGCTTCTGTAATCAGTTAGGAACTATTTAATAATCCTTGGGCCTATTTTATAGCATACGGTATTTGGCCCGCAGCTGCCAATATGTTTAGGATTGCGCTGACATTTGTGCGGGTTTTGAGTTACAGCCCCATTGGTGCTCTAGTTTCAGAATAGTGATAGATTAATATTTCAAAATTTTCACTTTTGAGACACCTAATCACAATCTCCGTGGGGGATGGGGGCACAGGGAGGTACACAGGGATGGAATAATTTAAACAGAAGTCACTTTGCAATATACCTTCGTGCAAATTTAAGCAACAGTCCGCAGCATTACCATACTCAGTTGGGTGGAACGTATCAGAACGCAAATTATTCATTCATGAGCCACCAGCTTTGTTGCTATATTACCCATTTTGTCATTCTCTTATTTCAGATCAGTATAGCCGGCAGCTCACAACACGTCAGGCAGCTTATCCTCCTCTGCCGCCACAGGCAGGGCAACACACCCTCCAGCATGGAAACTCTACCAACCCAAGATGTGACTGATGGTGACTACCCAGCTGACATTGACTTGTGGAAAGTTTCTCCCACTGTCAAACGCTATAAAGAAAGGTATTCTCACTTTATTTTTGTCTCATCTCCTGAAACATTTCAGGATAGAACTTAACAATCACCTTGAATTGTGTGTGTGTGTATGTGTGTCCCACTTTCTCGTCAGCAGGATTTTCTCCGAACGGTAAGACTTATGATTAAATTTTGTCTGTATATTGGGGTTGGGTGAACCCGATCTGATCAATATCGGTGTCACCAAGTCCTAATTAAGTAGGGGTAATTAGCCTATTTTATGTCATTCATTGTTCCGGCTTGTTAGCAAGATTGCAAATGACCTGTAGGTGGCTATGGTGTTTTGGTATTGGGCAAATAGTTCAGGCTAGAGGTAGATGAACGATTAGATTTTCAACCATAAAATATGGTAATAGTTTTCCAATTTGGCATAATTTATTTAATGCAAAATTTTAAAAGGTTGTTGGATTTTCCATGAAACTTGGCTGATATGGTCTACCCTCAGTCGCGCAAAATGTTTTAACAAAGTAATTGGGGTCAGTGGAGGTCATTCAAGTATCCTAACTTGCATGATTTCTGCGTAATTTTAAAGTTTGCGGATTTTCAATGAAACTTTTGTAGTTATGGCTTTATACCTTCACTCCTCACCCTTTTAAACATGGATTTGAGGCACTGTCATCATTTCAGTTTTCTATTCAATCATTTGTCAGATTTTCACAAACTGTGAATTCGGGCACGCCATGTTAGTGCGCTAAGAATAATTTTTTGGACGGAATTCCCTCCCAAGATTTTTTTGGGAGAGATTTTTTAAATTAGGAAATCTATCTTCCGGCCATTTTTCGCACAAGGTCCCCCGCGAAGTTCATGCACTCCAAATAAACTATATATTGTGTTTGGTCATGAGACCTAAATAACCCGAGGCAAACCAGCCTGTATCGAGACTTTTTTTTCCAAATTCCCTACAGCAACCGAAAAGATACCTATCCCACGACAGGCACATCTTCCCATCTGCAAATTTTTTCGGATCCTATTTTTGCTGTCATATGGCAAATTGGTATTATTGCAGTAAAGTGTACAAAATCTTAAAATAATTATTACCATTATTTCTAGAGGGTAGGACTATGCTGTTGAATTTGGTATCACACTTTGTTACATGAGGCCCAGGTCATTCACAGGCCTAAAGAAGACACCCCCTATGACCTCGTGAATAATTGCTTCAATCAGACGTTGGTGAAAAAGTTATATAATATTAACCCATTTAATTTCTTGTTCCACCATGTAATGTTATCTGAGAAAAACAAATCAGATTTCAGTTGGTTATTACCGTTATTTTAACGTGATTTCACCAGAGCACATGGTCATAATAGACTTTGTACAAGTAACCAGTTCTGTAACATGTCAACGAAAACGTGTTGGCTCAATCCTAATACCACATGCTGTGTGCATACTGTCTTGACTGCTGGTGAACAGTGTTTTCTCTCCGCTCGCCATGTCCTGGCAATGATTGAACGATGTAATGGCATCAAACATCGTGCATGTGGCTAAGACGCAATCGACGGCAACATTAATATTTGTGAATCCTATACCTAGGGTTGCGCGGTATAACCGGTATCGTTATTATTACAAGTACTCGCAGCACCGATACTCGCAGTACCGGCAGTCAACTACACAGTTACTATTAACCGGTATTGCTGTCGGAAATTACTTGTATTGGCACCAAATCCCGGTACTAATTGAAATTACCAAAATCCAGTCCTGTCATACTTGTATTTTTTGCCCATCCCAGGCCGCCGTAAAAAAAAAAAAAAAAAAAAAACAGCGTACATCCCAACTTTATCTGCAATCTGGTAAATTGATAAAAACTGCCCACGTATGTTGCGAGTTGTGTATTTGCATTATTTACCGAATTTTCCCAGCCGCTGCGGACATCGCAACTTACCCTTACGTAACATGCTAAGCTGTAGTGTTGCTAGCTAACTCACCCAATGCTGTGCACACTACTTTTTAAACATTCCCTGCTTGGAACACGTAGTCCTCCCTGTCTATGCTGTTCATGAGCATTTAATGATGTTCTCCCTATTCCCACTTCAAACCTCTCGCACACACTTACAAGGATTTCCCATTGACTCTGTGGTTAATGAGTGGATTTATTAACGATCGTCGATCAGCGTTACTGACTGGCTGGCAATATAATTTCGTTAGCCCTACAATTCTTTGAATGAACGTGAATTATTTAGACGTTTGTGGATAAAACAAAATACATGGAGGTTTTACATTGATGTTGGTGTTTTTTATGACTAATTTTAGAAGAAATCGTGCCTTGCTTCCGTTTTCCCTTGCTGAAATATAATACATATATATATATTGGGTGCAAAATAAAACCGTTAGGGCTTACTGGTAATTGCACTAGCGACCTGTTCCCGCTGGGCTGGGCTTGTTACAAACACTACATACTTATGTTATGTATGGAATAATGTAGTAGTTGTTCCTGTATTTCTGCTGCGTACTAGTACTACCAAAAGCACGACAGTGGTCACCTGCATGTGCTGTTTGCCATATCCGTAACGTTGTCATAAATGCTTTCAGTTATCATACAAAACGAAAACTATTGAACATTATTGAATTACCACAACAAAATGTCTTTTTTGCATGAAAAAAGATGTAATGAAGACGAGCATTGTGAAAATCAGACATCTCTAACAGTGAGCTGCAAGTTTGCAGTGTAGTATAACGATCACTAGGCAAGTATTTTGTCGGGCGTCGAAACACACCGATACTGGTGCCAGGGCTCTCGTTAGTACTGGTTCTCCAAAAACTATAGTAACCGTCACAACCCTACTCTACACACGATTTTTGCCATCCCTGATTGAGAAATTCCTGCACACAATTCATTTCTCTGCGGGCTTCTGGCTGCGTATGCGGGAATTCCGCAATCCCGCGCCTTAGCGTGAATCACTGGTCGACGCTCAAGTTTTCAAAATGTTTTAACTAATTTTGGGGTTATACTGCGAGGTCTATCAATGGTGTCTAATTCGCATAATTTCTGCAAATCTTGAGGTTGGTTGGTTTTCAGGAAACCGCCGTTGGGTATGATTGACCTTCGGTTTTTATTTTTGTATATGGATTCAATTCAGCAGGGCCTCTGGAGGTTATTCAACTGTCTAAGATTGGCATAATTTGTGTGTAATTTTACATTTACTCCAACACTTAACATATCGACTGGAGCTGTTCATTCGTGTGTCCTATTTTGCATGTTTATTCCAAATTTCAAAGTTTGTTCGACTTTCACTGAAGCTTGTTGGGTATGGTCTAGCCTTCAGTCCCCCAAGTTTCAACATTGACTCAAGTCAATGGGGGTTCTTCGGATGTTGTTTAATTCGCATTCATTCATGCAAGGTTCAAGTTTGTTGGTTCACATGTCCTTAGATATTTAAAATGAGAAAATGGGTCAATGGAAGTTGAGGATTGTGTTTAATAATTATTTGCATAATTAGGCAATTTTACGTCACATTTCAACAATACCTTATACGGACATCCTTTGGTGGACCTGGTCAATAGTTTAGTCCTTATGAATTTGAAAATGGTCTCTGATTAATAACTGTTTCTTTTAAAAACGCTAATACCAAGATCTGGAAGCATCACATGGAATGCCTTAAATTGTTTTCATGGTGCCTGATGAAGAAACCACTTGAACTCGGCAAATCCACCAGGCAAACACTGGGGGGTGGGGGGATCGCCTTTTTTGACAAACTGCTTCTGTGCAGGGAGACCTGAAAGTGGTGTATCAATCCTACTCATTTGATGACCATTTTGCGATGCGACACCCACCTATTTCAATGCTGTATTTGATCTTGGCTTGTATGTTGCTTCAGCATAATTTTCGCATTGTAAAAAGGAAGGCCCCCACCCCTTCCTTTCATTGATCCCCACCAACCACCCCCATCTCCCTGCTTTTTTAATACCAGAGGTTGGGATTGGAGTTGAAAAAAATGTTGATGATTGAGTCAATTTGACTTGACTAGCTCTAAAAGAGTTTGGTGACATGTCGTCATCTCTTGTAACTAACTCTTCAAACTTCAGCCAACAAGAAATATACCCAAAATCAATCTCCCATTCGACACAGACTTGCACCATTAAACTGATTTTGGCATTAATTATCACAAACACACTTTTCATCATGCAGAACGAATCGATGGGCAGAAGTAGTATCTATATACCTTGTAGTGATCTGGACTGCGATGTCTCCTTCAACACCCCAGAGTTGAGCAAAACTCCAGCCTATGGGACTTCAGCAAGACCATTTCAAGATTTAAAGGTACTCCTGATGCTTAGTGGAGGGGCGGGGGTTGGGCGCGGGGGTGGGGGGGGGGGTAAGCTTGAAGTACGGTATTCCCTTGTGTTGTATGGGATGGGGTTAGCTAGGTTATTAGAAATCAGTCAAGGGGGGATTCACTAAGACTTCTTGAATTCCTTGTTATGATGTTGGCGTTATTGAATGAGTTGCCAGATATTGAAAATCCTTTCATCCTTGTTTTGAAAACAACACCTTGTGAACAAGTGCTCAGCAACGGTATAATAATTGATGTCCCTGACTGAGATGGTTGGCACAAGTAGTTAGGCAGAGATGAGATCAGAACCCAAACAGGCTGATTGATTAGTGTCCCTACCCCATCCCCTCACTGGCCTTTGCATAGGCCGGCACTTATCATATTTATTTCTCCTGGCTGGCAGCTGTCAACCCCACACCCCATGTCTTGTGGACTCTTGTTTTGAAGAATCTGCCATAATTTGCAGGTTCGCTGAAAATTATTAGCTCACCTTGTAAACTAGATCACAAAAGAACATAAGAACTGCTTTGAATACAGAGATAAATATGAAATGCAAAATAGCTAACTCCATGTTCTGTATAGAATTGTTGAGCCTTTACTGCTAATTTTTTCGTGATTTATGGTGACCGAAACTATTCTGGCTGTATTCACTGGAGTTTGTACTTTTGGTAGATATTGATTTTATACATGTTATGTTGTCAACAAAAATTATGGTAGATAATGATGATGTGGTTTGGTATAGTATATAAGAAGCAGTTTGACAGGTAGCATATGAACGGATAGATTTTCAGCATAAAGTATGCTAATTAAGTCTAATTTGCCATTTTTAATTTATGTGATTTAAAACGTTTGTTGGAATCTTCAGAAAAACTTGGAGGGAAATGTTTTGTTTTGGTACAGAGGAAAGTTGAAAAAGTAGGTCAAGGTTCACGGAGGACATTCTAGTGTATCTAAATGATCAATTTATTCAATTTCTCGAAAAAGTGGGTCAAATTTAACAGAACTTGGTGGATAGTCCTACTTTTAGTCCAATTAAATTTTAAAATGGACTCTGGGTCCCCAGGGGTCTTTTAAGGTATTCAATTTGCATAATTATGCAAAATTACTAAGTTTGCAGATTGTCATGAGTTGGGATTGGTATTACTCTCAGTCTGTGGTGACAGAATTTTAAATATACAGCTGGGTCACTCGACGGTCTTTAATGTGCTAATTTGCATCATGCAATTTCAAACTTGGTAAGATTTTAGCAAAACTCAATACCTATGGTTAAATGGCTTTCTTGAATGTTTATGGTTTTGTTATTAATGGTCGTAATACGTCAGAAGTTTTACCTCTGAGAACTTGAAGGACCAGGCCAGCTTTTTGTCACGTAAATGCTGGCAAAAACCTATAACCTATTTTAGATACTGATGTTATTAGTGACCACAACAAATCAATACCCAACCCATGCCAGATCAAGGTGATCAAAACTGAGTATACATTACTGTGAAAAATCAAAACCTCTGATCACAAAATAGGCAAGACTAGCAGTTCGGGAATCCACTTGTTTTCCGTTTTTACTACCCATGGGGGCCTCCTGTCTGGTGACACACACTGTTAAGGGTGGAAATTCTGCATTTTTGCAAGTAGTATGTTCACATTTTATTTCATAATTTATTATTGGCTACAGGAGACCAAAGATGACATCAGTCACGTTATTCCTGAGGACAACAGTTCAATGGCACATCAGAAATGGCGAAAAAAACAAAGTAGGTGAGTCAAAATTCATGTACAGATAGGATATGTTCAGTGCCCAAAAGTTCTTGTGTTAGGACACTGAAATTCCTTGTTTACCCCAATAGCTGATATTCAGTGTGCCATCAAGTTTGAATATAGCCCCAGCGTAGCTTCAACATCTTGTTTATTCGATCTGTCTGTTGTCTGTCTGTCTGTCGTTGTTCGTCTGTCTGTTGTCTGTCAGTCGGTATCGTATGTCCTATCTGTCTGTCTGTCTGTCTGTCTGTTAGCACCTGCAGGTGCAGGATCGATGGGAAATTATTTCACAAACTTGACACTTGATATTTATGTACGCAAATAATGCCAGTCTCATTGGTAACCGCCCTAAATCAGTCTTCAAGCTTGTACTACTACTGCCCCAAGTGGGGCTACTTTATGTGTACGCTTGTAGCTGACTAACTGTTTACATTTAGTGTGTAGGCCCATTGCGAAGAACCCAGAAAGGCACAATACCCACGGCGAAACATGCCGATAAGAACGATGGCGATATGAACGGCACCGGCAGGCCTCCTACACCTCGTTGTTAGACTCGAGTCAGGCTATGTTGTTGGTAAAGCTGTATTTAATAAATCGAGTCGGAGTCAATCGAAAGTTTCGGCCGACTACAATTACCATTCCAGACAACATCGTTTTCGGCCACGCACCATTTCGGCAAACCATGTAAGATGGACGCCTGGATGTTTGGCAAAACAATTTATTTCTGGGGCATTAGGCCCATGCAGTTTTATGGACATTATTCAAGTAATTATAGTAATCTAATTGTGAGTTATTGGTAGAGACTTGCATAGGAGTTTGATTAGTTGGAGTGAACTTTAATGGATTAATTGAGATAATATTATTAATAAAGACTTGCGCAAGTGCCAAGTAGTTTCGGAGCGAACGGCCTGGTGTCCTTACAACTGTACGGGTGGACTGGGGGGCTTACAATGAAGAGAATAGAGATGGGCAATTTCCAGCTAAACAGTCTCATGGGCAATAAAATTTCAAATTATTCATGTTGCAATTACAAAAGGATGCCATGTGTATAATGGACAATTCAAATTGAAATTCCTCTGAAAGTTTCGCTTACCCCAAACGGATTTGTTTGCATTTTTGTATTGAATAACTGAAAATGCTACTTTGGGTAAGAAATTCCTTCGAAAAGACCATGCATAGCATTTAACGTGGTATTCAAAAACATAATTGAGCAACTCAAACAGATATTATCCTGTGAAGTAGGTACGGTTAGTTAGGATCAACGAACAATTTTCAATTATGTGTGATAGTTTACGTAAGCCTAAGGAACAAAGTCCAGATCCACCTGAATATGTAACAAAAACTAAACAAAATT